>VZTR01033456.1:25532-40866 GCA_013400775.1 Chaetops frenatus | reverse complement strand
TTTTTCCCTCCCATGCATGTGACATCTGCTCTGGCAAGCATGTTCTCAGAAAATATAGTGGTTCTCTCTGAGGAGTGAGACTGCTACCTCTTGAAAACAAGTTTGGGGTCCAAGAACCTTGTCACGGTCAGAATTTGAGGGACCTGGTGCATGAGCACCATGAGCTTGGACTGTGCTGCTGTTGTGTGGAGGCNATACAGAAAGGTACTAATAATAGAAACATTTCATAAATTTAATATTTTAGAGCAAGATCTTATATCCACTTTGGAGAACTAAAGATCTCTCTCCCTTCATGCAGGAGATATAGTGTAGTGAGTGATAGTATAGCTTTCCATCATTACTTCACCACTTTGTCTCCATTTATTGTCAGAAGGTATTCAAGTGGCAAAAGCATAAAATAAGTTAATGTTCAAAGGAGTAGAAAAATGTTTTAGTTCAGGGAATTAGGCTTCAGATGAAAGTTAGTATCACTTCCCATAAATACTCAGAGACTATTTACTCAAAAAAAAAAAAGATCTTTTTACTTTACCCATCGTTTATCAGTTGTTCTTCCTATTGAAAACTTTTATGTCTTCATGGGTCCTGTGTCCTTGAAAACATCTCTGGATTAACTTGATAGCTCAACTTAATCTAATATAGCTTCTACATTTTATTTTACATAAGTTTCTACAGCACTAAAACTGATTTGCTGATGTCCTTAAAAATATAATTTATTCAAGTTCGGGTAGGCATTCATACTTTCTAATGCTCCTTGAGCAATTTTCAAATCATAGATATAATTTCAGAGAAAACTCTAATGTTTGTGGTAAGTCTTCCCTGATATGGGAAATGGAAGAAAACAAACTCTTGACATTTATTATTTCCGGTTTAGAATTAAACCTTTCTGAAGCAGGATTAAGTTGACAAGAGCACTAGAGTTTCCCAAATATTTATTTTGTCAATGTCTGCAAAAATATCTGCAATCTGTTGGTGGTAGACAGGCAGTAAGCTGCCTTCACCTATTAACCTTTTACAACTTCCTCTACCCCAAAGCAATGGGTTTTCACACAAAAAAATCATCTATCTAAGTTTTAACAGATTAGAAAATGCTATTTTTCTGATTATAATGTGTAGCTTCATTGTTGCATGTGTAATTCCTTTTGGATGAGTACCCTGCAATTCATTGATAGACCTATTTTGACTCAGATTCTTCCCAGACTTACAGTCCAGTGAATAGAATGTATCTATTCCACAACATATTCACCTTTCAAATTAATCTTGGGTTTATGTCTCTCTGTGAGTCCTGCAAAGTCTATCTTTTCTTTCTGAAGTGCAGATATGCCAGAATGGTGGTTGTTTCCTGTTAGAGTCAAATCCTGAGCTATGGATTTGGTGCACATTAATACATGTAGGAAAGCCAACTTTAAATATTTGCATTTCAAAATCCCTGAGATTTCTTTAAAGTCAGTGAGTTAAGATAGAGGTGTGCCTCTGACAGTTAAGTACTTCATAAATTTGAAAGACAGCCTAACCTTCCATGTGAAGCCACCTAAATTTTGGGTTTAAGTACAAATATGGCACTGTATTTTAATCACTGTATTTTTTCCTCCTTTTTCGTCCTAGTAATCTGCACCTTTCTTTCTCATCTTCTGAATCTTCCCATCTTTTCTAGTGGTATTTTATCACCCAGGGTCATGATCTTACTTGTAATATTATATATAATTGACTCAAATTTGTGAGCCTGGAGAGTTTCAAAATGCATTCATGAGTGGTTTTTGCCTCAGGTAAATTTAGCCACCAAGAAGTCAGCTAACATTCAAGGATTCTTCCATATTTAGGAGATAGAAAGCCATCCCAACAGGGCAATTCATTGCACTTTCTGAACTTGTCTCTTAGAGTTCCTCCCTCTACAAAGGAGAGAGTCTATATAACACTACAAAGGGGCTTCAATGAGTACCATGGAGAATTTGTCTGACTTCTTAAAATATGACTACATTATTTAAGACTATAAATTATATTTTGACAAGACTTTAAGTTTCCAATGTGGTTGATGTGGGTTATATGTAGAGAGCAGGAAAGGAGCCAGATGACCTTGCTGTGCCACTCCTTCATTTGGGAAAGCAGAGGACTGTGGCACAGAGATATTTGAGTTGCCAGCACAGAAGCCATTGTGGAGCAGCACAGCTGTGTTCATGCAGCACTGCACACTGAGTAAAGAAACACTGCTGAAACCAGCCCAATTCACTCCCAGAATCCAAAAATTCATATGAAATTTTTTATAGCAAAGAGATTAGAAAAGTCTACATATTTAGCAAGTTTCTTCCAGATTATCACATTCTTTCAGTTTCTGACTTGGTTTTGGACAGACCATCACAAACTTCCAGAGATATCTTAGGGACATCTCATACAAGCCATTTGCTGCTACAGGCTATATGCTCTCCTGAGAAGCAATTTCACCACCCTCCAAATTCTACATGTATGCACATCTATATTAAAGAACATATTAAGAAGGAAAAAAGGGACATCATGATACTCAGTTCTGGAGGAGTAATTCAACTTAACTAAATTACAGAAAAATCCTTTCATTATTTTTTGTTAATGAATTCAAGCTGCATGCTAGTAGACAAGGGCACGTCATTAATTACTCCTAAACCAAAGGGATACACAACCTACATTTTGCAATAAATGCTCACAGTGCCATTCCAAATAAGATTTTCTGAAGCTTTTAATGAGATATCAATACTTCTTTTAGAACTGCAAACTATGGAGGATAAAACTGCAATA
Source organism: Chaetops frenatus (assembly GCA_013400775.1). Classification (NCBI taxonomy): domain Eukaryota; kingdom Metazoa; phylum Chordata; class Aves; order Passeriformes; family Picathartidae; genus Chaetops; species Chaetops frenatus. The sequence continues at coordinate 38,103 of VZTR01033456.1, read as the reverse complement.
TTTTCTGAAACCCTGAGAAGCAAGTCTGGCTTTCTGTACCATTTTTACAATTTGCCAGCTGAATAGATGGCATTTAAGTTAGACCCTATAAAATTAGTGCTACACAGGCTTTTGTAAGAGAAAGTATTTTGATTGAGTAGAATCAAATTTGGGTTTGCTGAGAAAAAAGTCTTTGTGTTGGGATGGAAACTGTTCTCCGTTTTGGTTTCTTACTCTTTTTATAACAGTACAACTATGTTGTCTCATCTAAAAGTACTTCTAGGTTGTGAAATGACAATCTGTGCGTAAGGAAATCCTGAAGCAATAAACACAGGGCTCAGCTAATTTTATGACTGTCATTCTCAGCAGAGATGAGCTGGGAGCTGACCTGCTCTGAGGGAATTGCTAATGCCCCTGCCTGGGAACTGTCATGACAGCATGAGCATTTGAACTTGTTCTACTTCCCTAAGTTGCCTTTGTGCCAGGAGAAAAGCATGGAGACTGCAGGTTTGAGATCCACCTCTGTTGTCTTGGAGAAGAAAGTTGATTTTAATTCTTTCACCTAGACGTTGGTTTCTTATTGGACTTTTGATTTAAAAGTAACAAGGCACACAAAATAAGGGAACTAAAACTGATTTTATAGCAGCAATATCTTTACATTGACTTTACTCCTAAAAATTCACTGCATAATTTTCCTACCACTTAGGGGTATATGAGAGGGTTGGTGATACCTAATCTCATTATTCTGTGATATATGCTATGGTTTTTTTCCTCTTAATGCTCCTACTTAGAAAATTATAGCATTGCATGAAAATCTCAAATTCCATTAGATAGAAAAAAAAAAAAAAAAAAAANAAAAAAAAAAAAAAGAGAGCGAGAAAGCTAGAAATATACACACAGTAACAGTACACTATTTTTGCAAAACCCTTTCCAGATGCAAGCACATTATTGTCTTCTCAGTTCTGTTAGCAAACAGATACTATTTAAAGTATTTAGGTTACCCTAGATGTTTTAGCCTGAAACAAATTATGGCCATATACTCATGTGAGAAATTGAACTTCTGGATCAGAAAAATTATAACTTTCAGGTGATGGGATGAGGGTAGGTGGAAGTTATTCAAGGTAATCATATCTGTAACCAGAGGATGATGAAGGATGATGTGTTTCCAAATCCTTACTTTCTAGATACCATGAATGTAGACAATATCTTCAAAATTCATCCCATAAGAAAAAAAAAAAAAAAAAAAAAAAAAAAAAAAAAAAAAGTAAGGCAAATTTCAAAAGCATTCATGTGTTTTTCTTTTAGTTTCACATAATTTTTGGGCACACCTCGTAATCTCATTTAGTTTGAGCTATCATTTTTTGAGGTCTTTTTTCAGTTCTACAAAAAATCTATACTACTGGGACAATTCAGGTGGAGCCTGGAGAGTGGTAATGACTTTGAGTGAATCCACTGAAGCTGGATAAAACCGTGCTTCAAAAATGAGATGAATTCTTTTTTTTCAACTTTACACATATTCTTTATATAATTTGACAAATCTTTTAGCAAATTTATTTTTTCTTGACCCTTTTCAGAACCACGAAGTTGTGCAAAATAAAGGCAATTTTTTGGCTTATAGTAGTTTTATTTCTTGTGAGAAAAAATAAGGACAGTAGGAATAAAATCACTCCACTTATACACAGAATATTTTCATGGGCAAGTTGCTAAGAAATTATCTTTTTGATATATAATTTGAACTATCTTAACCTTGGTGAATCTTAATCTGAATTTACCTCCCATACTTGGATGATCATAGACTTAAGCAGGTAGTACTATCGACATCAGTGTGCCTACTCACCAGTAGGGATTTAAACCAGGGTGAGTAATCATCACGGAGATGTCTAATGCTAGAATTATAATCTTTCACAAACTAGTACTCCCCTAGACTGTTCATCTTGCTTCATAATTGAAGATAAGCCTTTTACTTGAACCTTTGGTTAGTCTGTGTGTTTTTTGCTTAAGGGATCAGGCTTGGGGAATTGGTGATGACTCATTATGATTTGGTGCCATGAGCAGCAGTTTTCCCAGAGCAGCTGCTTTTTCTGATAAACATAATGCTGTACACTAGGCCTTTGATTTTCTGCATATTTTACTTGCTCATTAGGTCTTTCTCTTTGTATATTACTGCTTCGTTCATCTCACCTATTCTACTGTATGTTCCAAGATGGTCAAGTGTTTTCATCTGTGTTTTCTACTTTTCTCTAGCAGAAGTTGCTGAAGGTTTTATAAGCATGAGTGAATCCAGGTTTAAATTATACCTCAAGAAAATAGTGGGAGAAAGGTGTGACTGTAACAAAAATAGCTGGGTGGGGGGCAGAATACTAAGGTTGTACACTTTTCTACTGCAGTTTTGAGAGCTAAATCAGTTGTACAAAAAGCTAAAGGTTTGCTGCACCATGAGCACATGTCACTTCTTGGAAACTGTTCCTCTGACTATCACTTTCCCTTTGAAAATACTCATGCTTGGCTGGGTGCTGCCAACATTCATTCCGAGCCCTCCATATGGACAGAGAAGGCATTGTTTAATATCTTCTGTATCTGATGATTATCCACTTTCATGGGAGAGGTTCTTGTTTGAGTTTTGCCAAAGAAAAAAAGGTAGTAGTAATTCTATCACTTACACTTCATGTTTACTAAGTAATTTCTTTTATCATTAATCACAAAAGATTGTATCTGAATATAGCTTTATGTATTTTTTACATTTTGGGAAGTGGTAACTCCATAAGCATCTGGATTTTCTTAATGTATTATCAACCTTGTTCTGTAACAGATTAAATATATTATCTTCTTTATATATTAGTAATTAATGCATTTTCCTATTTTCCTTGGTAATACTCACAAACAATAATTGTTTTTTTTTAAATTTTATTCCCAGACTACAATCCATACCATGATATTCTAAAGAATTATGACATCAGTGATTTAATGGCCATATGAAACACAGAATTTTGTTTCTAAAATAATCAGAAATCTTTTGGTTTTCTTTAGGTTATTGAATTTTAGGTCACATTGTGTTTGATTTTGGTTTGGGCTTTTTTTCCTACAGTCTTATTAAAAAGGGGTCTAGTTCTCAGACTTTTATTTTTTTAGCAAATGGATTTTGGAAATGGAAACCCTCAACTCCATTCATTTAATGTGATGCCTAACTACTCTGTAGCCCCACAGTGTATCCTCTACATGACTTAAGGACCACAGTGCTCCTGTCATATGCAGATAAATATCGATTTTTAGATAGATTTCACCCTTTTACTTTTGGTGCAAGACTGAGAAAGTCCTTGAAGAATTTTGAGCATTGGGTTACCACCCTTACAAGCCAGTTCTTATGCCACTGGATGAGATTGAGAAAACTAATACAGGAGACCAGACTTCAGAGAATTGTCAGTTTGGATATTCGTTTTAAAAGGTTTTATCATCTTGATTGCTAGTTCTGGTTTGCAATTAATATAATTTTGCTCCAGACATTGTCATGTAGTATTAAAGGAAAAATATTTTGCTTCGTGCTCTCCCTGTTGTTTCAGATTAGTATTCTTCCATTTAGGGAGCCTCACAAACACCTAGAACAAGTACCAGGCCTCCAGGAACACCTTCACAGCATCACCCCCCTGCTCTGTATGGCCCAGTTGCCTTGTGCAAGGTCAGAACATCACAGATGTGTTGGAAATAAACAATCCATGGTGGTTCTGAGGGTTTGCTCCTCCCTGCTGCTGTGAAGCTGGAAATGCTGGCCTGCAGCAGCCAGCACAGCTCCCTGGGTACCCTCCAGGCTTCTCTGCAAACTCTCGGCAGCTGGGGAACTGTCACAGGCAACTTACCACAAAGATAAAGGGAAAAGTTTTAACCTCACAGTCCTTCACTAGCACCATGGAAGGCTTCCAAAATTGTCTTGAAAGATCTGGAAAAACAGATCTCCCTCTTCACAGAGACCACAGAACAAACCCTGCTTTCAAAGGAAATTAAAAGGGTTCTGTAACACCTGTCCTCTGAGAAATCTTGAATGTACACTGTTCACTGAATTCACTGAATAAAATTGGTTTTGAAACTATTTTCTAATTAAGGAAATGTATTTTTTTCCACCAAATACAAAAAAACCTCATCCCAAAATATTCCACCACTGGTATTTGTCATAATTGCTTAAAAGTATGTTTAAAAGACCTTAACTGTTGAATTCAATGTAATTTGATTTCTGTATATTGTGGTCACTGTAGTATTATCAGTCCATTCTCCAGAACTACAGACTTCTTGGTAAAAGCAATAAATTTCAGTCCTTGGAAACGAAATTTATGATTGCATGAAGATGAGTAAATTGAATTTTAAAAAATAGGTTTTCTCTAAATAAATTCGTAGTGATGCTAAATGATTCTGCATTATGCTGATTATACATATATTTATTTTAAATCATGTCAAACTGCATGCATATCATTAGATCTTTAATGCCAATTTTAGAAAATTGCTTCAGTATGGTCAGCATAAGCTATTTTTTTATCAGCACTTCAAATTTATTCTGGTTTTGATTCTTCCTATCTCTTTACAACATCAATCATTTTTATTTATTTAAGAAAGTAATTAAACACAGTTCAGTGTATATTTTTGGAGGCAGTATAAAAAGCTTTTACTGTGATACTAAATGTGAGACATCTGCTTTCTGGGTGAATTACTGCACTAATGATTAAAATCTATTTTTTTATTCTAACTTTAGAACTTTATTATCTATACAAATAGCATAATTTAAAAAAACAACAACAACAACAACAAAAAACCAACAGTTTCTAAACAAGTTCCTTTGGAGTGGAGAAAACTTATTCTGCTGTTCATACAGGCTGTTTTCTAAGACATGTAAACTCCACTGATTGATATAGAAGAGTAGCTAGAGCTTCAATGTTTAAAAGAATGGACATTGTCTTACTCTTTATTAGAAACTTGGGGGAGTAAGTATGTCTCAGTTTGGCTTTTTTTCAAGGCACAGACTGAATAAAATTAGTTTAAGATATGACTTTTTAGATCTCTGTAGCTAACCCTGGACTCCTCAAATTTTACTGTAGTTGAATGATTATGAACACGCCTGTATTGCCATTTCCTCAAGGAGGGAGCATTTCCTTGTGAACCCAGCCTCATGAAGTTTTGGGTTGGTTTGTGTGTTTCTTAACGAGAATGAGAGAAACTTCCTTAATGAATGATAACTTTATGTCCAAAAGGATTTGTCTCTTTATGATTAAAGATTTTTATCTTTAGAAAGAAATTACAGTGAACCTATCATTCAGATTAGGTGATTTAATGATCTTCCCAAATTGTGGTAATATATAGGGAATAAAGCTTTTTTTAAAGATTACAAGTAACGGTAGCATGTAACAAAGTGAAAATGTTTATCCAGAGAAGGGTCTTACAGGAAACAATTAAAGACAGAAAAATTAAATGAAACCATTTTATGCTGAGCAAATAGAGAGAAGGAATAAGGAATGTTGAAGACTGCAACAGCCACTGCAGATAAATTGTTGAAAACACAATGGCTGCATTACAAAAATTATTTCTCAATGTGTTTCCAGTTAGAGAAATAGAAATTATCTTTAAAACTAGCAAGAAAGGGAAGCATATCTGTAAAATTTAAAGATTTTAATATAAATTCTAAGGGATAAGTGATTTACTAAGAGATAAATGCAAAATACCTGGTTTATGCAGCCTGATTTCTGAATTACCCAGGTGCAAATTTCCCTCAAATTCCAGTGTAAAACCTCCTTATGCTGGTAGTCACATATCAAGTACTTGAATAGACTGAGCTGGACTTTGCTAAAAATAATTTAAAAAAAGACTGGTGTGACTGGCAGCAAAAGAAGTCATGTCCAAATCTATGTCATTTATGGCAGTATCACTCAGGCCTCATCCTACAAGGAAAATAGCTTTCCCTCCGCCCTTCCCATTTCTGAGAACAGGATCATAACCTGCATGATAACCTCATTTTTTCCCCAAGACATGCATTAGATGAAACTTATTTCAAATATTAAAAAATGAATGCTTGCTAGCTACCTTGCTTTATATGTATTCCTCATTTCTCTTTTTCAAAGTGAAAAGTTGAATTAGTTTTATGCCTAAAGTGGGTTGATCATCTTTAAGAAAATATGGAAGTGGGCACTGTCAGGTGATAGGACTACATATAATTCCCACTTAGACACCCCTCTTTCATGTCTGTGGGTATGGACTACTGCCAATTTAAAATGAAGTCTGTTCTCTTGGGATGCACAGAGTTTGATTAGCTAAATACTCCACACCAAACCTATGGGGACCTGCAGTGCAGGAGTCCAGTTATGGGCCTAAAAAGACCTTCCAAATTCAGGAATCCCAACAATCTTCATGGTTCCAGAAAATTTAATAAATATTCTCTCTTCCAATATATTTAAATAAACCTGTTTATGCTCTGGTTTAGGGATTAATATTTTCAGACAGGCATACTGAGAATTTTAAGTCTTGTGTCCTGCTCTTGAACATGAGGAAAATGCCAGAGTGGCTGAAGAAAGCAGAAGAGGTGGGAAATGTCCAAGCAAGGGATTGTGCTTGACACTGTGAGTTTTTATCCTTGAGCTCCTTGCAACAGCACACAACTCTATGTGACTAAAGGTATCCAAAATTAATAAATAATAAAAACAATTTCCACTAGCTCTGTTTAAAGCCAAATATGACAGGTGGAGAATTGTTTCTTTTAAATCCTAAATGAGCAGCCAAAGTAGCCATATTTGTGGTGGAGACTCTATTTGTGTCCTGAATTAAGCAAAATAGTGATTTCTAACATTTAAATTATTAGCAGAGGCAAAAATATTTTTCATCCTCATTTATATCTTGCTGGTGTTCTCACTATCAGAACTGTCTGCATAATGTCTCTTCTGCAGTTATGACATTTTCAGTCTTCCTTGTTCTGTGTCTTTTTTAATGACATAATCTTAAAAGCAGAGGAAATATCACATCATCTCTCTGGGCCCACCTTCTTTTATTTTTTGATATTCAGCTTCATTACCTCGTACCTTTAAAGGGTCAATGCTGCAGCCTGTAACCCATCTTTCAGCTTGGGAAATCTGAGGCACTGTTACAGCACTCAGTTTTGTTCTGTTTTCCTGCCCTTAGTTGTTCACTAGGTAAAGCTTTTCCCATTCCTGAGAAGCACAGAGCCTCCTGTGAATATTTCCCTTATAAAAGCGCCCTTTGTCTAAGGTCTTCTCACTCAACAGAATCAGCAGTATAATAAAAATGTCAGTTTAAGTTTTAGTAGGAAATGCTTGACTTTTTTTAACAAGAGAGGAGCACTCAATGTTGAAGCAGTCAAGAAAGAAAATGTCTTTTCATGACCACTGGAATTAGAGGGCAGAGACAGTGAGGGAGAGAGCAAAGGGTGGGAAACTGGCTTTCTTCCAAAATGAGAAAAAGCCACATTTAAGGACATAATTGAATGATTTGGCATTATTTTGAAGAAGTAATACAGCCTATCTTTTTTAAATGGATAAAAATTCAGTGTATATTAATCCTATATGAAAAAATGGATAAATGTTTGAAGTATCAATGGATGAATTTACAAATGTTTTAAGCAGAAAAAGCAAGAGACAACACAATTGCCATCTGAGCTTTAAAACTACAATCACATGCACACAAGCCAAATTATCTTCAGTGAAGTAGCATTAGAAAAAAGAAATTAGGAAACTTTAAAAAATTAACATCTTGTCAGCACACTGACTTCACTGCTTCCTTAATAGAAAAGTCTGTTATCAGTTTTATTTCCTTTGAGGATAGGGAAGAAGCTATTACAGAGTAAAATCCCTTGTGCCTATGAGAAAAGAGCTGAAAATAGATTGAAAAATGTGGAGGAAGAGCAAGCATAATCAAAACTAGTTGCTCTGCAGGAACATTTCATTTTTTTATATCACAGTTAGTGATACATTTTGCACATCTTTCTGTTTACCTAAAGAAGATGCTTATAGTATTTTATGTAAGCACAGAAAGGAAAGAAACTGAATTATAGGTGGTTGGAAGAGAACACCAGCAGTTGCTGCATAAGGCATACTTAAGGAAAGATTTTCAAACCAAATATGAAGGGGCTTTCTGATAAATACTAATAGTTTCTAATTAACAGATAATCCTAGTTGAATCTGTGACATACCACAAAGGCTAAATATTGTTATGTGTGCCTAGAAACATGTGTGGGAGGCAAGAAAAATAAGAGCTGCTCATCACAGAGGCACAGTAAAACTTGTCAATAACAACCTGGCAAAGGGCACAACTTTCACCATCTTTGTATCCAATAGCTGCTATAGTGTATGATGATTAACGTAAGGCATGTCTCCTGGGGACAGGGGTTTGTGCTCATGATAGGTAGAAGTGACTGTCAAGTGACTGGCAATATTTATCTTGTTCTAAGACATGGTTTTTCTTTCCCTTTTCATGAGCAGGCCTGGCATAGCTCTGTGCTCCCAAATATTGAAAGCCTGTGTGATGGCTAGATTTGAGAACAATAGGATCAAAGCATATTTCAAGGGGTGGTCAACACAAAAATAGGAATTTGGATCTATGTTGCCAGGGAGGCAGAGATGTCTCTGCTACTGATTTGGCTTTTTACAGTAAGAAAAAGACTGTTGAAGGGTTATTTAGCAGGGAATGGTAAGGGGAAGGATTTGGGATGTCATGGAAAGTGACATATACTAAGAATGCCAAACCCATTGCTTCCAGCTAAGTCCTCTCATTTCTTCCTCCAAGGCTTTCTACATGAAGAAGTCAAACATAACAGCTGGCTTTGTATTGATTTTTTGTATTGTTGCCTTGGCTGATTCCTTTGACTGCTTTCTCCATCACTTGTATTACAATTTAGCTGCAAAGTTCACAGTACAGCAGGAAACAAAGCACAGAGGAATGTATGGCATAAAAAAGTGATTGAAGAGCTGTTGGCAATGAAAAAGGGAACAAGTCAACCTAGCATAAAGAAGATAATAAGCAGGGAAAATTAGCCAGAGAGATGATATCTATCTTATCAACTGTTATTAAATAAATACCTTATTTTTATTGGAATTGGCCAAGAAACTGCAACAATCCCTCAGAGACGTTCCTCTCTGGTTGCTCTTTTCCAGAGAAAAAAACATGAAAATACCACAAATTACTTCCACTTTTTAACTTCTGATATTGCTCTGCTAGTGCTCATAAGTTTCAAGTTAAAACACGCTGGCACTCTGCTTTTGTTGCAGTGTGTTGTTGCAGTATGGCAGCACACTCTTTTGGTTACCAAGTACATTATGAGCTGAGTACATCACCTTTGACCCAAATTACAATTGCAGTGTTTTTCTGAGCTAATGGAAACGCTGCTGTATGTCATAGAATCACACAATTTTGTAGGTTGGAAAACCTCTAGGATCATCAGGTCCAGCCATGAACCCGGCACTGCCAAACCCAACACAAAACCATGTCCCTAAATGCCACATCTATGTGTCTTTTAAATGCCTCCAGAGACTGACTCTACTGCTTCCCCAGGAAGCCTGTTCTAATGCATTACAACCCATTCCATGAATAAATTTTTTCATGATCCCCAGTATAAACCTCCCCTGGCACAACATTCTGGTTGGACCTGATCCCCTGGTTGTCCCCCAAATGCCACTGAAGATCATCATTTTGTGAAGAGAAGCTCCTCAAATAAACCAATGAAAATACACAGTTAATCTAAAACATCTAAACAGGCAAAAAAACTGTTTAACAAGCAACAATCTCCTCAAAAATGCCCTGAAATTTTCCTTTTCCCTATTTTATAGAAGTCATCCCCAATGAAATGGAAATGGAAGCAATCACAGCTTATACAGAAAGTTATAAGATATATTCCCATTCATAAATATCTTTGTATGAAATTGCCAAAATTTGGTGATTAGCTCATATTCTTAGGTTAATAAATTATAGTCTTGTTTTGTTATAGCATAAGGATCAACAAAAACTAACACCAAAAAAAATGACATCTTTTTTTCTCAGTTTTCAGCGTCTTCTCCAGCATAATGCTCCCAAAGATTCTGTTTTCCTATTGCAAAGACAGGGAGCAAGAGGTGTAACTTCCATGTATTTCAGTAGCTTAAGATTTCAGTTTTAGAGGAACCTGAGTACTGTGCTAGGTATGTGACAAAGGGAAGAATATGTACTCTTCAAAACCTGGAGAAGCTATTGTTTGAGATAGGATGAAAAAAACCTAATACTTGCCAACAATCTTTTTCTCCTCCTTTTTGCAAGATGAATTTTCTGACAGATTCATCTGCACTACTTGCCTAATAATAGCAATTGTCTGTGTAATTGGGAGCATAAAAAGAGGTGGGTAAGCCTTTGAGGAAAGCCAGCTAAGTATGCAAATACTGCTTGTAATTGGTACATAAATTTAGATGGTCTAGTTGCATATGAATTTCCTACTTAACGGCAATATTTAGAAACTTGATACTTGTTCTGCTTCCCAACTTTCCAGGCCCTAATCAGTGATCCTTCAATGTATTTGATTTGACATAGCTTTTACAGACCCTACACTCAGAATTGGTTGTTAGAAATGATACGTATTTTATCCATCTGCCTTTTGCACAAAAAATGATATGAAAAAGCAGGAACAATATGCATGTATGGAACAATTCTTGGCAGATAATTCACTGTTTTCTCTTGTGTTGTTTCAAATTTAGGCTTGAGCTGCTCAGATTGAGCTTTGTCTGAGTTGCCTTCTGCACAAAGTGGTTTTGAGGACAGACTTGACCACTTGCAGACAATATATCACTATTCTTTTTCAAATTCAAGTTCAAGGTTTCTTCCTTCCATAATCTTCCTTCACCCATAGCACAAAACAAGCCTAAGTGATTCACATACTCAGATTTCAAGTTTCTTCAAGATTTTATTTTCATCAATAAAACTTATTTCATTAGTCTCCATTGAACTGATCAGCATCTTTCAAAAACAACTAATTTTTATTCTGATCCTAACTTCACTTTGTTCTTACATTTTGGAATCCCCTATCCTTCCATTTCATCCTTCCATTTAATTAATTAATTAATTACTCTCTGTCCTTTTTATCCATGTCTTCCTGGCTCTTTCACCTTTCTTCTAATTTCTCAGATCGTCTTCATATTGACTTCCTATTTCTGTCAGTAATATTTCCGATTTATCCAGGCCACTGAACTCTGGTAAGTCCCAAAGCACAAATGATAGTGGATCCTAGAACACTGATGACTAGTAACACCCTCACAAGGTAAAATATGGTAGCAGTGTTTCTGAGGCAGTGACTGCAGATTCTGGTTCAATTTCTGTGCCACATGGTAAAGCACTTTCTGTAGAATTTTGCAAGGAAAAGCAATGCTCTGGTGAAGCTGAACCCAAAAAAGATATACCTGTCTGTTAGCAAGCAATCTAAAATTGTGTTCACAACTTTTCTTATTGAAACCAAAGCCCATACATACCATAGGAGATTTTCAGAAAAAATACTCAATCAGGATGCAGTAAATATGTATGGTGACAGTGCTAATGACCACCTTTGTTACTGGTTTTTTGCAGGTAGCAGCAGTTACATATTTAGTCCACATTTTTATAACTCTTGACAGTGATTGTCCCACTCAGTTTGTGTGCAAGGTTTAAACTGAGACATTATCAGTTGATGGGTACATGTTCCACTAACATCGCAATTATATCCACTGTCTCCACATGCAACCATGGACATAATTGTAGGCATGAATACTGGCATTGACATTAAATTGTGTAAAAACTGGATAGCTTAGAAAAGTAACAGAATGCCTGTTGTTTTATTTTACTACTTTTCACAGTTAGTGTCATTCTAGGAGTTTGGACTCTGCTAGGGTTCACAGGAGTTTGTTTTTTGTAGCATACTGTAGCATCTGGTTTCCACATGATTTAAAAAATACTTCCACGTTACTCGATTGTGGCATAGATTTTAATTATCTGAATAAATAATATAAATCTGTAACTTCTTTTAGAAAGACAGAATCTCATTTTAATATTGAGAAATGTATCGGAGAAAGGAAAAAGACACATATGCAGGACTAGTAGGAGAACTCTTTATTCATAAACTTAATAAAAAAACAAAAAATATGTTATAATTAATAATATTTGACTGAGCTCTTGCAGGGGGTTTCATATAGTAAGAGGTCATGAGTCAGGTCCAATATTAAAGCCCAATCTCAGCTGCACCTGGAAGAACCCTGGAACCTCAATTAACAGAAAAGTTTTTATGATTGTATTAAGTATATGATAGCTTCTTAGAGGACTTTGTTCATTAAATTATCAGTGGCTGTCATCTTTCAGTTTAAGTATCATTTTTATCTCCCATTTTTAGTATAATATATTTGTAAAAATTCACCACAAGCCCTCTCATTGTCATCTTTATTAGGCCACTTAGCTTTTCCTAAAGAAAAAAAATAACCTCCTTCAGATCATCATAGTAGGGCTTTTTACATCATTTTTCTGACTGAATAAATTTTACCTAAATGGGACAAATGAAAATTTCTGTTTGTGAAAACTTACCAGGGAGCATTTTATTTCCTGAGATAGAAACATTGTGTGATATAAA
>VZTR01033456.1:10458-25493 GCA_013400775.1 Chaetops frenatus | reverse complement strand
GAAATTGTTCATTGTTTTTCAAACTGGGACAAATAAAATAGCAAATTTCCTGATGAAAGAATCTAATCCAAAGATGATAGACAAATAAACATGTGAGGTTTAGATGGTGTCAGATGTTATATAGACATTGCAAAAGAGGAAAAATTTGAAGGCACGTGTTATAAAACACACCCCAGCACAGATAGATTTTTCTGGCATTAGTCCTCTAAGACTCATGTTTTTACAACTGGTATAAATCAGCTGAAAACGTGAGAAAACTGAAACAAAATTATTTTTATTTGTTCAACGGAGAATGGAGTTAAGTATAAAGGAAGATCAGAGAAGAGAATAGCCAGGTAAGGAGAAGAACAGCAGTAGATTTCCAATAGATTTCTTTTTTGAAGGTAGAGAGCTTTTGACCTTTCCTCTTACATATTTTCCCAAGTAGCCATTTTTGCACTTGCTCTTTGGCAGGGAATTCTGTAGCACTGAAGTTTTCAACTCCTCTGTTCAATCATAGGGCCTGCAGAAACATTATTTAATTAAACCATGGGACCCATCTGCTGTACTGTAGTAAATGATAGAGCCTTCACTGTCATCATTTGATTTACTTGTAACTAACTGGTGAGATGAGAAAGACTTTAATCTTTGAGAAAAAGATTTGTCAATGTAAAAATGTATTTCACAGTATAAGAAGGCGTGCAAAGGAGTCTTAATTTGCCTTTATATATCTCATTGATTATATTTTTTTAAACATAGAACATAAAAAGAGAACACCTTTTTTTTCTGTAGTGTAGTATAACACATAAAGGTTTATTTTTATATCCTTTCAGAAGAGCAGGTATTTCAGATTCAGTTTTGAAAAACTATAATAAATATCTATTAAAATATAAAGGGAGAAGAGAGAAGAAAAAAATTATTCTCTTAGGGTAGTCATATATTTTTTCCTGAAAAATAGTTGTAAAAACCTGATTGATCCATTAACCTCTCCTTTGTGTTTTAAGATAATTGCAAGATACGAAGAAAAAAAAAAAAAAAAAGAAGGGAAAAAAAAAAAAAAAAAAAAGAAGGGAAAAAAAAAAAACAAAACAAAAAAAACCAAAAAACAAACAAACAAACAAACATGAGACCCTGTTTGTCATCTAACCAAGAAGACAAATAGGAATGATATGTATTAATGAACACTGATCCACTTATTGTTGCATGTAGATAGTCTTTTCTCTGAATTTACTAACATCTGCTGAAACCTTTTGTTTTCAGTTTCACTAATATGCAAGTATTGAGCCTTATGGCCATTCCAGATGTTTTAGCCTGGCCACATGGTCCTGACTGCTGTAAAGCTCATCTCCAGAAGTTATGCCCTACCTTCAGGACTCTTTATGATACTGACTGTTACCAGGAAAGGCATTGTTATTGCTGAGAAACGTTATATGCTCTGAAATATAAAATACACAGTAATAGCAGTAATACCACTTAAGTATAAATATACCATAAAGCATGAAGTAATACTTTTATGATTAAATTCTACAATTTATAGAATACAAATAAAATAAAGATAAAGCTGAAATCAATATCTCTTTTATACTTCCCTTTTACAAATTTGCTTGCAGCTCACTGCAGATATCATTAAGTATTAAAAAATTCTACATTGTATTGAAAATTTAGCAAAGGTATTTCTTTCAATAGTTTTCTGCAATATATCAAAATAAACCAGACAACAAATCCCTTCTTTTCCTTTCCACCTATTTTTCTTCACCAGCAATCTGATTTTCCTGTTGGGGCCTAGGGGCTGGCAATCCTTGTATTTTTCGTATTCAGAAGCTTCCTGTACAAGCAAGCATTACTCCCAAAAAACAGGCCATCAGAAACCTCTTTTGCTGAAAGTCAATCCTGGCCACCCTTTGCAGGTCACAGCAACACTGTGTGCCAAGAGAAACAATCTTTGTGGTAGTAGCCCAGTGAGCTGTGGGGGATTTCAAACTCCTCCAGCTGACAAACCACTGCTGTAGCTTACAGAGGGCTGTTTCCAGTCTCGCCAGCTACTGGATTGGATTCTAAGTTGCACTGCAGTTCTTGTGTGGCCAGGACCCAGGATATCTAAACTGAAGTCCCAGAATGAAAAGAGTGATTGACGATTTTGTTCTACTGGCAAAGGGAAAACTTTCCAAGGACAGTAAATCTTATTAAATAGAAAACAGTGTTTTTGCTGGGGCCAGTCTGAGATTGAGAAATCGACTCCTCCAGGAGGCAAGGTCCAGAACAAGTTGAGTGCCATCCTCTTTTCCAAGTGGAAATTAGATTTTCTTAACCTTTCTTTCTGCAACATAAACATTTAGACAAACACTCAGACAAGCATTATATGTTGTAAAACAAAACATTACACAGTAGACACATCTCCCCCTGGGGAGAGGAATGAAAGAATAAACATGTAACAAGCATTAGTCACATTGCTTAATGCACTACTGGAAAGCACTCAAATATTCATTGTGAGCATACTATAAAGAGATATATGAAGTATAATAAGTGTGCTATATAACTTGTCAGATAATTTACTACACTCTGAATCAGCCCGAGTTAGAATAAATTTTAAGAGTAGTTCCATGTACAGTTGAGAAAAGCAGCAAACCTTGTCAAAAAGATAATTTTGCATTTGTCTTCCTTAGTGCAGGTACGAAAAGCATTCCTGATTTTTTTTTTAACGTAGTTCTTTAGCAGCACCTATAATTGGTAAATTGTCAAAGGCCATCTAGATTGACAAACTGTAGAGAAATATCCTGAATAAGAGACTACTGTCCTCTTCATCACCATCATCTGACTGTTTCCTAGCAACCCTTCAGTATCATCTCAGTTTATTTCCATTTCCATAGGGACTGAGACAGCAGCAGTTAACAACTACAGCGTGTAGATACAGCCTAGGAGCAGAGAGCAGCCAGTGGAAGTTGAACAGAAGGAAGTCAAAGTTTCTGCTCTGCTCAGCAGAAAGTGTTTGGAAATACTTGGGCATCCCTTCTAACTTAGAATATTCTATGATTCTATTATTCTATATATAGGTGAAGCTTCCATCTCTGGTTGAAAGTTCATATTAACAGTCAGTCACTTGCAGTCTACAGTTTATAAGCACTATTTTTTAGAAGAGAATAGACAATTCATTTGGAAACACAAATTAGTTCTTCAAACATACGAACTGGAGAGAGTAAAAAAAAAAATAATCCCACTATCCTGAGTTGTCCACACCAAGACAATTGATGGTCTCAGGTATGGAACATTCAAGACTAGCATATTGAAAATTCATCCACAGTCAGAGATACACACTGTGATCTATAACTGTGCACTGCTGTCAGAATTCAATTTTCTGACATAATGATAAAGTTTGTGGTGAAAATAGCAGGTTTGCAGTAGGTTCTAGATAAAAACAGTTTTTTAAATGTTTTGATTTTGGTGCGGGGATTGTTATTCATTTGTTTGCTTTTTTATTTTTCTTACATGAAATATTTCACTGTTTCTCATAATGTCTTACCCCCTGGCATGAGATTTTTCCAACTGCACTGCATGGAAGTCAGCTCTGTCAAAACTCCTTATTTAGACCATTCAGTGGTAAATGGTGAAGCATATCACATCTTACCAAGAGTGAATCCAAGCTGTCATACTTTTCTACTTTTCCTGTCACTTGCTCATATGCAGTCATCCCGAATAGAATTTAGCTTTCAATGTGGATTCCACAGCAGCCACTGTGAGTTGTTCAGTACCTTATTGTCATATTGTGTAGGAAAAGCTGAGACCATGAGCTGTGGCCAGAACTGGACAGCAGTTCTGTGTGCACAGGTTTGAAGCAGGCAGCTAAGCGTGCTTCTCTGAGCATTTCTGCATGTTCTGCAGCATGCTGGGAATAGAGATGGATGCAGAGTTTAGGGGACCCACTCTGCTTCCTAGGTCAGAATTGCAGGATTTGACACAGGGTCTCTGATGCCCATTTGATTCTGCTCATTTGGCTTTACTGAGTGGTTGAGGAGACCTGGTAGAGTTGCCATTGATGAGGAAGAATCTGGATGTATCATGCAGCTGCAGTGCTTCCTTTCAGTTCTGAGCTGTGTTCAGTTAATTACTCCATATTGTGGTGCTAATGATGCTATAGCGGTGGCACAGGAGTTTATACAGGCTAGGCCCAAACTTTACAGAGGCCATGCAAAAGAAAGAGTAGATCAGAAAGCACACTGTCTGTCAGGTAAGATGCACTCACCAAGACAACTTGAAAGTGGAAGGGAATGGGAGGAATCAATTCATTAAAACATTTGCAGATGCACTATAGGAATTTCAACAGATATGTGTAATGACTCTTACAGAGTAAATTATTTACTCTCTTACAGAGAGTAAATTATGCAAAACTCTGCCAGACAGTGTCTAACTTTGCACAGACTTTAATGGTTCTAGGATTTAATCAAGTCATCTCAAGCGTCACAAAATTAATGCTTATCTTTGAAAAGCAGCAAATCAAGCTTTGAGTAGGTAAAATGTTATACCTCTCACTTGTAATTCATGAATTGAGGCACAAATTTTAGACTTAATTTTACCTTTCCAGTAGAGTTAAATCACTATTTTTCTGTATATGATATTTATATCAAAGGTTAAATTCAGAGAGTGAGGTTTTGTACAAAACTGTCAGTTAAGGTAAACAACCTTCAACTCCTCTTGCAACTTGGTCAGTTCTGGTTTTATTCCTCTCTTTGGTTTTGCAGGAAACTTTGAACAGCTTCTTGTACAGAATCACTGAATCCTTTTTAGATGTGAAAGGACCTCTTGAGAACACCCAGTCCAATTCCCTTGCTCAATTCACTGCCCTTTACCAGAGCTGTTATCACCTTCTACTCTCTGCTTCAAGCATTGCAAGTGTATCATCCGTACCCATCTCTTCTGATCATTCTTCCATTGTAAAGGTTTGTGACTCAGTCCCAGGCAGCCATTGGCTCCATAAAGGAGTTAATCCAGTTTAGAGCCTTTCCTGAGAGCCAGGAGGCAATGGCGCTGTCCTCTGGGTAAAGGCAGGCAGTATTAACTGCATGTGATGGAGAAACCACTGTACCATTTCTCAGTGGATGTGGAGGGAGTGTGAGGCAGGGGAAGCTCTGGGTGCAGAGCTGCAGTCTGGGGGACAGCAGGGGCTATAGGAACTTCAGTCTTCTTGTTGCCCAGTGCAGGGCTCAAAAGGTCTGAGCTCACTGACAGGGTGATGTGCAGGCCTGCATCTCCCTGAGGGCCAGGGTGCTGGGGGCCAAGGGCAGCCAAGGTGCAGATGTTCAGTGCCCACAAGGATGGGTGCAGCCCCACAGCACCCAAGGCAGCTAAGACAAGCGGGGTGGTGATGGCAGCAGGCCCTGATGACAGGTTGATGAACACTAGCCAAAAACTGAGCAACAATTCAAGGCCAAGGACAAGCCAGGAAATCCAAATAATTGCTTAGGAACAGGGCTGGAGACCCTGCAGCACCTCTGGAGGGTGCTAAAGTGGGATCCTAGGCTGTGGGTAGCTAGGCAGAGACAGTCAGGTCCACAGTTCTTTCACAGCCCTGTGAAGGTCTCTTTTTTAAAGTAGCCAGTCTACTTTAGGGTGTGTTATGATTAAAAAATTATAAATGACTACTGCAAAGTAAAAAAGCATTCACTCAAGCTGAGAAAAGTTGAGCAATACCATTTCATTTTTGTTAACCAAAAATAAACAGCTGAGAAAACACAAATTATAAGAAAATGGTTTGTACTGGCAGAGTACACTGTGACTGCAAGGTGATCTCGTTTAGCAGAGTGACATTGTACAAGCTTTGCACAATAATTGCTTAAGCATTCCCAATATTGCCTAGAAAGCTCAAACATATCTCTCTTGAAGTCCACTGGATTTTGCTCTGACACTCTATTCCTTCGGAAACTAAATTATTTGTTGATTTGTTAAGGACAACAATTATCTAAATGCAAGGACTGAAGTGTATGTAATTGAGGTCCAAATGGAGGAACATTAACCCACTCACTAAATTTTAGTGCAGACACTTAAATTGTTCCAAAGATAAAAATAAACTCTTTTTCAGTTGGAACCTTTCCCTGCCAGAAAGTACATTTTAAGAATGAAAACCTTTGTTGTGATTTTTTGTTTAAATATCTCATTCTAAAAGAGCAATAAAAATTACTTTTAAAATGACCCAATACTTGCTTACTTAAGACTAAAATCTGAGACTGTATTTTAAATACCTCTATAGATATTATGATTCATTATTGCAGCTTTTCTAGCATGTCTCATTAGAGCGTAAGCTCCAAAGGAGTAAAGTGATGGAGAAATTTCAAGATGGGGGAAAAAAGTGTGAATCAGTTGATTTTGTAGTCTGAGCATTGGGGGAGTTCAGCACAGACTTTCAGCTAAAGTCAAGAAAAGAAATTTATTGTAAATGATATGCCATTAATCTTTGAAAGTAACTTTTCCTTTACAGGAGTTGTATTCTACCAGCACCTTATTATACTACCAGTTCCTCTGAGTAATTGAGATTGTTAAACTGCCTCTTAAAAAGTAATTTCTCTTGCTGATAATTGGAGCATCTCTGGTCTCCAAAATAATAGACTATACTTGAATTGACTCAGCCTGGAAGAATTGCCTTTTTCCAGTGCTTTTTTTTGTGAGTAAATACTGAAAAAATTATTAGAGCTTTTAAAAATAAAACTGTTCTCATCTGTTTGATTTCTGTAGGATATAATTAACTGAATTCCTAGTTTGAGCACTTCCCTTTCTTCCCTTTTTCGTGGTTTGTAGGTTGGTATCCCTCTAAACTTCTTCTGAACCCCATAATGAGGTCACGGCACAATAATTATTAATTGTGGGCTTAATTATGCTGTGCTGTATGTATCATTCATATCTGTATTTTCATCTGAAATTCCATAGGTCATACTTTTAAATATCCAATGAGCAAAAAGCAAGAACAAACGCTAGCTCATGGCATGGTGTGATCAAACACGTTTCTAACACGTATTCATTATCCCTCCACCCCTCTCCCTTCTCTGCTTCCCTTTTCAAATCTACCTCTTACTGTGTGCTATTATGTGTCCTCTTTTTTTATTTTCTCTTCATATGTTGTTTTCATTGTTCTTTCTTCATTTTCTGTCTCCCTCCAAGGTATCTAGTGGGAATATTTATTAGCAGTAGAATTTGGGCTTCCTCAGCTAATTTTGCTTTAAGCTTGAGAAGCATACATGGAAATGCTATTGTCCATGATCACACAAGTTGTGTGTTTGAATTATTAATCTCCTGTTTATCTGAAGAAAACAAAATGACAGATAAATAGAGACTTGGGATTCTTACAGTTCAGACCCAATTTGAAGCACTCCTTTGTGTTAACAGAGATTTATTTCCAGTTTTTCTTCCATTTATGGTAGATTGATTGCATGGTGTAAGGCCTTTCCTTATCTTTAGTAAAGGATAAAACAGTTGTATATTCCACAGGTTACAACTGTGTTTAACTGGTCAAAAAATCCTGTGGTCTCAAATCTGGTGATAAAATTCCCATGAGAAGATTTCTTGTGAGTGTTGAGACAGGCCCTAAACCACGATATGATGCAGAATTTTAAGACATATGTTTTTTAAAATTGAATAGGAAAAAATTCAAAACAGTGTATTAGTCAAAGATCTGGTTTGTAGATATCTAGATATGGGATATTTGCTTTATTTTTGACTCTTTACACACTACTGAATGAATATGAATTTTAAACATGAATTTTAAACACATGGATTACAAAGCCAGTATTGGATAATGACATTCTTAATTTTAAAAGCCAGTGGTTAAAGGGTAATTAAAGAAAAGAATGATGTGACCTTGATGTCCAGTAGAGAGTACAGTATTTTCAATTTTGAGTGAGCATGGAATTCTGCCTCAGGAACTGTCCTGAAATAACTTGCTATCTGTGATACTTTGACCTTAGAAATATTTAAGCCTATAAGAGATGATTTGAGAGCCTAGAACTTAAACTGCAATCATTCTTCCTTCAAACACTAAATTGTGTTAGTTGATGTGATCACCTTTCAAAAAGTGAGCCTGCTTCTATTCTCTTTGATAATTCACTTAGCTTCTGCAGTTTCAATACAGTAACAGAAAAAAAAAGTAAAAAACAGCCCAAGTCAGTAGTGACACTACTACAGAGTAGCCCACTAACATCACCATTTACATTTCAGTGTGGATAACAGGAAACGTTGGGATTGCTGCCCTAAATAAAATTATTTTGAACATAAGAATACAAAACTGCAAAGCATATAAGCAAACTGAGATCTTTTTTGTAATTTTTTCTTTACTTTTATCTCACCAAGATGATAAATTCCAACACGCCTGGCAAGATTCAACAATAAGTATTATAATTTATTCGGAATGCATAAAACCCCTTGACTTTCTGGAAACATAGGAAAAGCTTCCACCAAACTACAGGCCAGCTTAATGAAAACACTTCTTTCTTACTTCTTTCCAGCTTAGTTTGCAAGCAGCTAGAGATTCCTTGTCATTCTCCATTCTAGAAGAATCACTCCCAAAAAATTAATTCTTCTAGCCAAACCTATGGAAAATGGAATATTGTCAGAAGGAGAAATTCAAATATCGGTGATTAGTGAGGTCTTCTGATTTCTGGTGACATACTTTGAGAAATGGTCATCCTTTTTTATTTGCTCCAAAATTTTTTTGCCTTAGAAGCAGAAGTGAATATATATTATCTTCTTGGTCATGTCACCCTGTGGCTGAGCATATCATTCTAAATTGAAATGTGTGGCTTTTATGTGAGTGTCATAGGTTGTGAACAGTGGCAGCTCAGAGGGCAATGCACTTTCACTTCTGTTATCAGCCAGCAGCAGGCCAATACCTATAGGAAGACAGAACATCTTAAAAAGCCACTGCTGATCAGTTAGAGCCCTGACTCCCTACTGGTAAAATGAAATTAAAATGAGGCTCACCCACCTGTTGCAATGGCTAATTATTAATACAGAGGAGTCAGCATGAGCAGCAAAGCAGTAAAAGACCCTTCCCATGAGAGATGTTTTCATTAAGCCAAAGGTATTGGGCATGTCAGACCAAAACTACCCAGAAAAGGAGAAGTGATATATGTCTCACTTGCACAAAACCACAAAACTGACAACTTGAGAGGAAGATGAATCATCTTGCACTCCATCCAGCAGTATGACAGATCATGAACTGTATTACATGGGGAGAACTTCACGTAGTAAGACTAACAGAGAGAAAAAAGCAGCTTTCAGACAGACATCTTTTGTCACCAGTGGGTTTCCTGTATCCTTCAGCATGTCAGCTGAACTGCTATTTTGGAGGGTACTGTTGCCAACTGCTTCCATGAGCTATCATAACACATATGTATATTAATTGCCAAAGGTGTTAAATAAATCTTTCTGCATCTTGGCTTTCTTACACATGACAGCCTACACAGAATGTGGTTTTGCTTTGTTATAGCCCACTATACTTCAAGTGAAATAATATACTGGATTTGTGCCATTGACTTACACCCTGTGCATCCTACTTATGCCAGTAGATTTATGTGCTGCTGACAGTAGGGACAGACCATAATCATATATTTTCCCCTTCCATTTTAGTGGAGAAAAATTAATGTATCTGATTAAAATATCTTCACAGACTGACAGGGACAGCCATATCAGTATGAGGGAGATTCTCACTGTGTTTGAAAATTACCTGAGGGGTTTCAGATGGTCTTTTAATTAATTTATAATAACTTCTGAGTAGAAATGGCAATACAAAATCAAATAATTGAAACAAAATGCCTGAATGACATTTGAATTTTATTCGGTAATTCAGCAGGCCTACTGAATTGGGGTTGCCTCATCATATGGCAAAGATTCAAGAAATCTCCAACATAGAATAAATGACCAGGATGGCACTTTGCACATTAGAATACTCAAGACATTTATCTGTTGGAACATATGTATTACTACAGGCCTAATTCTAAGGAATGTGTTCCTGCACTTGATTCATCATTACCTGTACATTTGAAAGATGATGCCCAAATTACCTTCTTGAATACATTTTCTGGCAGGTCTTTCCACCCATTTTGGACACACAGAAGGTGTCTTCACAATGGTACCAGTATAATTACACACTTAAAGAAAATAGCTAAAATGTTACATGTGCAAATTTATTTTAAAATTAGATTTCTGGCAAGTACATGAGAAGGATTGAAAGTATGTTAAAATATCTGAAAATAATTGCTACTAAGTTTAATCAGTTATGTGAAATGTGAAGTCAATCCAAGGTCACCTTAAAAAGGAAAAGAACTATTTCAGCAGCCATTGCACAGAACCAGATGGCATGACTGGGAGGTTAAAAACAAGAAAGGACAGAGTTCTTCAAAGCTGTGTAAATTTGTTAATGTATTCAACTAGAATCATGTAAGTGAAAGATTCACTGATTATTTGCCACTTAAATTCACTAATTTTATAATTGTAGAAGAAGTGAATGGAGATAAGAGACTTCAGACACATATAATATTTTCCTATTCACATGAATAAAAGGTCCATACCTTTTCTTTAAAGATTTTTATATAATGTTCATAGGTATCTCATGCTCTTTGGGATCCCCCTACTCATTCCAGGGTGTAAAGAAGATCAGGCAGGTTGCATGTCTTCTCCTGCCAGCTCCTGCCAGCCTCTCTAAAGAGATCTTCAAGGTTATTTCTATTTTATGTCCCTTTATCCTACATTTTAATAGCGATAGGAAAATAGTCATCTAATAATTAGGCACGTATAATTTATCCTAGTCTATAAAGTTTACCCTTCAGACTAGTAGTTCCCCTTGTATGCATCTCTTCATTTCACGTCTGTACTCCGGATGATACCTTTACATACCTTTAAACTATTATTGACTTTGCTATTGCTTAAGACACTTGTCTTTCATGGTACCTAAGGCCATTGCATTTGTAATTTAGCTACTCTTGTATTAATTAATTAATAGGTCATAGTTGTAAGCAGCTAAAAGCCAAATGCTCGTCAGAGACATCTAACAGAGCACTGGACCTGAAGCCAAGTACTGCTTTGAAAGCAAGCATAGCCATACTAGAGAAATAGACACTGCTTGAATAAAGCATGACCAGAAGAACCATGGTCCTTAACTATTTCATCTGATTGTAATCAGATGCAGGATGATAAATTTCAAATTTATACTGCAAAAAAAAGATTAGACAAATCCTAAAATTAGTCTTTCAGAGTTCTAGGAGTTTTTATTTATGATGTCCATTGTAAACACAGAGCTATTTTCATCACCAACTGTTTGAACACTGTCTATGAGCTCTTACAGCAAATTAAAGAGGTTTCAACTGATAAAAGTGTCACATTGCTGTCAAAAAAGAAGGGCCTCTGACAGACAGGATGGTAATTGCAGTATCAGGTGTCCTGCCATTTTAGGCTGGTTCCTCAGTACAGCCTAACTTGGCAGAGCTAGCATTGACACAAAAGCTGATTAGTTATGGTTAGAATTTTTTGTCAAGTTTGCCGTTTAATTTTCCATCAGAATGATTGATAAATCTTCCATTGTCTTTTGTGGAAACTGGGTTATGCCATGAGAAAAATCCAGAAAATCCATCTTGGCTCATTTAGTTTTGAGATGCTGGAGAAGAGCACCTTATACTAGGAACTGGGTTGTTCTGAAAGAAGAGAGAAAAAATTGCTAAGAATGTTCAGAATCTAGAGACTAATTTCCAACCTAGAATACTTCATCGGCCCTTGTCAAATAGGACTTCTACAATACATTTGAGGAACGTAAAAGGACAGAAAATTAGCCAGTGTATTTATCTGAGGAGTTCCTAAGAATATTTCAAGATCAGACCTAATTTGTAGCACTCAAAAATAAAAAAAAACAACCCAAACAAACAAACCACATTTTAAATTTAAGGTGTCTACTTAATAAAAAATATATATATTGCATTTCTAAAAATGTTACATACAGATATTGCCAATGTAGGTGTTATGGTCAAGCAAACATTATGTATTTTAGCACTCTCCTACCTTTTTCCTCCTGGTAACCTCTTTTTTTTTGCAGCCCACTAGGTAGTTCAGACAGGTAGGGAAGTCCCTTCAGACTATATAACTTTATTATAGTTTATTTTCTTCATATCCAGCCACCTTTAAGTGCTGTCCCATTTGCCAGTCTCAGGGGCTGTTTCCATATTAAGATATATAATTGCAAGATTCACAATTGTCTTTAGAAGACTGTTTTATATTCTTTTAAATCATTCATACAAATGCAGCTAAGTGGTTAGTAAGACTCAAAACTCTATATTGTGTCTATACATTAACTACTTCTAGTTCCCAGTTTCAAGTAGTAGTCTGAAAACTGAACTTCTAGCTCTTACTCAGAATGAATCGTGGGACTCAAAGTCTCCCTCACAGGGAATTAAGAAATCTGTCCATGGGGAGGAAGTAAAGAGACTGACCTGTAACAGAATAATAAGCTAGGAGTATGCAGTGGGAGAGGGCTAATGGGTGCCAGGTTGTTTATAGCTACAACAAAACTCATTGCCTACAGCTTATAGATGGGCACAATCAAAGTGGAAATATGGGACATGTTTCTACAAGCGAGAGACAACAGCCATTGAGTCACTTGATGAAGGAAAGTAGTAGATTTTCTGCCCATCATAAAACATTTTAAGATCAATAATGGGTTTCTTTCCAGAGATGTACTGTATTAAACCATAAATTATTTGGCTTCATGTGGATGTCATTGGGTGGGATGTTACTGCCTAGGTCACATAACAGGTCAGACTAAATGAATGCAGTGTTCTCTTCTGGCCTTAAAAGCTATGAAGTGATCAATGGCTGTTACAGGGCCACATTTATGGAAAACAGCATTTATTACTTATGGCTGAAAGGAAAAGGAGACACCCTGTGACCTGATAGGCCTAGTCAGTCAATACCAGCCTATGGAGACTCCCAATACTCGTGAGATAAAAAGTGATCAAATATATCTGAGCTGTGCTTTCTGCTTTTTAAAAAATCAGTATTTTATCATTTTCGCTCTCTTGCATAGAATGTAATGGGTTCTGTTAAGATGACATTTCATTTCATGGAAAGATGCAAGTGCTCAAATGAGAGTGATGTTCTAACATATATGAACAATGGGTGTCCTTCCTTCCTGTAATTCTGATCACTGCTCTATTTTACCACTTTTTTTGACCTGAATACCTCCTTTCCACCTGAATACTATTTCTCATGTTTTCTCCCTGCTTGCCCTGCCCACCTTTGGACTAATGAATCATTTACACCTTTGCATTTATTTATGATTAAGTAAAAGGTCATTGAAAAATTAGAATAATAAAAAGATTGGTGATTGAATAAAATAACTCAGCAGGAATGAAAGTGCATTAGAAACTCGTTATTCTTTGCTGTCCTAAATATTTTGTATATATTGTGACAGAGATAAGTAGGTTTTTTTAAGAACAAAATTAAGAACTAGTATCTTGTTCAGACAGAAAAATTCTGGAAAGTTCTGAATTTGTATATTATCACAGAGTCATAGAATTGCAGAATGGTTGAGGCTGGAAGGGACTTCTAGAGATCCTCTGGTCCAACTCTTCTGCTAAAATAGGTTGCACAGAATCACATCCAGAAAAGTTTTGAATAACTGCAGAGAAGGAAAACTTTTTTGGCAACTCCATCAACCTCAAAATAAAGTTTTTTGTCATATTCAGATGGAAGTTCCTGTGTCTCAATTTGTGCCCATTGTCTCTTGTCCTGTCACTGTCCTGAAATGTGCCATCTTAATTCTTTTGTGCTATTAATTATGTGCTATCTTAATTAATTTATGTCTAAATTAACCTTCAGGATTCCTGTGCAGTCTGTCTAGAAGGTCACTAGAATACTAATGAATTCTCTTGTCTTCTTTAGCTGTTCTGTGTACAGTAGGCTCCGTAGTGAGAAATGCCTGAACTTCCTTTGAGACATTTATTACAAAACAATTTTTCTTGTCAGAAATATGTATTACATGGGGTTTAAGAAAAGTGTGTGGTTTAAAAATATTCATAAATTCTGGATACTACTTATGAGGAACCTTTGTTTTGTTTTCATGATGAAAATCAATTTCTCCCATTGAATGCAGAACATTGTGACAAGATACTAGTGGAAGATGGATTATGTGTAGATAGACACAGATATATAGATATAGATATAGACACAGGTATATAAATGTTCCATGATCCTGAGAGAAAAGGAGACAGGAGGATGGAAGGAATATCTCATAGTTGTCTGTGACATCCTGTTGCTGGATGGGGAAGGCTCTTCCTGTCCCAATCTCATTCAAATATTCAGTTTCAAAAATTGAGTGCAAGGGTTGCCCCTCTGAGTTGCTGCCTTTTCATGTTTTGTACCTTACAAAAAATTTCTTAAACACCTGTGCAAAATGATCTTGTACATGCATGGGAACTATGTGATAGGAATTACTTTCTTATCATGATGTACAGTTATAACAATCCCACCAAAACCCTCTCCATCTTTAAAGAACTCACAATTCAACCATAATTTATAGAAGTGCTGGTAAAATGCTACCATCTTCTTTTGTGTCATTGTATCAGAGATGTGTAGATTAAATTATTCTTAACAATATGCTTTGGTATAGTACAAGACTACAGGTTTTCCTCCAAGGATTACAAAGCATTGTATCACCCTGTGCTGTTACTGTCTATGTAGAATGATATGCCTTTAAACTGCCAGAGTAAGACTGGTCCTACACCAAAAGAATTGATAAAACTCCAGGAAAAGTTGAACAGCATCATTTTGCCTTCATTTAGTTGTAAATTCCACAATATGTACTGAAAATGAAAGCTACATAAAAATGTTGTCTTTGTTCTGGTTGATTATGAATCTGTATAGTTCAAATTCTGAAAGACTAAATTTAAAAAATAATCTTGAGGATACGATCTGATTAATTATTCTGAATTTCCTCTAAGTTTTGTGGGTAATTGCAATGTTACTTAGCATCTGTAATAACAACTTGGGAAGAAAAATAGAATCAGAGAGATTTTCAGAGCTGTTTTTGTCAA
>VZTR01033455.1:1150782-1205136 GCA_013400775.1 Chaetops frenatus | reverse complement strand
CCAATATCAGGAAAAATCCTTTTCTTCTGTAAAAGAGCATCTCTGTCAAGTGAGTGCAATGCTGTTCCAGCTGAGAGCACAGAACAAAGCCAGCAGCTCCGTACTGATGGATCTCATCACGTGGGATTTCTATATCATAGAATCACAGAACGGTTTGGTTGCAAGGGACCTTAGACATTATCTCATTCCATACCTCCCTGCCATGGACAGAGACATCTTCCCCTAGACCAGGTTGCTCAAAGCCCCAGACAGCTTGGCCTTGAACACTTCCAGGGGTGGTGTAGCCACAGCTTCTCCAGGCAACCTGTGCTAGGCCCTTACCATCCTCAGTGAATTTATTTCTAGTATATCTAATCCTATCTACCTAGGCCATTCCCCCTTGTCCATGCCCTTGTCCAAAGTCCCTCTCCAGCTCTCTTGTAGGGTCTCTTCACGTACTGAAAGATAAGGCTCTAAGGTTTCCACAAAGCCTGTGTTTGAGAGCAGTGGTTGATGCCCCATGGCTGCTGGTGTTTAAGAGGTATTTGGAAAATGCCCTTCATAAGATGCTTTAACTTCTGGTCACTCCTGAAGTGGTTAGGCTATAGGACTAGCAGCAGGTCCCTTCCAACTGAACTACCCTATTGTCTTCTCTTAAGTATCTGCTACCAAGGGCAACAAACCTCTTTCTATAGACTTTCAAATATAAACACATATATTTATTTATACATGAATATATGTATGCCCTGGTCTTAGATAGCAGGATCCTTTGGTACAGTTTCAACAGGTGGCACTTTGCAGAGAGGCTGGCAGCAGACACAGGCTGAGGTACCATTCCTGGCAGCTCTCATTGCCTCCAGAGTAAAGTCCCTCTCAGGCAAACCAAATCTGATGTAAAATATGCATGTGCTATTCAGAAGTAGCTGTTTTGAAAGCAGCTGTTTCCTAACTTTTGCATGTTCATGCAAACCTCAGTGAGTGGTACTGATACTCGGCATCGGAATATTCTTAATATTTGCATGTTAATAACATTTCCATGTTGATACATGTAATATTTCCATGTGGATGCAGTCCTCAGCACAATTCAGTAGCCCAGCCCAGGTAGGCAGGTGGTTCATGCAGCTGGCAGCACCTGGGGACTGACAAACAGCATGCACAGGTCATGGTGGTGCTAGATGGGGCTGAATTTGAATTCAGGAAGGATTTGGATGCTCATAGGCCTGTGTAGATATGCACATCACCCCTGTATCAGACCCTCAGATGGTTTTAAAAATTGTCTTTTCTCTCTTTTTGCATGACAGGCAAATATCCAAAACTGACAGGGATTCTGTGTAACAAAATGTTCCTCTTATTTATATCCCACAGACACCACTGAGTGGAGGGCAGACCTGCTCTGTGCTGCACAGCATTTTGTGCAAGCACGCTCTTAATTCTCTGTCTGCAGCACACACAGTACTGCCCTGCTCCCTTTGGCATTGCCTGACCTTGGACATCACCTCTGGAACCTTCTGCACATCTGAAGAAGCAGAAGGTAATCAAGATTACACTGCAAATGACAGCCATTCCTCCTAGTTTACTCCAAGTTTGCTGATGTGAGGTGGTGAGGCCAGTGTGTGAGGGTGAAGGCATCCACTGTGGTCATAAATTATAGTGGCTGGGCTTAGAAAGTGTTCTTCAGTTTCAGTGACAAACACTTGACTGCCCACAGGCTGGGTTATGGCTGTGAGGTTTTGTGTGTCTTATAAAATATTCTAGACTGGGCCTTTGAAGCATCTTCCTAGTTATTAGATTTCCCAACTACGCTGAGCCATGCAGCTGCGGGGTTAGTTAGGCCAGCATGTGGTTCTGAAAGACAAGTTTTCCATTTTAAATCAGTCATTCACCTCAGAACGCCCTTCATCAGCTGACCTGAGTCACCCTAGGCTGTTGCTAAGGTGTCTCAGACCAGGATGTCAATCATCCTGTCAATCAACATGTCAATCATTCTCCCAGGTGCCTCTGCCTGCCACGGGCACTGTCCTTCAGCATCATCCAGGCAATTCCCCTACCCTTGCTGTCAGCTCGCTCCCACAGCTCTGGAGCACATCCAAGGGCACAGCAAATGCTGCAGACTTGGCAGGAATTACTGGTGAGATTAGTGCAAAAAGGACAGCATTGAATAGGCAAGTAATTGCTATAAATTATTCATCCAGGGGCAGAAGCCTGCAGACTTTCACCCTTTAGGTTAGACATTATTTACCTGTTCTGGTTTAGAAACTAAGCATGCCAAAAGCTGAGAACAGTATAAAGAGCATCTCCACTGGAAGAGAGTGCTCCATTCTCAAAGGTCTCACAAACCTGAGCTTTACTACCTACCCAGTATCCAAGGAGTAAAAACATTTAAAGCAAAGCTTCCTTATCAGCTGCTGGTTGCCTAAATGCCTTTGAACTGAAGGTCTGAGGGTAAGAAGGGCTGATACTTCTGTGTGGAAGGAAAGTGGTGAACAGTAAGGGCTTACAGCATGTCAGCTCCAAAAACAGTGAGACTTTAGCTCTAAGATGGTCTGGATGTCCCATTCTGGCAGTGTTCAGATCCATCAGGTTGGATGGGGCTTGGAGTAATCTACCTGGTCTAGTGGAAGGGGTCCCTGTCCATGGCAGGGGGTTGGAATGAGATGAGCTTTAAGGTCCGTTCCAACCCTTCTGTTATTCCGTGTTGGGTGGGCAGGTAAAATGCAAAGCTTCCATAACAGCCAGAGCTTGGAAACAGAGCTTGCAGCTCCCCTAAAAGGTTTTTTGGGCTTTGTACAGGGGGATTATGCACAGTTTGGTTGTCTTTCCCTGTGGAAGGACTCTGATGCTGTGTGAAGATAAAAGGTAGGCATAGGGCATTTCAGCAGGAAGCAACAAATTATAGAACTACAGCAAAAGGACAGCAGTACCTACAGAAAGGTTTATGTGGATTTAGGAAAAGTGTAATTTATAAGGCACTGGCCTCCTCAGACATTTGTCACTGTGCCTGATCTTGAATTTGGCAGCTCATGTGCTGCACTGGCAAGCTGAAGACTCTGAGTTGGCTAAATGCCTGTACAAAGAAATATGGGATATGCATGGTACCAAAGCAGTCTAGAGAATGTGGAAGTGGTAAAAGATATGCCAGTGAAGGATGATGGTGGGAATGTAAAGTCACAGAAAAACCCAGGGAGAAAACACTTCTGGGAGCTCTCAGCACTCCAGGGTCTGGCATGTACAGGTTTCACAGGCAGTTTATTTAAATTCCAAGTAGTGCTGAGACTGTGGCTTGCACTGAACAAGCTGGTTGGCCTCTGGATATCTGCCCCATTGCTTTAGAGAGATGCAGGATGGGACACAGCTCAAACCTCTGCAGTACAGCATCCTAACCCAGGGAAAAACCTTTGCAAGGATGAAAACACCCATGAGCCAAGCCAGTGGCTGAAAAACAGGAATGGTAATTGGGAACCATTAAAAAGCATATTTCTTATGGCATGTGCTGCCACAGTGCTAACTGTAAGCAACTAAGACAACACGGATTTTCCCAAAATTTGGAAGTAATATGTGGCCATCATCCTATTAAGTGGTCTAATTTTCAATGATCATGTAAAAAATAAGGTGGCTTTTTTACTTTACTATAAGAAAAGCCAAATGATATACATATAAATATACATACACATACACACACACAACTGCTGAGGGCTGTTCCTAAACAAGTCAACCCGTGTATTTGCTATTCATCACTGTAAGGGGTTAACACTTGGCAGCTGCTGCTTTCATTTCTGTTGCTTAATAACGGCTCTGCAACATCCTTACAAAAACAATGATGTCATGAAGTGGTAACGATTTTGAAAACATACCAAGACAAACCGCAGGAGGCAGGGGAATAAAAGAATATCTTCTCATGGCTTCCCCATGACAGGCCCGTGTTTGCTCATCCACTACAGCTGGTGTGCCAGGGCTTAGCCGGCTTTGGGTGGGAAGATAAGCAACGCACTGTTTTTGTTCTGGTCCGCTGTGGAGCAGTGAGGTTAATTTTCACTGTAGCCGCAGCGGGACTGGCCACCACTACTCACTTTTCCAAGAACCTGGAGCACTCCCGGTGTCCGTAAATCTCCGCGAGCCTCCGGGGAGTGTCTCCGAAGAGGTCGGCGGCGTCCATGGCAGCGTGCAGGGAGTGAAGGGCGCGGAGCACCCGCAGCTTCCCCGCCTCGGCAGCGAAGTGAGCCGCGGTCCAGCCCACATCGCTGCGCAGGCAGTGCCGGGCACCGTGATCCACCAGGAGCCTGACCAGGTCCGACCGCCCTTGCAACGGGCAAAACCAGGAGAGAAGATGCTTTAGCATGAATACCTTCAGGACGCATTAGGCAGTCACACACAGCTGGTCATAATTCCCTCAATCACGGATTTTACCCACCTGGCTATTTGTTTTATCACATAAATGGCGCTCAATGGACAACGCTGGTTATTCTCTCCCAAACTAGACTGTTTCCAGAATGAATTTACAACAAAAACAACAACCAAATCAAAAAGCTTTCTAACTTCTCACACATCTCAATTAGTCATTGACCAATTGGCTATTTCATTGCTTCATTTTGGGTTTTGGTTCAACAGCAAAATAAAATTTAAACATTGAGAATGGGAAAACCTGTGAGCAGCTTTACTAAAGCAAAAGTTTTTTTGGATAGCAGGTAGAGAAATTACTTCTTTTTCATTCACCTTCACATTTTTCTAACCAGTGGAATTGCTTAAAGAACTTTACATTGCCTTGACTGAGCTGGACTATTCCCAATCACATCTAGGCTCTGTCAGCCTCTCACCATCATTTTTGTTAAGTAGCTCAGTCCCCTTTGCTGAAGTTTAAATGCCTAATAATCCATCAGGACAAAAGAAATACATGGTCTTAAGTGTAAAACAGTGAATCACATGCTTAATTTCTGAGCAAAGATAGATGTGATGACATGAGATCCCAACAAACACTGTAGCACAGAGAAGTAGAGGTCCAGTTTCCCATTTTACACTGTGTACAATTATACATTATATACTGGGCATTATCTCTTTTTTGGGCTGCAAAGGGATATTTGACTTTACCAGATATTTCTGAAGGTGAAGGACCAAATGGGAGCTGCAGACAGCTCTGGTCCTGCATTGTTCATTTAAGCAGGTGGGATATAAAGGGAGAGCAGTGTAAAATAGAGTTACTGTTTTGTTCTATTAGGTTTGATAAATACCTGGTGTAAATACAGTGGATTTGACTTTCTGATCTTTCCCACAGTTGTAGATGAGAAATAAACTCATGGAGTCACCTCTTAGAAAAGTAATGGGGGGGGAAAAGCAGCTATTCTCTATGTACCCATCATGTAAATTGCAAATTGTCATGTGATGGACAAAAAAAAGCAAAAAAAGTCACATTAACAGCAGCCCCATAAATTATTCTGTAACCAAAGTTCTCATTTAAATAGATATTTAACGGGGGTTTTTTTGCTCATTGTGGACAAAATTACCAGATACAAGCTGAGATTTTGCCAGCTTAGATACAATTACAGTCAGCATCACCTCTTACGATGCCCATTCACAGAGGTAACAGAGCTGGGCATGCCCTTACCTTTGGCAGCAGCCCAGTGCAGGGGGGTCCTGTCATGCCAGTCAACATCCTTCTGGTTTGGGTCACAATGCCCTGCCTTCAAAATCTTTTTCACCAAGTCATAGTCGCCCACAGCCACGGCTTCGTGGAGCTCTGTCATGCTGCGCCCTTGGGGAAGGTGCCTGGTAACAGAGGGATGGTCATTTGGTGGGTGTTCACTGATGTATCAGCTCCTCTTAGCAGCTTTAACAGATCAAGTAGAACCTGGATTAAAAACGAAACAGGCACCATGAGAAACCAGGATTTGTCAAAAAAATAAGGAAAAAGGAATGATGGGGGAATGGAAGGGGGAGGGGGGTGGAATTATAATTTATCTTCAAACCAGTGGTCACAGACTGATGGTGACTTCTGGTCTTTAGACACAGAAATCTGCAGCAAAGTGCAGTCCTTTATATAAAGGACTTGTAGCTAAAGCCACATTGAACATTTGCCACAGGTTTGTTGTGCTCATTAACCATGGGAACTGGCTCCTCCCTTGCCAGTGCTTCAGGTCTCTTATTGGTAGCATTTTATTGCAATGACAGAAACGTCTATGCAAGCATCCCCTGATGTTCTTTGGTGAAAATTATAAAAAGGGACAATAATAATTAAGCTTATTGAAAAAAAAAGGAGATGATAGGGCAAGTAGGAATGGTCTTAAACTAAGATTCATAGCCTGTTTCACACCTGGGTAGTTGGGCTGCATAGATAAGATCCAAAAGAAAGACCCATACTTGTCTTCTACTGAGTTTGACTCCTGCACTTCTCAGAAAATCTGAATATATTAAAAAGAAAAGTAAATTTTGGAGCTCCTAGTGGGCCACAGAAGTGTAATGGGATTTGGTATCTCTGTTACCCTAACCACCTGTGTACTGCTTCCTCCTCCTCACTGTCTGTCACTAACCTTGAAGAACCTGTTCCTTTAGATTAAAAAGAGATCTTCTGACTTGTTCTCCAACACCTTTCAACAGCATCAAATCTGCCCTGAAAATGTCAAACATTAATGCATCCAGCCCATCACTGAAATGAGGGCTGGACAAAAGTACAGGGGAAAAAAGAATCTTGGACCTTTTCATACAACTTTCTTACTCTTTTCCAGCTTCAGCTCATACCCACACACATACACCCAAAGAGAAGGGAAGCTGCTGATCCCAAGGCAGGAGCTCAGCAGTTCTCCAAGGGCACAGTCCACAAGGGCAACTTCATAAGCGACTTAGGCCAAGCCAAATTTTACCTCCTCTTCTCCCCCGCTGCCTCCCTTTGCCAGCCTTGAAACTCATAGGGGCATTTCAAAGCTGTTGATCTCTCACAAAATTAATCTTTTATTGCTGGTGTTCAGGTGAATTCCCTGGATTCAGCATTACTGAGGGGGCAAACACCAGGGCAATGCAAAGCAGGGTGAGTGCAAATCTGCCCCACAAGTAGGGACCTGAGCTAAATCCCCCTTCAGCCACCCCAGAAGTCATACCAAAAAGTGGGATCTGCTTCGGTAGACTCTGGTTATCTCCTTCTTACAAGGACAGAGGAAAAGATTTGTATTTTTACAGCATAACCTTGAGCCGAAGGGCTGTTCCCTGCTGCTTGCCCAGCCACAGGCGTTGCAGCTCCGCCACGGGGTGTTGCAACCCATCCGGGGGAATTTTCTCGTGGGGTTCCTGCTGCTTGACCCAGAATTCACACACAAGGAGCCCACACATGACCCTGTCCCTGCCATACCGGGGCACGGCCCAGCACCTCGGCGGCCGCGGGCTCCGCTGGGAAGCGCAGGCTTCGTTGGGCATGGCTCCACGCCAGAAACTTGTTTTCCAGGCCCAGGGAAGATTTCTCCCAGAAAGATTGTCTCAGCTGAAAACTAAGGCAAAGTTTGGTCCCTCCCCTTCGGGGAGAGCCCGGCAGTCGCTGTGCCTGCGACAGAGGCGGCCTCCTGCGGGAGCAGCCGCTGCTCGCCCGGCTCCGGAGGGCCGTGGGTGGCCAGAGGGGACATCCAGCTCCTCTGGACGGCGGGACGGGAGCAGGGGGCGGCCAGGACACCGCACAACAGGTACGTGAAGCCCTGCAACGGCAAAAAACGGGTCTGGGGAGAGCACGGGGAGGAGCAATGGTGGCGTGAGGGGGATTTTGAGGAGCTGAGTAAGTTCTGCGCAGCACCTCACGCAGCTTCAGCGCTCCCTGTCCCCCCAGTCCTCCAGGGATCGCGCTCCTCCGCTTCCTTCCAGCCCCTTATCCGGCCCCAAATCCCTGGGCGTCCCTGCGGAAGGGTGAGATTCACTCCGGATAAGTTGAGAGGGGTAGTGGGGGACATGTCCCTTCGCCTGTCCGTGTGTCCGTGTGTGGGCAGCACTCAGGGAAACACAGTCCATCTTGTGACACGGCTGTGTCCAGCGTGGGGATGGGAAGCGGCAGTCCCAGGCTGCAGCAGGGGATGCAGACTAGATGGAAGGGGGAAATGTAATTCACAGCGAGGTGATTTAACTCTGCTTCAGGTGTCCAGCATTGAGACACGCAGACCTGAGGCAGTCCCATGTGTGCCCTGCTTTGAGGATTAGCTGACTTCCAGCGGTCCTTCCCCACCTAAATTCCTCTGGGAGGCTGAGAGGGACAAAGAGCAGGAGGTTTGAGTGCTCTGCCAGCACGGCATTCACCTCCTTCAAACCCAGCATCCTGATACCTGCACAGGACCCTGTGCCCCAGCTGCTCTTGGAGCTGGTGGGGAGAGAAGGTGATTTTAGGACGTGGCTCCCCTGGTGTGTTTTAAGGCCAAGCTCAGGTACAAGGGACAAGTTAAGGGCTGCCATGTCAGTCACACGGACCCGCCAGGACAGCCTGGTTGTACTTTACCCTGTGACACAACCATCCCAGCCTCTCCAGGAGCAGCAGGTTGTGGTTCCTCTGGGTAGGGATCGGGGGTGGTAGTGCTGCCTGGGCTTGCACTCACCAACCCCACTGACATGTTCACAGCAGCCTAGAAATTGTGATGACATCCTGCTGGGGACACATGATCCCCTAACAGCAGCTCCAGGAGGAGTGGGACATGCTCAGATCTTCATCTGTCATTAATGGGTGGCCTCCCCTTTCTCTGCCTGCTGGGAGCAAAAGAATTTCTCTCTTCAAAACCAGCTGATACGAGGGAGGAAGAGACTGTTGTGCTTGCAGAGAAGTGAGAAGGGATGGTTCCCAGCAGACAGGTTTCCCACTAAAAAGTCCTGCTGCAGGCCTGAACCAGCAACCAGTGGGTCAGAAAAGATGCTTCACTGCCTAAAATTGTGTATTTAAAAGCAGGGACAAGAGCTGGAGCTCTAAGGTAAATGTTGTTATAATTCTTAAGGTAATAATCCCCCAGACCCAGTGAATACTGAAATGTTTTGGCTTCTGGGGTAGGAACTAAGGTGATCCCATACTCGGGTGATGAGAAATGGCTCTTTGGTTCAATCTCCAGGTCAGATCTGTCAGGGGATTTATTTAAAACATTATTCAGAGCTCAAAAGGGGACAGTGACACTTCATCTGCTATAGGGTTTCTTACTGGGGAGTGCTGCAGAGATGAGCATGGAGCAATGCTCTTCAGCAAGGCTGGGAGGCCCTGGCCTAGCCCAGGATGTAAGACCATCACCCAAAAACCTGAGAATTGCCCAGCTTCACCTTTGCTTCTCTCAGTGTCTATTTCCCATCTTGAGAAGGGGGATGTGCCATCTTTCCTCAGCCCCTGTGCTCATGGTGATGTGCTGTCAGTGATTTACTGAGGTCAGCACTAAGCCACACCAAAAATGTTGGGTGGAAGCAGCCTTTAAAACATACAGCCTGCTTGTTTACTGGGGAAGAAAATGGAGCTCAGATCAGTGAAAAACCACACATTTGCATTTCAGTGACAGCCTCAGCCTTTTACACACTGCAGCACAAAAAGCGTCAGTGTGAAGGATTCTTTTCTTCAGCTCCCCCACATTCCTCAGCCTCAGCTTCTCTGCTTTGGCAGCCTTCAAATAAAGGAAAAACCAAGGTCAGGGAAATAAAAGAGAAAAAATAAAAGGGGAAAAAAAGGAGAAAAATAAAAAATAACCCCCCACCCCCCCACCCCCAAACCTAAAACCATGGGCCCTAGTAAAACCTCCTTTCCTGCTGCCCACTATCCAAGTGAGAGCTCCTGCCTGGAAACTGCTTGCTGTTTGCCAATGGCTTTTGCACTTCCCAGACCCAGCTGCAGCCCCTTCCTCCCTTGCTGGAGAAGGTGGTACCCCTACACCTCCCAGCTGTTGGGACAGGCACTTGTGGAGGTGGCAGTGACCAGGTTTTGCCAGGCATGCAGAGACTGTCCTGTCACCAGCATCACCATCCTGTGTCCTGCACCAACAACTTCTCACAAGGTTCATGTTGATGTTTGGCCACCTGAGGAACATCAAGCCCACTTCAGAAGGTGCAGGAAAGCAGTACAGTGACACCCAGCACTCCATCCTGCCTCGCTCATGTGCAGAAGTTCTCCTGCTGCAAGGCCCTGGAGCACTGGAGGGGAGAATTTGAAGGACCTAGCCCAAAAAAGGGAAATGTTGGATTGTATCCTCATGCCAGTTCACACAGGCCCATGGAAGCTGTGCCAATTTATACGGACAGTGGATCAGCCTTGGGATTTAACAAAAGCCTCCATGTTTATCCAAGTGTTGGGAAAGGCTGTCGGAGCTACTTCCTGTGCCCTTTCAATCCCCGGCTCCGGAACCGCTGTGGGAACCACCCAGCAGCAGCCACAGCATGTCAGCTCTGGAAAACAAACCCAGGAACTGAAGGCAAAACCAGCATGGAACACGAAGAAGCCATCATTTCCCTGGCTGTAATCACCAGCAGGAATGTGGGTGTGCTGCTGCAACTTCCATTTTATCTGTTTATCACACTTGAAGTGGACCCAGCTCTCATGAGGGGTGTGCAAGGACTCCAGCTGCTAAAAACTGAGGAGCAGGACACTCATCTCAGGTCTCTGCTACTGTATAACCAGCAGAGTTGAGAAATTGCAGACTTAAAACACACACAGACACATAAACACACAGCCTGATTTCTCAGAGAACATAAGAATTTGATTTCCAGTACCACAGGAGGAGAGCAGGGGTGATGGATGCTGTTATCCCACATACTTCTAGGGAAATCAATTCCCACTGCTTAACTTAACAGCCTACAGGGTCATTTCTCTTGTGCTACAGATGCTGAAGAGGGTGCACAGATGAATGATAAAAAGTTAGTTTAATGCAGAAGGAATGGGCTGATGATGTAAACTACAAAGGCTGACAGGCTGGAAGTTTGGTATTTCCTTTTCTGCAGTTTCTCCAAGGGCTGGACACACTGGGCAGAGCAGCAGTTTAGCATCTCAGTAGTAAAATGCCCTGCACAGTCACTGTGCTGTTACTTAAATACCCCCAAAAGAGTAAAGCACAGCAAAAGCAAAATTTTTACTGCACTTGAATTAGGCACCTTCTGAATTTCCCAAGAAATAATAGCACTGCTCTAGAGGAAAGCTGGGATGTGTTTAAAAGTCAGGCTTCAGGTGTGAAGCGTTTTTTCAATTTGTGTTTCTTACCATAAGCAAGGTGCACACTCTGAGGAAAAGGTTGTTAAGGCGATGATTACAGAAATAAATTCAAGTACAAACAGCAGTAGTAGGCTGAGGGTTTATCTACCTGTTAAGTGTCCCTTTTCAATATCTATTTTTGCCTTAACGATTAATGTTCTGCTTAATACAGCTGGCTTATAAGATGGGGAGAAATGTAAACATTTTGTTTGCCTTATAAAAACCTGACATAATATCTGATGACAGATTGTGGTCATGCAATTCCTCCAAAACATACCTCAGCTGAACACTTTTCCTGTTCAAAAAAGCTCCACTAAAGAATCCAGATCCAGAGTTTTGAAAGTAGCTGCACCTCAGCTCTTTGGATCTGGGATGGACAGTCACAGCTCTGCTGCTAAACCTACTGCCAGATTCTTTCACAGCCCTGGTAAGGGAAAGAGAGTATTCCCATCATAAACATTTTAGAGCTCAGTAATAGCCTTCTAGATATTAAAATAAAACCAAACTTACATAAGTTACATAAAATTTTTTTTTAAAGTTCAGAAAGGTGGAAAACAGGGCTTACTAGAACATTCAAAAATCAGAATAAACTAGAGAAACTATATCATAAAATAGTCCACACATGTCTTCACCAACTAAAAAAACTCAACAGTTTTATTTCTGTTTTTCTGCTTTTTTTATCAAAAGGGAACAAAGTTCCCAACAGCCCCTGGCTAATGTGCTAAATGCAAAAGTTCCCCCAAATCTGCAGTTATGGCTAGATCAGCTTTTGCTCCAACACCTCCCCAGTTAGATCCTGTTCCATAAATGATGCCGAATTGTCAGCTGGAACCCCACGCAGCAAAGACACTGAACTCAAAGCATCAAACTTTATGACTTCACATGACAAGAAAGTTGTTGTTTTGGGTTTTTTTTAATTCTGTTTTTGGCTAAAACTTTTCCAGAAATGCAGTATTTGGCCTCCTTGCTTACTGCTGACCTCCAAAATTCCCTGCATTCCCTTCTTATTCCTTGGTATCAAGGGAAAACCCTTCTAGAAACAACTCTGATTCTTGTGCATCCAACAGCTGAATGAGGAACCAGAACAACCTCTTGGAAAAAGAGCAGCGAAGCTGCTAAACTCAGTCTTAAAACAGCCACTTGGCTTGGCTTAAAACCCCTTCCAGCAGCTGTTATTAAACTGGCAAGCACTTAAACCTGACCAAAATCCTCTCCTGTGATTGGGCAGTCTTTTCCAAGCACTTCTGCTTTATGGGATGTAAGGATGATGGTGATGCACTTTAAGGATGATGGAACTGAGCCCACTGGGGATGATGCTGGAGCTGAGCTGCTGGGCTGACTGTGAAGCTGGGAATGATGATGGAGCTGGTCCACTGGACATATTCTCGAAGCAGTGGGTGTGTAAGGGATGTTTCTCTGCATGGATGAAGGAAACCATTAGCTGCTAAAGGGAGCTAGGAGCAGGTCAGTACGACAAAGGAAGCACACAGTTTCCTTCTGGCTCCCTTTGCAGATGTGTGAATATCCGATGGTGGCACGGCCGTGGTTTTATTGGTGTGTGTGTGTCCTGTGGAGCAGCGCAGCAGGGCAGACAGGGCGGCCCTACGCGGCCAGGTCGAAGTCGTCGCGCTCCTGGTTGTAGTCGAGCACCTTCTGCCGCAGGCGGGAGGCGTCCACCCAGGTGATGAAATCCTCGACGGCGCGGGGCACGAGGAGCGCGGGGTCTGTCACCACCTCGGGCCCCACGCGGACGTGCCCCTGCTCCACGAAGGTGACGGCGTGGCGCAGGTTCTGCGCCATGCGCAGCTTCACCAGCAGGCAGGGCAGGCGCCGGCGGCAGAAGGCGGCGGCCGAGAGGCTCTCGCAGACGGCCAGCGACTGCCGGCTGTTCACCAGCCCCAGCCCGTGCAGCTTCTCCAGCAGCGCGGCGGCGNGCGCCTTGTACTGCACGTAGTCCTCCCGCCGGCCCACCCGGTACCGCCGCAGCGCCCGCACCTCCGCCAGGTTCCCGCCCGACGCCTCCCAGTTCACCAGGTCCAGCCGCCGCAGCAGCTTCTGCTCGTGGTACTTCAGTTTCCGCACCATCTTTGCGGGACCGGGATCCGCCGCGCCGCCGCCGAGAGGGACCTTTCCGGGGCGGAGTGGCCTCTGGCCCCGCGGCTTTTCCGGGGAGGAGCCGCCGTGACATCGCGCCGGGAGCCCCGCCCCGGGAGAGCTTCCCCGGCAGGCCCGCCCGGGGGAACCCGGCCGGGCGGCGGGGTACCGGGATAAGGATGGCCCCGTGTCTCCTTCCCCAAAGAGAGGGCGGCAGATAAAGCCCAGCCCGGGATGCGGTTGCTTCCCCCCGCGCTCTGCGCATCGCCAGGGCTAGCCCGGCGCGGAGGGGTCGCCCCAGGTACGGCCGCACCGCCCCGACACTCGCTCCGGCACGGGCAGCCCGACCTTGTGTCACCAGGGGCCGAACCCGCGACTCGTCATTCCTCCTGGAAAAATGGCAGCGGCGTTGTGTTTCTCCGTGACACCCCGCTCCCCCTGATGCCCAGGCCGGTTTTCCTTGAGGAGCAGCAGAATCCTCCCTCTGTGCGGTTCACCGCAGATCTCCTGAGTGCCGCCGCGGCCTCGCCAGCCAAAGGTTTCATCCCACTTTTCTGTAAGTGCACGGTGCTGTCTGCTCCTTGGGATTCAGGCCTCAACAAGGAAAATCCCCAGTAGAACAGGTCAGGTTGACAATTCGGGGTTTCTTTGTTTCTTACGAGCAGATTTCTGTATTGGCTCAATCTCGATTTTCCTGATTCAGGATTTTCAGCATGCTGGGTTGGTTTCAGTATGTGTGATCTGGTCACAGAAGCCATGGTAGTCTCTTGATTTGCTCTGTGTTTTTCCCCAGGTTTGTCGGTGAAGGCACCAATGGAAATGTGGAGCACCAGCAGCACTGAGAAGTTTTACAGGATCCCTGAAGGAAAGGGACCACACTCAGTTGGATGTACAGACCTGATGACAGAAAATGCAGTTGAGGTAAAGTTCTCAACTCTTTCTTTCTTCTTTGGATTTAAGGCATGATGTTCATGAAACGACTGCAGTTTTGCAGATAAATCAAGTAGAAGGTCTTGCCTGTGTGCCCCATGCTGACACTCACAGCTGAGCTTTCTCTCCTCTCCATCCTGTTGTAGGATGTGTACTGGGCATTTACCAGATGGATGTAACCTGCAAGCCTTTCCTATGGCCGATTCCTCCCTCTTCCTAATGTCCTTGCCTTTCTGACTTTCCTACACAAGATACTGCAGAGAAGCTGTGTCCTCCTGGGACCCGGGGGGTTCTTCCCACCCACCCCACTGCTCCCTCCTGTGCTGGGCTCCTGAGGAGACTCCACACACGGTCGCTGTGATTGTGGCTGTTCTCATCACAAAGATCCCAACAGGATTTGGCAGGGTTGGGAGATGAGGGTATGCAGGGTTGGGAGATAAGCCTATGCAGTATTTCAGGTGCAGGGTAAAAGATGAGATGTCTTCTTGAGATTTTATCTCTGAAGAAGAACAGGATGTCAATTCTACAAGAGGTTAGCCAGTGAGAAGCCACAATAACAAGACAGGGACAATAACCAGACAAGTAACGAGCTTGTTTGTGAGTTTCCATTTCAAATCCTCTTGCCTTTGAGAGAATAAATCTGCATTTACACTCTGGTTTTACTCCTCAGAGTAGCCAGGTGTAGTGGGACTTGTGATCAGTTTGTAATGGTTCATACGTTTCCCTTTACTGAGCTTACTCTATATCACCACAGAGGAGTGATGAGCTTCTCTTTGCAGTCAGCCTGTGTGGGTTTCTTTACATAAGCATTATGAACAACTGCAGTTCTCTTGGGCATAAATAATGAACCTCTTCCGTTTTCTGGTAAACAGTTGGTCATTGGGGAGGTTCACTGGGACTACTCTGAGATCAAGTTAATGTCACTACTAATGTGGAGGAAAGTTCTTCCATAATGGTCTCTGTGTCAAAGGTTGATTTAAGTTTGATAAGTGAATGGCAACAAGCTTCATTAAACAAACTTTTGGTAAACTGATAAATTAGTGTTCAAGAAATCAGGTTTTATTTCAAAACTCGTGTTTATTTTGGCCCTAATCATAACTTGCTAAACCAAAAGTACAGCTCAGTAAGACAGTGAATTTGAATAGTGTGTTACAAATTCCCTTGCAAACCAGGAAGTAAAAATGCAAATTGCACACAGTTCATCTGCTGGGAAGTCTGCTTTGCAGTGTGCATTGGTACATTGCTGCTGTCTGTGAAATAAAAAGACTGAAAAGGGGGTATGGAGAGTTCCTGTGAGTGTGGAAAGCTTGGGTGCTTTCCTGGGATACCTGGAATGCAGACAGTAAGAGATTCGAACTGGTGGTAAGAAACAGAGGCAGATGAAACACAGGTTAACAAAGTTATGTTTAGAAAGATGGACCACAAGACACTTGTGAACATCTTGATGAGGAGGAAGAGTGATATATTGTGCTCTCCTGCTGTGCAGCTGCCCAGGAGCTTTGCTAACAGCCTCTGCTCAGTTTGGGCAGGAACACTACAGCCATGCTAGAGAGCCTTCTCTTCTCCAGGCTGAACAGCCCCAGCCTCAGGTCATCTTTAGTCACCCCTTTAACAGTCAGCCCTATAAAACGTAATGAAATGCATCATCAAACCATTCCCAGTGAGAAAGACAGAAGAAAAGATCCAGCAAGATGCTGGATGGAGCAAATAGGTGGTGAATCTTTGTAATAATTAACTTAATTAAACGAGGCATTTCTAGTAAGCCCTAGGCTAACCTAGAGAAGGTGATGTGTATCTCCACCAGTGAGGATGTGTATCTCATGCTACTTTAAATTTTTTGTAGGCACAGGAAGATTGTGACATAGGATTAGCATCAAAGCTTGTAGATGGTGATAATTTTCTTACAAGATTCTCATCATTCTCTTGAGCTGCATTTTTCTATCTGAAACCTTTTCTGTAAATGTTTTTATCTTCCATTTTCTCTGCCATATATAAATAAATACCAATATTCCTTTTTTTTTTTTAATTTTTCCTAATCCCAGGGAAGCTTTTTGCGCCTG
Organism: Chaetops frenatus; assembly: GCA_013400775.1. Lineage (NCBI taxonomy): Eukaryota > Metazoa > Chordata > Aves > Passeriformes > Picathartidae > Chaetops > Chaetops frenatus. The sequence continues at coordinate 1,188,915 of VZTR01033455.1, read as the reverse complement.
TATTACCCAGCATGTGATGCCACAGATATTGAAGAGGCACGATGGATTCCAGACAAAGAATACTATCAAGGGCTCTCTGACTTCCTTAACATGTACCGAGCTGTAGGAGAAAGGCTTTTCCATTACTATGTTGGTAAGACTGGTTCTGGTTTTATCCCTTGCCTGTCACTGCCTTAGTGCTCCATGAGCAGGGCATTAGTGCTGCAGGGCTGAAAAATAGTTTTTAGCAAAGAAGTGTGTTTTTATAAGATGGGTTTGTGTAGTGAGACTGCTGAATATGACCCCAGTTGTCAGGCAGTCCCTGACTGCTGTGGGTAGAAGTGTCTGGGCAGTTTTTCTAGTAAGCTGTATTGGGATTTAAATCCCACAGGGAAACATACAAAAATGTAAAAGAGAGATCCTAAGGTTTGAATACCAGCAAGACCTGGATGCCTGACTGTGATGGTTTAAGAGATATGTAGACCTTGTGCCAGGCTGTGGATGGGAGGAGGAGAAGACAAGTATCTTCTGCCAAGTAGAAAGTATTTTCAGAAAAAGATCCATATTTGCCTTCTGTTTTAAAGATGAGACTTATCTTTAAGTGATTGCTCTGATATCAGTGATCACCACATTCTTGGGATCTCTCCCACAGGAACTAACGTTTTCTGTCATTCCAGTAATAGTGACATACACTTCCATTTTTATCTAGGTTCAGTGACCTGTCCTGCAAAGTCAAATGCTGCTTTTAAGCCAGGAGAAAAATACCCACTTCTTGTTTTTTCCCATGGACTTGGAGCTTTTCGGTAATTTTGCAGTTTGTTGACAAACTGGTTTTGTTGTCTATGGAGACAGCAGTCTCCAAGGATGGTTCTGAACAGATTTTCAGTACAAGGATGAAATCCTTGTGGAACTGAAACAGATTTAAGAACAGGCTGCTGTGTGTCATTATGCCTCCACTGAAACAACAGCAGGGTTGGTGTATGGTTGGTCACAGAATAATAGAACAGCCTGGGTTGGAAGGGGCCTTAAAGATCATATCTTCTGTGGACAGGGACACCTTCCACTAGACCAGGTTGCTCAGAGCTCCATTTGTGTTTTCCCCTTGTATGATGGAGGTGAAGGTATTTACCAACCCAGAAGCTCATTGTGAAGATTACTGGTTCATTTTTGGACAGCTCTTTGAAGATGCAAAGTGCTGTGTGTGCCACTTATTAAAAGTCAGTGGCATTTTCCCTTCTGAATAGACAGTGAAACAGTATCAAGGTTTTGTGAACAGGCTTTGGTGCCTGGCATGCAAAATCTTGCTCTGCTGCATAGCAAATTCAAATGGAAGAAATATTGAACGTAGACTAGTGCATACCTAATGTGGTCAGCATTTAAAGAGCAATGGAACTGAAAGAATGACATCTCACCAGACTGTGGTTTTTATTGCAGGACAATCTATTCTGCTATTTGCATAGAGATGGCTTCTCAGGGCTTTATAGTGGCTGCTGTGGAGCACAGGTGAGTGTGCTGCACATTTTGGAGTTCTGATGGAAAGCAATTTTCTCACATTGAACAGAATGTTATTTATTCTAAAGAAGGACTTATGGATTTTTTTAAAGAAGAAAAACTAACACCTCTTTTTTAACCCTGCCCACATTGCCCATAACTCAACTCTTCTCTAAATAAAGGGAATTTTGTTTAGATAAGCCCTAGAATGTAAAGTCTTGGGGTAGATATAATTTGTCATTCTTCAGATAAGCTATTTGTCTCTTACTGTTAGAATATAAAGTAGGTGAAGAATATAGAGAAGGTGGGAGTTTTGGTGGGGTTATTGGATTATTTAGAGTCTGTGTACACTGGGTTGCAATTGCAGGAGCACTGGTTGATGGCTGGATCTCTTCAGATGAGTGAAATCTAAAACTTGTGCTGACTTCATCTCAAGCTAAATGGAATGCATACCCAGAAATAACCTCCTCTTGATATTACAGAGATGAATCTGCTTCAGCCACATATTATTGTAAAAGAAGGTCTGCTTCTGAGTCACAGGAAGAGTCTACACCTAACATGGAGAAGGAGTGGATCTACTACAGGAAACTGAAAACTGGAGAGGAGGAGCGTTGCTTGCGCCATAAGCAGGTGCCTGGGCTGGCTCTGTGCTCTGGGAAGTGTGGCAGGAGTGCTGTTTAGGCCTAGCAGAGTCTCCCTTTGGCCAGGGGAGCAGCCTTGTGCCATGGCTCGGGGATATATAAAAATGGATTGAGTCCTGTGTCCCTGAAGGTGGAACAGCCAACAATAGCTTTCTTCAAAGCATAAACTGCTTCCCCAATAAAGCTTTCCCTTGAAGTCACACTCGAGCTGAGTCATCTGCTTCTCTTCTGGTTCCACTCAGCTTTCTGTTTCTTCTCTGTCTCTTCACACTTTTACTGCCCAGCCCAGCCTAAAAGTGACACAGAGTTGAGCTCAAGTGTTTGCATGGCCTTAGGCTTGCTTTAGCTTTCGTTTACTGTTCTGTAGCACAATGAATCATGGCTGCTCTGAGTGGGATGTTTGCTTTACAGTCTCTACCACACTTGAAGGTGTTTTTTAGCAATGCAAACAGTGCAGACTTCCTATTTATAATAAGCAGTATCCAAGCTAGATGTAATGTGGCCATAATGACAAGCTCCTCCAAGCATACACTTGACCTTTAAAATATGGGAGTGTTTTTTCCAGCTAATGAAAACTCAGCCAGGGAGGTGCTCCTCTTTATCTCCCTGGGCCATACAGACAATAGTACCAGAGTCATTTCCTGTGTGTGTACAATGTCCTACTCGTGTGTGTTAATGTGTAATATCTGAGCTTGGAAATAACCTCCAGAAGCTGTTGTCTGCAAATTTCACAAATAGAGAAGTTAGGAGATTGGGATTTATTTGAAATTCAGTGATGTACAGACATCTTGCTGGCTGCCTACACACAGTGGTTCCCAAGATCACTACTGTTCCTTGTTTCTTCTTGAAGCTTTACTTGTACTGACATACCAGTTGAAAATGGGATGGGCTTCACTGTTTCTTCATTTAGGTTTATCCAATGTAAAGACAGTTCCAAGGCTATTGTGTGATGGGACAAGTGATAGAATGCCATTTGTTCATCCAACTTCAACCGCCAAAAACCAATTTTGTTGGTCGTCAGATGGCTCCATTCTGCAGTTCAGAATAGTTGGTACCATATCAGACACTTAGGGGGAAAAAACAATCAGAATAAGTCCTGTGTCCAAGGGGCTGTCAAGCCTGGCAGTTGTCTGATGATTCCTTCCAGTGCTCTTCCTCAAGCTCTCTTTCTCCCCAGGTGCAGCAAAGAGCACAGGAATGTATCAAAGCTCTCAATCTCATTCTTAAAATCAATTCAGGAGAGGAAGTAACAAATGTACTACATTCAGACTTTGACTGGAACAGCCTAAAGGTGAGTGAAAAGGTGCCACCTGCATTTTGTTAAATACCTAATGATGCTTCTGGTTTTCCCCCTTCCATTTCTAACTGGTTCATGTACAGTGTTCCATAGATCTATGAACATATTCTCAGGTCATCCCAAGCTGGATAGAGAGTAATGGAGCTGAAATGATGCTCTTCCTACTTCAGTAGGATCTAATGCCTAAAGAATTATTCCCTTTAAAAAAGTAAGTTTGGGAAATAAAGTCTCTTACAGCACCTGGATTTTTTTGACAGGATTCTGTTGATACTAGCAGAATAGCTGTGATGGGACACTCTTTTGGTGGTGCTACAGTTATTGAAAGTCTCAGCAAAGAAATAAGATTTAGGTAAGTATGCAAAACAAGGCCAGAGACATTTGGCACTTCAGAGGTCTGGAGCAGGGCACTTCACCTAGGATCCCCCAAGTACTAATTAGCTCCTGAAAAAAAGTGTTGTTTGGCATGTCTTGCTTTCTCCAGCCATGCTTCCAAGTGTGGGGATGTGGTGGAACATAACAGCTGCATCTTATTATATGATGATACTATGGGACCCTGCAGTCCAGCTGCACCTGGCAGTGGAGACCAACAAATTACAAGAATGGACTAATTCTCTTCCCCTAGAGTAGAGATAATTCTGAAACAAAATTATTCATTTACCTGTTCAGTATCAGAGGAACTTTCTCTTTCCCATGTCTTCTGCAACTCAAAGCATGCTCAGAACTTCCAAGCTTTCTGCTTTGTGCCAATATCCAGATGTTTTTGGCAGGTGTGGCATTGCCCTCGATGTATGGATGCTTCCTGTAGGTGATGACATTTACCAAAACAGCATCCAGCAACCGCTGCTTTTTATCAACTCTGAAAAATTCCAGTGGGCTGAGAACATCTTAAAGATTAGGAAGCTCATCTCCAATGACACAAACAAGAAAATGATCACTATCAAGTAAGTGCTCAGAAGCCATCATTTCCATCTGTGGTTGAAGCTCTTGTTGGAGCTGTGCAGTTAAATTTAACTGCAGAAAGACAGTCCCTAGAGAACAAGTCTGAGGAGGAGGAGCTGTGGGAGCTAGGGATGTTTAGCCTGGAGAAAAGGAGCCTCAGGTAGACCTCCTCACTCTACAACTCCATGACAGAAGGGTGGAACCAGGTTGGGGGGTCAGGCTCTTCTCCCAGGGAACAAGAAGAAATGGCTTCAAGTCACACCAGGGGCAGTTCAGATTGGAGATTAGGAATTATTTCTTCATTCAAACAGCTGTCAGGCATTGGACCAGGCTGCTTAGGGAAGTGAGGGAATCACCATCCCTGGAGGTGTTGAAAAGACATGTAGGTGTGGCACTGAGGGATATGGTTTAGAAGTGGAATGGCAGTGCTGGATTAATGGTTGAATTTAATAATCTTAAAGGTCTTTTCCAGCCTAAATGGTACTATGACTGCCTCTCCTCATAGCCCAGGTTTTCACTGCATGTTTAAATCAGCCATGCATCCCCTAGAGTGGGGACAGAGACCTCTCAAAGCAGCCAGGAATCCCGAGTTTAAGACACACCAGAGTGTGCATTCCTGCCCTGGGGTACAAGCCTTGTGCTAAGCCTTGTGCATCACCTGCATTGGAACACCTGAAACAGCGTTCTGGGGGCAGTTCTGCAGCCAGGGGAGAGATGGCTCTATCCTGCACCACAACTTGACTTTGATGCTTTGCCAAGCCAACTCTTTATTGTTGTTGCAGTTACAGTGACTTACAGTGAGCATGTACAAACCTTCCTCCCTCCTGTGGTTAGGCAGAATTTCCTGCTAATGTTGCATGCTTGTGAGATTAACCTGTTTTATCTTCTCCTAAAGACAGCACAAGACATGTGACTGAGGCCTGTGCATCTTTTAATCAAGCAATTTAATGTATTCTTACAAGTGTGTTGATCATTTTTCTCTTTGCAGGGGGTCAGTACATCAGAGCTTTCCTGACTTCACCTTTGTGAGTGGAGGAATCATTGCAAGATTTTTCAAATTAAAAGGAGAAATAGATCCAAATGAAGCTATTGATATCAGCAATCATGCTTCATTAGCCTTCCTGCAGAAACATCTGAGTAAGTATCTGTTTACAGGAAAGTATGAAGTTGACTAATACTTAATTTCCTGTGAAGCTTTTTATATAACCATTCCATTTAAAATAAGATCAAAATAAGCGTGTCAGTGGAAAAAATAAGTCACACTTCTCAAGGTTTGTCAGTTACTTTGGTACTCTTAGCAACTCAGAGGAAAATCACTGACATTTTGTTCTGGTACAAAAACTTGGGAGTATAATTTTTTCCTCCTTAAAATATTTTTCCTCCCCTTCTTTGCCAAGTTGATTTCATTATTCAGTGTAGTTTTACAAAAAGCTAGTTACTTAACTCACAGCCATTTGGGTTTTCTTTCCCCCATCTTACAGGTCTTAAGAAGGATTTTGATCAGTGGGATTCTCTTGTGGATGGCATAGGACCCAATGTTATTCCTGGAACCAATATTGATACATCTCCAGTTGAACCTGAATAAGGACTACAAAGCAGTCATGAAAATGCCATGGACATCAGGACACTAATATTAGTCAGACATTGCTCAGACGTGTGGTGGCATTAAACACCTACAAAGCTTTTGGGGTGTGGAACAAAAAAAAGACAAGGCATTAAGTTACATAATCATCAAAGCAGAGATTTCTGTTCAAATGATTAGTGGGATGCTTTGAAATACTGCAACAGAATAACTTCTGCTTTGTAGGCAGCTTGGGGGAAATCATAATAATTGAAATGTTCTTTCTGGTTTTGACTTAGGTTTGCAGAGACAGATTGAGCTCCAAGGAATTCAGCTAGAGGTTGGTTTACCAAGCTTTATGTCAATTTGCATCCAGCAAGCCTTTACTGTAGTGTAAGGAAAACAAAACGAAACAAACCCCAAACCACCACTTTTCTCCTTAGATACTAAGTATTTCAGCTGTGCTCTGACAACAGTTGGGAGGTGGGGCAAGATTTTGCTCCTCTTAGTCAGAGATGCCTGTGGAGGGTGGTCTTCAAAACTGTGTATTATTAAAATAAGTCATAGTAAAAGCTACAGGAAAGAGTTCAGCTGACATCAGAGAAAGTCCAGACACAGGACTCCTCACAGGAGCTTAATCCACTTAAATGTAAGATATGTTTAGTGCCATAGCTAGAGGATGATGTTCATATCCCGAAAGCCTCTGAATGGGGCACTCTTGTAGCAACTGTAATTGCCCTTGGGCAAAGCTCCAGCAGCTCCTCCCTTGACAATGTCTGTGTTTCCACTATCGCACAATCAGACTGCAGGGGAAATTAGAGAGGTGGCACCAGTACAGCTCCCTTTACATGGTCCTTGTTAGCACTGCTTCAGCTCCTGAGGTCTCCCCAGGTAGTAAACACTCTCCAGACACTCACAGTGGTCTCTAAGTGACACAGCTGACTCCCACTTACAGATACAGACAGCAGTGGTAGTACTTGGACAAAGATTTGTCAGCAGCCACCTGGGTGGTCTTCTTTAAGGCTCATTTTTGGATCAGAACTGCCTGAAGCAGCCCCACGGAAGTGTCTTCTAAACTGTTCATTTCAAAATCGGGTTACAAACAAAACCACTGAAGCAAACAAATCAAGAAATTAACAGTGTAATTAAGTATTTTACATAATCCATGATCTTAAAATGAGACTGCATTAACACCTAAGACTTATCTTTCAGAATTTAATTAAACTCTCCCCAGCCTACTGCCGTTTATTGTCTCTATTAAGCAAATAAACTTGTCTTACTGAGTCAGCACTAACACTTGAGATCTGCTGTGAGATTCACTATCAGCCAGCTTAGGTTCCTAAGTCCTTGTTTCAACATAAAAAATCCACAGCTTCTGAAGAGGAGGGAGCAGCTATGCTTATACAGGAGCATGGAACATCACAATTAAAACAGAGCCCCCTTTTGAACACCTGAGAAGGAGAGTAAAAGGCAAGATCTCCTTAGAACAGCTGCAGGTCATGTCCTTAGCATGTTGCACACATGTGGCAGTAAAACCATTCCACTGGGTCTTCATATTTATAGGAAAAGCTTCATCTTTCATTAGTACAACTGCTGCAAGTTCAGTTAATTCAGTGCAATTAATGTTTCAAAACATTCACCATAGCTCAGTGCTCTAGAGAGCTGGTTAGGGTCAAAACACAACCCATGACTGCAGAACAGCCTTCACACAGCACTTGGGCCTCTGCACAGGAACAGATACAAGTCATTAAAACACATGAACAAACCAGTATATGCCAGCCAAAGCTTTATTCCAGCTTCTTCCATTGCTCTAGAACAGCACCAAATGCAAAACTTCAACCCAAAACAACTATGTTCCCCTATGGAGAAAAAAAAAATCTCCCCACCCCTACCCCCGAAAAACACACTCAACTTTTTTTTCTTTTTTAGAAAAAAGCACTTAAAAATGCAACTTTTCCAAAAGCAAACATCAGAAAGTGGTGCTGTACAACACAGTAGCATATACAGAAACTCAAAAGAAACCTTTGTTGAAGAACCACCCACCAAGAACTCCATGCAAGTCAGTGCACCCCCAATCAGTAAAAAATGCCAGTCAAGAGGCAAATTCTTACTTAGGAAAGTACAGCTATAAGAAACAAGCTAACAATAACAGTCTAGCAACAACAGCTGTAAGAAAACAAGCTGGCAATAACAGTCTGCAACATTATTCCTTTACAGGGAAGTTCAGTAGTGACATGTATTTGGTCAGTTAGGTAGAAAAAATAAGCCACTTAATGCTTTGCTGGTATTTTTGTTCCCACAAACACATTTTCATGGGAACATTTCATACACCGACACTTGTTCAGTTTCATGTGGTCAATGTACCACTTGGTTTCAGCACTGCTGGAGGACATGAGGATCTTCAGCTAAATTGCTACTGCAGCCAGTTTGCTTTTCTATAGGGAATAAAGACAGATTAGACCCATCAAGATGTTTCTATAAATGCATATAAAGGCATTAAGATCAAGTCAGCTCTACAGTGCTTCAGACTAAACATTACTGACATATTGGACCATGTAAAAAGACTACACTTACACAAAGATAAAACAGCTGAAACAGCAGGAGTGCCCAAGAAGATGAAGCAGCAGTGCTTCCAGATTTCAGTTATGAGTTCAAGTCACTCCATCCCTCAGTGGGCTTGGCATAAACCACTGCAGGAGTTTTTGCACGCTGAGGACCTCCTACTCAAAGTGCCTTTCCAGGCAGTGTCAGTGTGTGCAGCAGGTCCCAGCTCTGTGACATGTGGGTGCATGACCCTGACTCACCTTTCCTGTGCTGGTGCTGAGGGTGCATACAGTAACTCCATGCAAAGTGTTTGAGAACAGAAAAAATTCACAAAATCAGGAATAATCCTGCCTTTGAGTGATGCAATTGAGAGAGTGCTTGTAGACTGATCATTTTAACACTACATCAAATTCTTTAACTACTCTTTTTCTTGCTCAACAGGCAACCTGATCTCTGTGGCAGGCTTCCTTAGCTGTCACCCATAAACGAGTAGTTATACAGAAATACAATTACCAATTAACCCCTGAAAGCACAAATGCTATGCCCACTTCAACTCAGTTTAGTTTTTGTCAGGCAACCAGAGAAACAAATTACCCAGACACGTTTTGGAGTCTCCATTCTCGAACAGAATCCAGAACTGGCAATAAGGTCTGTAGCAACCTGATGTAGTTGGCCCTGCTTTCACCACCAGGAAAGGTCCCTTTCAACCAGAACTGCTCTAGAATTCCATAATTGTAAAAGTAGGATATGAACAAAAATAACCTGTACTATTTATTTGGTACACTGAATAGGTGTTCACCAATAACACCTCCAAATTTTAAAGTAATGATAAAGATGTACTATTCACAAACTATCCTTACAGCAACTAAAATGGTATTATGGATTTAGATTTATAGATTATGGGACTGGGGCACTCAAATATTAAACTAAATGCTTAATAGAGTCTGCCTAGCAGTTGCCCACCTTGCCTCAGAAACATGACCAAGAACAGCATGCTGATAGCAATGCTCAAACCCTGCCAAAATCTGTAACTTGGGTGAACCACCCAGCTCCTCCAAGAGGCTCAATCCATTAGATGAATAAATAAATAAAATTGGTTTGTAATCAAGACACAGTAGCAGCTTTCACTGCATGTAGTCACCCTTAAACTGACAGTACATAAGCTAATGCTATCAAGAAAATCCCAACCACACTATCAATTACAGAAGCTCTAATTAGTGTTTCAACTGTATTTTCTGAAGTAAAGCACTTCCTAGAAAATTAGAAAGCATTCAAACACAGAGTACACAACCCATGTGGGGGGCTTAAAGTAGACTTACCTTGAAGTAAGGACTCCTCTGGTAAGGACTGCAAGTTTTCTGTTGCAGGGGTTAATGCCTACACAAAAAGGGATCCTGTTAGGAAGCTGGCACTATTGCCATGACTTCCATTGAGGTGTTTCCTTTATTACTAGACTAATTTCTTACATCAGCACTACTGGACTCCTATTTACCATTGTTTTCCCCCCTCATAACTCATTAAATCTGTCTTCTGCCTACTTTTCACTCTGATGCAAAGGCTCCATGTGAAGAACGAACTGGAAATTCATGCTGTTATCACCAGCAGTGTGCCCGATGACCTGGGCTTTGGATTCCCGACATGAGTTTTTCATCCACTGGTAGTTACTTCATGAAGAACACTGGTGGAAACCTTACTATTCTTTCCTAATTACTCCATAATAGAAGTATTTGTCATGATTTAGCAGATAGTTAGCACCCTTAATAAAAACCAGTACTGTCCTGCCCAGTCCAGTATCACACTGCCATACCTCAGATGATCTGCGAGCCCATTCAGGAATTCCATTCCAGACGTTCTCAGGATGCACAATCTCCTCATTGCCACTGCAGAGGTTCAAAACCTGTACAGACAGAGCCAAAGTGTATCTAGCACAGCAGCAATGCACTCAACAGGTAAGACACAACAGTAGATAAACACAGCTGAGGACTCTGTGCCTTTGAGAAGGTGTTGAGAAGTCTGATTCTTGCAAAGAAGAACAATCTAATCTCTAAAAAATCTGAATATAGTTACTGAGGCTACTCAAGGCTCTTCTGGGCTCCTAACCCAAGCATAGTGAGAAAAAGGCTGCAAAACACCTACTAGATCAGAACCAGAAGGAAGCTGATAAATAGGGATATCATTACATGATAATCCCTGATACTGGCACTCATCTGAATGCAGCTGAGCTTAGTTTTAGACACCCAAGGGATCTACCAGCAGAAGAGCTGGCTTCCACAATCTCAGACATTCATTCTTCCAAATAGATGTTTTTATGTAACAATCTTTTGGATTTGCAACCTTAAATTATATATAAATTAGAAGTCATTTTATGTAAGTATGTCTGTGCCTGTGTGTACATCAACACACACTCCCTCTGGACTAAAGGAAGATGTCTCGTTCTTCCCCCAGCTTAAATAGCAGTAGAAAAAGGCAGCTCACTGGATTATTCTCTACTGTTAAAGTTAACACCCACCAACCATTAATGCAATACACATTTCACTGAATGCAGGAGTATTTGTGGATTCATTATTACTTACAGTATAGTTTGAGCTTCTTCCCAAGTTTCTACTGCTCTAGCACTAACTCTTCAAAACACCAATAAAACAATGTCAAGTTTGATGAGCATTTGATGGTAACACAGCTTCCCTGCAGAACATAAACTTGCAGGCCAGACAGAACCACACATATACGTGTCTCAAACTGGAGCCAGATCCTTCAATATTCCCAGTCAATAAAAGAGAATAAGATGTGAAAGGAACACCAAGTGTTGACATGTATCATCCAACTCAATTTGAGACACTGCTGTTTCTCTCCAGTCTATGAATTGAGAATCAGCCTATTCAATACTTGAATTCTATAACAGAGTTTTAAAAAACATTTATTCAGACTTTAGAGAAAGACCAAAGAAGGACCAGATCTTAAAAGTGCAGAAGGACTATTCAAACCACACTTACCTTGGTACCCTTCTCAGATACCTCCAAAATGCGAGCATCGCACCATTTGAGAGAAGTCCACACCACACATTTGGAACCAACAGCAAAGCCCTTCAGATTACAAGGATAGTCATGGTGTGCTACAAGGAATGGTAATTTACCAGTGAAGGAGGGAGAAGGAAAAAAAATGCCAAACTCACAAAACCCCACAAAAATCAACCCTCAAAAAAACCTCAGATGCCTCAAAACACTGCTGCCCCACCCCATCCAAACTACTTGAGTTAAAAATTTGTCATCCCAAACAGTCTTGCAAATGTGCTTTATGTTCAGAAACACATTTCCACTCAAAATCATTAATCTTCCCAAGTAAGACTAGTTGCTGTTAGACTGTCACATTACCCATAAGATACTACATTTGGTCTGCTGCACTTAACCCATCAAAGCATTAACACTAACACATTATCTTATTAGGGAATTAAAGTTAGGTGTTTTACAAGAAAGCTATTCTCATGTTTGAACATGCACATTTTAATTATTTAACTCTAAAATTGGATACTTTACCTGCACTGCAATCAGTGAAGTTCTCATTTTGCTTTTTGTCTTCCCCAGGCTCACAGCCTAAAGACTGAACACGCATATTTCCACTCTCTTTAAATGAGTCAGTCAAGTCTTGTTCCATCCATTCTTCCACACAGTCATCTTTCATCTTCTGCCACCCCTTAAGTTTCTCAATTTTGCAGTCACATGATTTCACATTGAAAACAGACCTTGGATACGCTGAGTCTTTTGAAAGAAATGAAAATTGACTTCCACTATTTGCAGAACTCTGTAGCACAGCATGTTCCAGCCTTAACAAGTCCTCCTCCCTGTCTTCCTGAGGAGGATGAACATTAGGCAGCACCAGTTCCAGAAAGGGCTCAAATTTGGCCCCTAGTATCGACTGCTTGTCATGCATCTTCTGGTGCAGTTCTTTCTCAGGTCTACCACCAGATGATGACAGCCTTAGGGAAGGAGGGTCTGCTTCCATCCAGTCATCTGGTCCAGAAAAATTCGCTTGCAGTTTCTTGGTCTTCTCTCCCAAAGATGGCTGAACATCAGATGGAATCAGCTCTACTACTGACTTCCCTCTGTCACTAACTGAAGGCACCAGGTTTTCCTTCTCATTAAGTAATGGTAGAATTTCAAGACAGTTCAGAGCTGTCAACTGCCCTGTCTCCTCCCTCACAACTGGCAGCTCCAGCAATTCCTGCTCCAACACTGCCTCTCTTGCTTCACTGCCTGACTCTGCCTGCATTTCAAGTGACTTTGCTTCCAGTGCTTCCTTCGTTCCTCCACCAAAGGAGGACTTTTCCAAAAGTCCCTCTAGCTCCTGCAGGAGCTCATTTAGACCACCACATGGTAAGTGCACTTCTAATGGATCCAGTTCTCCTAATGTCTCTGTTCCATTGCTTGCAGATGGCTGTGCCTGGAGCACTGGCAGCTTCTGCAGTTCTTGTTCTTTGCCTAGGAAAAGGCTGGCTGCTGGAGCACTGCCTGTCACTTCTGCTTTCAGCTCAGCCTCCTCTCCAAACAGTATTTCAGACAAGTCTTGTTCTGCAGCTTTCATTCCATTCCCCACAATATGAGGGCTGCAGCTTCTCATTGGTTCTAGTAACATACTGTTACCACTGTCACCTCCAGACAGAGGTATCTCTTTATCAAAACTGTTCTCACGCTCTCCTATTTCATATCTATCACCAACCTTCCCACTGGCAGCTCCCATTGACACATTTGCTTCTGCAGTTTCTAAGCACTCAGAAGTTACACCCAGGAAAGGATCAGAACAAAATAAAGTACTTTCACTTTCTTCCTGGGCTAATCCACAAACAGCAGTGGTTTCTTTGTCGAGACAAAGACCCAAACTGCTGTTTGAACTTCTGTTTCCCTTTAAGGGGTTGCAAAGGTTTGAGACAGCACTGTCATCAGTTTCTTTGTTAGCCTTCCAAAAAGGCTTCATCTCTTCATTAATACAACTGCCAGAAGCTTCCAGCTTGACAACACACAGAGGGACTTCAGAATCTTCACTTTCCCAAATTTCTACTACTTCAGCTTCTAATACAAGGTTTTCAGTCATATCATAAAACTTCTTATTTGCTTCACTAAGCCATGAGCCCTCTGAGGGACTGAAACCAGACAGACAGCAGGCAAATGCTTGCCCAGGTACTCTGAGCAGTTCACATGGCATCTGTTGGATTAGGTCCAGGCTGACACTTTCCTCACTTCCATAATCCACGTGTCTAACAACTACACTGCCATCATTCACACTGCTGATCTGAGCTCTGTAGAACCACCCATCTTGACTGTATTTTGCTAGACAAATATCACCACTTTTAATACACAACTTCCCATCATTCAGAGAGCTTAGCCCAAGCTTTTCAGCTTCCTCTATTTTTTTCTCGATGTAGCTCAAGTCTTTGGTATCAGCACGGTGACACCAGAAGTATCCAGGACTATTTACCACTGTGACGTAAATTTTTAAAGTCTGACCTGCCTCTGGAAATTTCCAAATAAACAATTTACTATCACTTACACAGGAAATCTCATTTTGTACCTGAGGAGGCAAAGGCTCACAGACAGTGATCATGTCACTGTTCTCTCTTTTATCAATTTTTTTTCTTGAGAAAAGTCTTTCTCTACTTGAAAGATTTTTATCAGCTAAATCCACTGTTATTATACCTTGATGATCACTGAGAATAACTTCCCATTTATCCTCAACCTTCTTCACAAATTCACACGACAGCAGGATTTCACTTGTTCTCTTGGTGAAGTAAAACACTGCTTTCTCTGTCCAGTCTGCATTTTTTTTACATTTCAGTCCACCTAGGAAGCAGTGAATGCTCATTGCTGGAATAGATGACAAATCCTTAGGGAGCCTGCATGCTTGATCAACACTAATCACTGAAGTATCACCATAATCAATATAATGTACCCTTACTGAATTGTCAGAAGTCTTCTCTTTTACAACAGCTCGATACCACAGGTTGTCTTCTGAATAAACAGCACTGACTAAATCTCCTGCCTGGAAAAGCTGTCCACAAGGGTCCTTCACTGATCTCCCATTGTTTAAACTTTCTAAAATGTTGTGAAGCTGAATTTCATCACTCCCTAATTGAACATAAAAATCCTGCGGGTCATTGACGTAAGATACATACACTAAGGTTTTAAGAGCTGGCACTATCTTCTGTGGTGGTAGATCAGAAGCATTTTTAAGCACTGTACACCTGCCTTCAGCATCAGATTTAATATCAGACAGTGTATCCATCTGGGAGAAGAACAGAGACTCCTCCCCTGCTTTATTCATCAAAACAGCATCCTCCTTACTGAGAAGCATCTCATCAAGTCCTAGTAACCCAGCTGCCACATCTCCCTTCATAGAGTGCTGGAAAAGGTTTACAACTTCTTCTTTGAAGTGTCTTCTGCTCCCTTGTTCTTGCTGGGCTTCAGGTTGGTATTTTTTTCTTTCAAGAGGCCAACCTGCATTTAAAGGGGACTCTGCAGTCTCATTCCTCTCATTCACATCTGTATTTCTAGAGCACGATGTCTCACTGTGTACATGACTACAGAGTCCTGTACTGTTTAGGCTTAGCTCCTTCAGTTTCATATTAATTTGAATATTTCTGTCAAACAACTCAACCAGCAGTGTATTATCAGAGTCCTTTGCTACCACTATTGCTTTTAATCTCCGTTCTAGGACAGCTTCCTTAAACCATGTTACAGCTTCTTTGGAAACAGACGATATATCAGACACAGAACACTTAATGGCCTGCATTGGCACAAGCAAGATATCAGAAGCATCACTGGGTAAAATAAGCAAATCATCTGCCTCTATTGTCTCTGTGTTCCCAAAATCCACAAAGAAGACCTTAGCCTTAGGCTGTCTTTCCATAATTACTCCCCTATACCACTGACTGTCAGAGTACCTTGCCAGACACAAGGTCCCAGACTCTTCCAAGGTTCCTGTGCTGGTCACTCTCTCAGTCAGGGAACTGATGTTATCAGCCAGCTGTGCCAAGGTACCTGCACACCTTTCAAGTTGGCAGTAAAACATCCATGGAGTCTCAACATGCGTAATATAAATGTCTTCTTCACTACCAATTTTGATACCATGACTAGAGTAATAGAAAGAGTGAAGCTGGACCAAAGATTCAAGGTGCTTTTGAGGAAATAAAGGTCTGGCTACACCTCTCTCAGTGAGAAACTGGCAAGCACTCTGAAAAGGTGTGATTAAATCTACAATGTTAAACAGATCCCTATTTATTGAAGCCAAGGCAAATATTGTACACTTCAGATCAAGGTCAGATGATGAATCAACAACAAACTGACGAAAAGTCTGAATTGCTTCTTCACCCCAAACAAAAGGATTCTGACCATTGGGTTGGATTAAGTTGTAAAGGCTGCACCTGAATGCCTGAGCCTCTAACCTAAGGAAGCGTTCATTAATTGCACGGAGCTTCGTTAGACACACCTGCTCTCTGTTGCCATAGTCAACATATATGACTTCTACTTTTTCTGCACAAACTCCTTCACTAACTATTAAAGCTCTGTACCATTTTTTATCCTCTGAGTACTGGGCTAAACACACAAGATTTGGCCAAACATGTGGCTGGGATGGATTCTTGCAATACTCCTGAATTTCATCCATTAGTACCTCAAGGTCACGGCAATTTCCACTTAACTGACACCAAAAACAACTAGGATTTTCAACATATGACAAAATAACATTAACTGTACTTCCCACTTCTAAGTGGCCTCCACAAGAGGAGCCTGGTTTAATTTCCACATAGTTCTGTCTCAAAGAGGCGTGTAGATTTTCTTTACCCTCGTAGTCTTGAGAAAGAAAAGACTGACTACTTTTAGAATTGTGAATGGCTGCAATAGGGCTCTCTTTGACCATCACATTTACGTGAGAATCAAGCACTCTATCACTGTTCTTTAGATCACATTCTTCTCTGAGCCTCTTCTCTCCATTTATTTGGCTTTTCTCTGCAGCACATACTAGGGAAGAGGCCTGTATCACAGACTTATCTGATTTCTGGGGAGTCTTGGGTATCTGATACCTCTGGTATTTAGCAAAACCCCTCTGGGCCATGAGTTTACTTACTCTTTTCTCTCCTAACTGGGACTGGTCAAAGATTTCAACTATGTATTTGTCACCCTGCACATTCAAAAACCAAACCTTTAGCTCCTTGTTCAGTACCATCTCCCTGAATGCAGACAGAGAGACTTCACTCCAACTCCCTCTTGGAGGGGAGACACCTGCCAAACAACACTTTAGAGCTAAAGCAGGCAGTTCCCTGAATCGAGGGAGCAGCTCCTTCACAGCACACAGATCCACAGTTTCTGTACTGCCTCTGTCCATCAGGTGTATTTCCACCCCAGTGTCCAGTACCCTGGTGACCACTGCCCGATAAAAAACACCCTCGTTCCCACTGGCACAACAAAGTGATCCAGGCTGCGGGTCCCACCCAGCACCATCCAGCTTTGTGCAATGAGAATAAAAATTCCACATGCACTGCCTCAGCTGCCTGAAGAGCTGGTAATACTCATGGAGCTGCAGCCAGAATTCAGATGGGTCTCGGAGGTGGGAGACCCGTGCGCTGTAGAATGTCCAGGTCTTCAGATGGCCACCAGCTACAGCAGCAGCAGCCAAGTCTCTGGGTATTACAACTGGAGATGCTTCTGGTGGCAAGTCCAATTCTTCAACTAAGGATTCCTCTCCTTCCAGCTGCTCATGAGCCTCTGTTTCGCTCACATGACTGCTGACCAGGCAGCAAGCCTGAGACCCAAAAAGATGGTTCAAATCGACGCCGTTTTCCCCATAGAGGGTCACATAATAGACATGTTCAAAGGAGTTAAAGGCTTTGATGTGAGCACTCACTCCTCTGCCGAGCAGCAACGCCTTCAGCAAATCGACCTGCAACGGGGACCAGCCACAGCCCCCATCCGAAACGCCCTGAAGAGCACACACGTAAGTGACCACAGGCATGCGAAAACACTCAGCAGGCAGATGGCGCAGGTTAGCTCTGGTCACAGTCTCCTTCCTGCCATAGTCCACAAAGATCACGAGAGCTGCATGCTGCTCCTGCTCCTCAGCAATGAGCTCCAGCAGAATGGCACGGTACCACTGGCCATCCATCCCACGGGCAGCACAGGGCGAGCCCACTTTGGGCAGTAAGTCCTGCTCCCACTGGTCATAAGCATGGCACATGGTATCAGAAAGGCAACAGATCTCCTGGGACAGGCACTGCAACTGGCAGTAGACGTGGTGTGGGTCAGAGACATGGGTCACTAGGACAGGCTCTGTCACACCCAACTGAAGCTGAGGGTAGTAGTAATCCAAGGCAGGTGACAGAGGCTGGTACAAGAGCAACATGTGGACAAGCTGAGGAACTGCAAAAGCTCCAAAGTAACATGCTGGAGGCTGCTGACAGAGCTGCTTCTTTAACTGACTAAAAGGCAGGCAGCGCCTGAGCACCTGGCAGAACCAGCTGGGAGAGACACGTTTGGCGAGGCCCAGCTGCTGCATCTGAGCCACAAGCTGGGGCAGCTCGAGCACGATGAGCTGCGGCGTTATCACCTCCTGCACCACGCCAGACACCTCCTTGCCATGCAGGAAGCTGAGGAACTCCATCGCCTCCACGGTCCACTTGGACACTGGTGAATCACCGCTTGCTGTCCCCTCGTGACCGTGGGAGGGCATGACATCGGCCACAACACAGCCCAGGACCTCCGGGGGCAGCTGGAACAGCTCTGAGCAGCCCCGTGCCAGGTAATGTGCGGATGTGGCCACCACATACCCCTCGTCCAGCAGGAAGACACGGTACCCCTGGGCAGTACAACTCACCACACAGCAGCGGTACCAGACGCCCAACACCTCCACCAGTGCCAGCTCTCCTGGGCACAGCGTGGTCCTGCTGGCCCCCGGACCGCTGGGCTCTGGGCGGGCCGCCAGGCGCGGCCCGGCCGCCGCCTGGATCTCGAGGTGGAGGAGGGCATAGTCAGCCTTGCGTTCACCCAGAAGCCCCCACAGCCGCAGGACGGGCACCTCGGGGTACAGCCCCACGGTGCGGACCCGCAGGGTGACAGGATCGCCGCGGCCGAGGGACCCCTGCCCGGAGCTCATCACGAAGCCGCCTGGCTCCGCCTTCCCCTCCGGCACGAGGCGAACAGACGCTCCTCCCTCGGCCCCTCGGCCTCATATAGAGCACGCGCCGCCCACGTGACCCACGGGGAGCCGTTAGCGGCTGCCCCAGCGGCCGAGTCCATTTTGATCCTCTCGGTAGGGTGGAGCCCGGCGCGAAGGGAAGGGGGAAAAGGAGGGGTGAAGCGGGCTGATACATGGGGCTGGTCCTACTACACCGAGACTGCGCGGAGGTGCCAAAAAGACGAGGGTTACGGAACTATGACCGGGGCGCCGCGGGGCTCAGGGCAGAGCCCGGCGGAACTGCCCTCGCCCACGGTGGAGCGCTCCACGNCGTGCGGAGCTTGGTGGCTATTGGCCAGCGGCGATGTGAGGGCGGGGCACGGCTCGAGGGCGGCGGCCGCGGCGTGAGGGCAGGAGTTCGCACCGAACACTCGCC
Organism: Chaetops frenatus; assembly: GCA_013400775.1. NCBI lineage: Eukaryota > Metazoa > Chordata > Aves > Passeriformes > Picathartidae > Chaetops > Chaetops frenatus. The sequence goes on along the minus strand of VZTR01033455.1, from coordinate 1,169,875 downwards.
AGGAATCGCTAATAAGTCACAGCCAAAGAGAGGGATTTATTTAGAGTTAAAGGTGTTTTTCACTACAAGGTTTTTATGGGGCATTTTCTAATTTTAATTTTGAGCTATGCGTCAAGGATCTGTATTGGGACCAGTGTTATTTAGTTATCGTCGTTAATTACATAGGCAAATGGTTGGAGTGCAGCCTCGGCAGGTTTGCAAGTGACCCCAAGCTTAGTGATGCTGTTGTTACCAAATCCTCTGAAATCGTTGGGATAAATAAGACCCTCTAACTGTCTTTTTAGTGTTCGTGACTAAGGCATTGCTTCGCCAGGAGGGTGTGTGAGTGAGTGTGTGTATGGCTGACAAAATCCTGGCCTCAACCCAGATGTCTTTTACATTTATTTATATATGTATTCCCAACAAATTGATATTCACTGGTTCTAAATTACAGAAATCTCTGTCACTAATTAGTATTCTGTCTAGTATTGAGTATTGATTTCTCACTTCTCATGCAAATTAGTCTATATTTTTCAGTCCTTTTATTATCTTTTTCCCAGGTAGGGACTTGCCAGCACACATACTGAGTCATTGTTAGTCTCTTAAATTTTGTCTTCTGTTTTCTGCAAAATGTCCTTGTGGTCCATAAATTGTGCACTCCTTGTATCCAGTTTCAACAATAGACCTCTTCTGCCAGGCTTTGTTCACTGAAGCGTATCAAGGTTCTAAGAAAACTTAAGAGTTTCAGTGATTTTCCCAAGCTATGTGCCCATAAAAGCAGTTTATGGCAACTTTGATAAATGCAGGCTAAAAGTGGTTTATATACATACTGCTTATAATCGATATTCTGGTTATGATGATCAGAGAGACTGAGCAACTGTCCTGTGTGGAAAGACTGAGAGAATTGGGATTGTTCAGCGTGAAGAAGAAAATCTTCAGGCTGAAAGAGAACAGGTTTAGACTGGATATTAGGAAGAAATTCTTTACTGTGAGGGTACTGTGACACAGGAACAGGCTGCCCAGAGAAGCTGGGGATGCCCCATCCCTGGAGGGATTCAAGGCCAGGTTGGACAGAGCTTGGAGCAACCTGGGATAGTGGAAAGGTGTCCCAGCCCATGGCAGGGAGTTGGAACTTGAATGATCTTTGAGGTCCGTTCCAACCCAAACTGTTCTATGATTGTATGATAAAAATACTTATTCTATCTCAAAAGAAAGGTAAAGCTTATCTTTTACAGGGTTATCAGGGTAACAGGATGGCAGGAGGGACTGCTTGGGATGTAACTGAAGCAGCAGCTGTGCCGGTTTGGCATTGCTGGTGTTGGAGTGCAAGCCAAAAAGAACTTGGATTACTTTTTCGGGATGTCAGCTAGAAAAATATCAGGATTTCTGAACAAAACCTTCAGACTGATGCACAGGAGGTTGTACCTGAATATGAGGAAGAACTTCCCCGTGCAGTGACCAAGCATTGGAACAGATTGTCCAGGGAGGTTTTGGAGTCTCCCTCACTGGGGATATTCCAGAACTGTCTTGGTGCAATCCTGTCCCATGTCCTCTGGGATGACCCTGCTTGAGCAGGGAGGTGGGACCAGGTGATGCACTGTGGTCCCTTCCAGCCTGCCCCATTCTGTGATTCTGTGACTCCCTAATTATGGTGAGATTCATGTTTTCCAAGCTGGAAGTGCACCCTCAAATGCACACAGCCACAACAGAGCTACAATACAATCAGAAAGTGCAAGTGCAAGCCAAGAGGAAATCCAAACTGTGTTTAATGAGAAAATGGCACATTGGAGACACTGGTGGCAAAGACTAGAAGAAATCCTGGGTATTTATTCAGAGAGCCAAGTCTTCTACATTAATTCCATTACTAGATATTACTAAATCAAAGCCAGCTTTGTTTTATCTACTCATGACTGCTTTTAATACTGCATTTTTGATTCTTGATTGCCAAAGATGAACCTAGTGGCAAACTGCACTAGTCTTCTTCTCTATGAAATCTGGAAGGCTTTAGGTTTAAAAATAAATAAATCACTCCTGTTCAAACATTTTGCATTATTGAAGAGAACGCTGTATTTCCATTGAGATTTAAAGTGGGCAGAGCGTGCATTCATGGAAAATGACCCAGTCTGCCACATCAGCACCAAGACTGTCACAGGACAAGTAGTTCAGCTTGGTCCTGTGGAGTATCCTAAGTCCTTCAAGCGTTGCAGAGCAAACTAGGCTTTTGATTTTCTGGGAACAGGACTGCATTTCAATCATGATCTCACTCAAATAGTTGAGTGGAGAGGTCAGGCAGTCTCTGGGAAGTAAGAGAAACACAAATCCTTCCACTTTTTGTGCAAAACAGATTAGGAATCATGTAAACTGCTTTTATCTTTTTTAATTCCTAGCACTACAGGCTTGGTTTGCTGAGACATCAAACTAACGAGAGGTAGTTCTTTATCTGTGTGCAAATGCAATTAACAACAAAAATTCCCAAATAATTTTATAGGTGCTTATCCACAGAACTTGTTCAGTGCATTGATCAACTTGCTCTTGTCTTTAACAAAAGGAACTATCTCAATTATCAAACAAGCAGACAGTACTACATTCTATTTGCTTGCTAGACTTTTTTTTTTTATTCCTGTTTGCTGGTTCAGAAAGTAGATGCTGGCTGCTAGTTGAAGTATTATTGTGACAATTTATTCTGTGGATAGTATAAATTTCATGTAGCAGTCTGACAATCAAATAGTATCCTTAAGTCATGGCTGCTCCTAACCAGTAAGGACTGGATTTGGAACAACAAGCTATACATGTGATCCTACTACCTTGTGGAATGAGAACTCAGATTTATGAGTCTTCTCTCTTCTGTGAACATTGAAGGTTTTAAAAAGAACTAACTCCACACATCCTTCTGATTTGTTCATATGTAAGCCAGAATACCAATGACCAAGGCGCCTGTGAAAGCAAACACTGAACTTAGAGGCTTAAAACAAAAGTAACCCAATAAACAAGCCCATTAGATTAAACTGTCTTCTCTTCAAAATCATATTCTTAAGTTCAGTCTCATATTGCTGTGGTTCCCAGAGAGGTTCCCAAGCCTGTGTCTGCTCAGAGAGGCTGTGAACTCCCCACCCCTGGAAGTGTTCAAGGCCAGGCTGGACAGGACTCTGAGCAAGTGAAAAGTGTCCCTGCCCGTGGCAGAGATGATGGAACAAGAAGATTTTTTAAGTTTCTTGAACCCAAACTATTCTACAAATCTATGATGATGTCTTTCATACAAAAATTGTAGTATTACATAGGGTTAGGGCTGCATTCACAGTCCTCACATTTTAATGCTAATTGTTCTTTTAAAGAGAGTCAAAAAGCACGTACCATCCGCATCCAGGTTGGTATAAAGCCTTTGTACAGAGACATAAACCCTTCACCCTGGACAGTTTGAATCAAGCAGTCCATGGAAGATTTATAGAGCAGACCTCTAGCAATGTGCAAGGAGAACAGTGTCAGGATTAAAAATACACAATTTAAAAAAACCCACATCCTCCTCACAAAAATAATTTGTAGCTGATATTTTTCTACAAGCTAAAGCTCTTTTGTAAGCTCCTTGGGGTCTAATCCAGAACTGAAATCCACTGGTTATGCTTAGGTGGCCATCACCACAACACCCTCAGATGTTTACTAAACCAGTAAAATCATCACCAGAAAGATAAAGAGCAAATTATCATTGTAGCATTTCACTCCCAGAGAAATCAGAGAGCCCCATGGTTTCAATGTGCTGCTGGAGAGTTGGTCTCTAAAGTGTCCGTACCTTCCTTGCTTATCTCTCGGCTGGTTCATTATCCGGGTTTTGACCACATCAGCAGGAGTTCCCAGAACAGCTGCTACCAGCCCAGAGCAGGCACTGCCAACAGCAACAGATACTTAAGGAAGAAACCAAGATGTATCATGACAATTTTAGCACTGTGATTCCAGTTCTTATAATAAAGATATAAGAAGACAGTTATCATCAAATCATGAGTAATAACTCGTAACATAAACTTGGTTTGGGAGGCTTGCTAGTACTGCTCTTGCTCATATGTCCTCCCAGTGCCAGCTGCCCACACTTCTGTATGCAGTTCTGAGTCAGAAATGAAGGACCCATAATAGGAAATTCATTTTATTGTTTATATAAAGTAGATTTCTTCATCATTTAAGAGAGTAAAAGAGAATGTTCTGCAGTGGTTGTATCATTGTGCTCCCACAGATTAGAACAAAGGTGTTTAAATGCACCAACAAGGCACTTCTAGTGAGGGCAGTTTTGTAGCAATGGTTGCATCCTTTCTCTTGTGTCTTCTATAAAGTGATGTTTTCTCAGGAAAAAAAAAATTCTACTGTTGCATTTCATCAGCAGTATCAAAATCAAAGAATGGGGTCTTCTGCTGGCACAGAGAGGCAGATGAAGACAGCAAGGCTGAAAATGCTCCACTGTGGAAAAGGGGTAATTGGAGAATACGGCACCTGCTAACACTGTGAGTCACACTGTTGTCCACAAGTGTCGTGTTCAGCAGCAAAAAGTGCTTCACTGAGTCATAAGTGGTCAGATCTGTAAAGAGGATAATGAGAAAAAACAATACTCAGGAGTGAATGATGTCTCTGCTGTTCATGACATAGGATGTTCATTTCCATTGCAGCTCCTGCCTTTGGCATGGCTGGCACTCTGTCCCCAGTTTTTAATGAGGGCTGTAGCACCTGAGCCCTGTCTTTAGACATGTAAGTACATTCTCCTTTCTGCTCCCATCTGCTCGGATTTACCTTAGAGATGATGCTGAGCTGTATCTGGGTGACCCTCACCAGCCCTGCTACTGGTTCACCTTCATGCCTTTGCTTCAGACCTGCCTCATCACCACACACTTCGCTATGGATCTGGATCTTGGTGAAGCCTGGCTGCCTTTGCTGGCTCTGCCCTGCTCACCTCACTTGGGCACTGGGTTGTGGCTGGTGAGATCCCTGCTTTGCTGGCCATGGGACCCCTTCAGCTCCTGGTTCACTTTTCCTTATATTCAGGTAAAAACTGTTAATTTTAATCCATTTGATTTCCACACGACCAAAACACAGCAGCACAAGGCAGAGGTCACCTGCAGGATGCTCCAAACAGGGCCCCAGTGTAGATAATCAAGATACTGAGACCAAGGGAGCAGCTGAACTCCTTTTTCTTAAAGCTTTGGTGGGGCCTTAAGTGCTGCAGACCAAGTTATTCCATTTACCTCCCATGTTCACCAGAGCAGCTCTCTGGACATTTGGTACCCATCCAGCCCAAAGTCCCTTTACTCCTCCTTCAGACAGGATCTTCAGAAATGCATGGTGCACACCCCGAAACCTGAAATCAAGATGCAACTTGTGGGTAGACAGCCCAGTGAAATCTTTGCATGTTCCAGTACTTTGCTGCACCAGGTCCTCACGTAAGATTAGGAATTTATACCTGCAAGGATCTGGCCCTCCAGATCCATTTTTGGATCTGTCTTTGACTTTCATTCCCCAATATTTTACCAGAGATACTGGCTGCCTTGCAAAGCAGTGATCTGCTCCCTAACAGCAGACAACACTTAGATCCCACACTTGTAATACTAAATGTACATGACACCAAATGATGTCAGCAGTTTGGGATGTAAAGGGCAGCATGTCCTGGTATTTGCAGGAGGGTCTCAAGCCCTGCTGTGTGCCAGCCTTCCCTGTGCCTGTACATCCTGCACAAGCTGTTTCCCTCATCCTTTCTTCCAGCTTCCCATCTTCAGAAAGCATCCTTCCCTCCCCATGGTACAGTTCTGGCATGGATGTGCTGCAGTGTGGAGGATGGGTTTGTGGTCCCTGGGACCAATAAACCAGAATAAAGAAGATGAATATAAATAGAATGAGGAGGAGGTCTTGAATCCCCCACCTCTTCACTGCCCAGAGCCATTGGGTGTTCTCCCTGTAAAATGGCACAGAGCAGCTGGGGAGAAGGGGTGGCAGAAAACACAGAGAACCACACCCTGGGCCAAAGAGTGATCAGTAATTGTGAAAAAACCCCCAGCTCTGAGAGGAACCAACCGTAACGGTTTTCCTTCCAACTTCCTTTTTCCCTCCATCTGCATCTGCACCTTCACCAGATCAGTTGGGCTGGCAAAAAACTGTCCGATGGCACCTGCAGACATGCCTCCAACCACAGCTTTCCTGCCAAATGGAGCAAAATTGTGCTCCAGAATACACTGAAAATCTTCACAAGTGACAGACCTCAAGCTGAAGAGTTCAGCAGCACAACCCAAGGCACAACAGTAAATGGTTATTCCATATATTAACAGCCAAAGTGAAGATAATTGTGGTGGCTACAGGTTGTTAAAGTAATCAGTAGTATTTCTGTCAATTTTCAAAAAGGGTTAAAACTTACCTGGGGAAAATAACCCAAGGTTCCATTATGTTCCTTGCTTGTGGTTTAAACACAGTCTGACAAAGTACACAAGTAAGGTATGATGTTCCATGTATTATAACTGAATGTCCACCTGAAATTCCAAACTGCTTGCTGATATATAAAACTTACCTTTCTCTCCCACTGCTACTAGATGAGTTGTGGTGATTTTTTGGTTCTATTTATTTTAGTAAAATCTGAAATTTCACTATTATCCATAGTTCCCCCTTCCTGTAGCCTAAGTCATGACAAGTATTTTGTATTAGATTTTATCAATCCCATTCTAAAACCAGATACAATTTGGACCTAAGATTTGGTTGTAGGACTCCTACAGTAAGGACAATCCCCAAGCAACAGTAAATATGCATGAATATGCAACATTACCAGAGAGGAAAGCTTTCACCCTCTGCCCTGCCAAGCACGGAGTCACGGAGATGTTCATAAGTAATCATCCGAACACCAGTGTATACTGTGGAAAACAAAAGCAGGAGATGGTTCTTGGGGCTGCCAGTTCAGGAGGTCACAGTGTGAGAGAGAGATCAAGACCTTGGTTTATGACACGCCAGAGCTCACCTGGGTCAGCTGCTCACTGCTTTAATATTTGTGATCACAATGGGGAAAGTGAGGGCGTTGTCTGATGTCAGGGGGAGAACCAGGGCGTTTTAGCATCAAAAATCTCTCTGCCTGAGCCACAGGTCTGCCAGGAGGCAGCACAGCTTTGCCTGCACTCTAAGGAGATGGGACTGCATCGCTTCCTTCTGGGCTAATGCCAAGCACAAAACTCCCTCAAGTGCTTTTGAGGTTTGCTGCTGTCACCATATTTCCAAGTAATGCACAGAAAGCTGTTACTTGTGGTCAACACTGCATTTCTTTTAACCACTTGTATTCCTCCCTCGTGCTTGCAACCTCATATTTTTTTCCCATATTTTTCCCTAATCTGTCCCCACTTCCGTCCCATATGAGACATTTATTGTTCTGAGAACTCTGAGTGTCTGGACTTCCTGAACAGGACCTTCCTGCAAAGATGGCAGAGAACTTACATTTTGTTTTCCCAGACGCCAGAATAAGGCTGAGAAGGACTAGAAAAGGGAAGGAAGAGACTCTATTGATCTGGACTCTCGTATATTTCAAAGTGGGATTGCAGGCTAGACTGAAAAGTCCTCACAGATATATTTAAAGTACAAGAAAATATGGCAAGCTCACTCCAAAAGACTTGTCCACAGAAGGCAGGACCTATCGTGTCCCATCACGAGCAGATAATCACCTATATGGCGGTACACGGCCGGCGTGGCTCCTTGCCAGAGCTTCCATACGCCCTCCTCCTGCGCGATTCCAGCGGCCGTGCGCAGCATTCCGCGGTACGGGACCGCCTGCCCGGCCGCAGCTCCATCGCGGCGCACGGCAGCTTCACCTTGGATCTGCAGCCGGGTTTTCGTGAGATCCAGGGGAAATGTCACTGAGGGCAAAGGGCCGGGAATACACGTGAATACGAGTGCGACTGCGGGGAGACCTCCCGTGCCAGGAACAGCTGCACCACAACCCCCTGCCAGCGCCCAAGGGGCTGTGCAGGCACCAGCAGGGAGCAGGGCCTGTACCCAACACGGTCCAAGAGATCCCCGAAGAAGAGGAAAATTTACATCCAGGTCTGTTAAAAGTGGGCCTGGGCACAAGTAACTAACAGTCCCATCAAACACCCAGTTTTGCAGATTTGTTATGCAATATATGTACCTTAGAGGCACTCAGGATTAAAAATCCTATTCCAGTCACTCCCCCTGAACACAGACCAGTCAGATCTCTCAATCGATCATGTGCTCTCTCCAGTTGTGCCCAGCACAGTGGCAGCACATGTTATGGTCAGAAACAACCCACAGAGGTCATCATAATGCAGACACACATTCAGGCTGACCTACAAACTTACCTACATATCTGCCCTACGAACCACCCTAAAGCATGCTGCTTGCCTTATACAGGCATGAAAATCATGTCTAGCCTGTTGTTTGTCTCACTGAAATAACTGGTGGCCAGTGAAGGAGATCCAAATTGATCTCAGCTTCCCAGGGCTGCTCCTGAAACAGTACAGATATATATTTGTGCTTCTCATTTCAGCTCCAGGCCAGGAGTGCCTGGCAATGGACCTTCCCAGCCTGTGCCCAGGAGCAGGGCTTGTCTTTGTTTCAATACCTCTGTGACACACCAGGGTCCTTCCAGAGCAGGACTCGGGTGCCAGGGGAAGGCAGTCACTGCTCAAAGCCTCAGCAGGTTTATAGTCTATCTGTGCATTAAGTTTGATATTCATGTTTAAAGACTAGCAAAGATTGAGAAGTTACAAATCATTACAGCAATGTAACTGATTTGCCTGTAAGAGCCTGTAGAAATTATAAAGAACATGCTGAAAAATATTCAAAATAAGTTACTTGGTCACAAAGCAGTTCTACACAGATGCCAGTGGGCTTCTATTCCATGTTTCACCAAGCAGTTTTCCAACTCCATTTTTATAGCCATCTCCACTGTGACCAGTAACGTAAGAGTTGATTTTTCTTTGATTAACCTTCATTAACTATGAAAAGGAAATTCCTGGAGGAATCAGGCCTTGCTAGTAACTTAGGCAACAGATCTGCTTGCCTCTTTAGTCTTCTTCTGGAAACCCAGCCAGTGCAAAGCTTAAATTAGTCACAACTGCACTGAGTTAATGACTGCAGCCCTTCGGTCTCTGAGACAAAGATTTCATCCTGAAAAACCCTCCCTCCAGCCACAGTCACATGGCATAAAACACTTGCAAGGCTTAGATTACAGAAAAGCCTAGTACAGTGAAATGCAGATTTGCTGGAGCGGAACACTGAGAAATGAGGTATCCGGGGACTGATGTTCCCCCTGCCCCCCGTAAGTTAATTTGACCCCCTTCCCTCTCGGAAAACCACGGTGAGTTGTACCTAGTTCTGCCACAGCCGCTGCACAGGCTGACAGAGCGAATTTGCTGGCTCGGGGCCATCTCTCTGGAAGAGGTAAGCTCCTCTCTTCTTCTGCAGGTGACATCTAGCATCTCACATGAACCGAGGCTAACCAGCCACCCTGCCCGGGTCTGTCTGCAGCAAGAGCGGGCCCTAGCGCAGATCAGCTCGGGCTGGTTTAGGAGACAAGCTGCTGAAGGTCATGTTTCTCCAGCGCCAGCACCGGGAACTGCAGCAGCCCGAGTGGCTCTGCAGAGCTGGAAGGTCCTTCGGCAGTGACACAAGAGACTCCGGCTCAACGGGCTCCTGGGAAATGTAGTCTGTCACCAAGGCTGCTCTGTGCCCGGAAACCGGCAGTGCAGGTACAGACACACGCACGGTTTGGTCCATTATCTACATTTAAAAGAGTAATCATTAACGAGAGTTCAAGATTACGCGTGGGGTCTGTTTGCTTTGCGGGGTGCTTTCATTGGCAGCACTGCCTGGGGAGCCCCAAACTCTGTTTCCGTGTCAAGCAGCTGCATCCGGGAGGGATTAATTGATCCTGATCTGGCTTGGTAAGAGCTGCATTAGCAACAGCTACGTGCCGAGCTGGGGCTGCGGATTAGGCACGGAGCACTGCAGTTTGAACAAGGTTCCCAGCAAGCCTCGGATGGCAGAAGCTGATAACTGCCCAGAGCCCTTAAATGAAAAGTTTAAAGCTTTTCCTGGCTGAATGCTGAACTCCCATTGAGTGCTAGTCCTAATTTCTCTTAAATTATTGTAGATAGATTTAGGTNAAAAAAAAAAAAAAAAGAGTAAGGTATGCACTGTTGAGAAAAGCTTTCCATTTATCATTAAGGCTCAGCTGAATCCCTAAATTAATCATTAGCCATTAGTCAGTAATCCTTATGCTGATTTGAGAATTTTTTAGGTCACAGAAGCTTATCCTAGAACACCTCTACACATCCCTGTCTGACTGCCTAAAGCTTTGGTGTGTGGTCCCCGTCAAAATAATTCAGACAAATTAAGGGAGCACTGCAGGTGAAATACTCAGTTGAAGTTGGATGAATCTGTCTCATTGGTCACCAGCAACTGGTATTAAATTGGATCCTTCTTGGGGTTAAAATTCATTAGAATTCATGCAGTGATAAACCAAACTCCTGACAAAGCTGTGGTAAAAAATGGAGAAAAGGCATATTGCGATTTAATGCAAATGTGCCTGGCTGCATGGAAGGTATGAGTGGTTCAGAGCCTGTTTCTGGAACAGTTCACACAAGCTGATGTGGCATTTTGTGCCTCTCTCCACAGCTGTTCTGTGGGCTTGGGTCAGCTTGTGCCACACTCTATCAGCCTGTCATCATCGACTCGTAATGTAGGGTAGAGAGGACCTCTCAAGTTCACCTGCAGTCATCCTACAGTCCTCTGTCACAGCAGGGAGAGTTTCAGAGTTACATCAGGTTGCCCAAGGTCTTGTTTGGTTCCCTGAAAACTGCCGAGGTTGTGGTGGGTCATCTGAGAGACGAGGAGTCTCTGCTTGTTGTGGAAGTTTTTTATTGCACAGCGCAGTCAGTCTTACCAGGGTGAGAAGTTAAGGTGTTACAGTCTATGTTATTATGTTCAAAGGCCTTCTTGTATAAAGTCTCTGTATCCCTGGCAGAAGCTGAAGCAGGAGCAGACGCAGCAGCAAAGCAAAACTAATGCAAAAGCTGAACCAGTGGTGAAAGCTGAGGCAGAAGATGCCTGCTAGCTCCAATACAATACATTATATTCATAAATCATCCAGTTTGCTACAAACACAGTTCTGTTACAATCTTTTGCACCTATCCTGGTCTAACACAGCTCTTACACAGAGTCTACGCACATAGTCTGTCTTTCTATCTAACAACACTGTGCTATGTTCATGTCATGTCTAGAGTTCAGTTAATTTTGTAAAAGGGTATGCTACTGAACTTTATATTGGACTTTAGGGTTTTTCCACTAACTAATACTGTTTCTTATTTGATTAAGGAACTTTAAGGCATATTTCTATTTGCTTAAAACTAAATCTACATTCTTACTTCATGTTGGTGTGACTTTATTTATCTCAGTTTCTCCAAAGATTTCAAATCAGCCCCTGCATTCCTCTCTGCTTCTAAGTCTATATGCATGAGGTCCTGAGAGATTTCTATTCCATTTCCAACAGAAAACTTCCCAGAATGAGGTCTCACAGTCATCCTTTAGCTGTACACCTCTGGGTACAGTCTCATTCTGTTTTCTCTATGACCATGCTTTGGGGAGTGAAAAACAACAACTAGATCCCTCCTTAAAATAAACCTCATGCATTGCAGCATCCTATGGAAGGAGCAGCTCTCCATGGTCACTTTTAACCTGAAGAAATAATTTCTTTTTTAAAACAGATGATTGGGGGATGGCTGTGAAGAGGACTATTCTCTTCCCACTGCATCTTTGAAATGAGCCTGACTAGAGCATGCACAGCTCTGTGATGTGTGGAGAAGAGAAGGGCCAGTACTCATGGAGATCCAACAAACACCTGGAGTTCCTACATCCCCAAATCCTGAGACAGACAGCACCAGCAGAGAGGACCCTTCCTATTCAGGTACTTCAGCTCTCAGTGAGATGGAGTTTCTGTCTCAAGCTAGTTTGACCAAAGGTTGCATACGCAGGGAGGGAGTGCAGATTTCAGATGAGGTGGCAAGACAGCAGTGGGGTCTGGGAGAGCTGTGTGCTGCTGGAGTAAGGCAGCCAGACTGCCCAGTGCCCTCACCTGTGCTTCTGTGTTAGTTCACTTGGAAAGACCATCAACCATTAACCACTGCCCAGCCTGAGGAAAGCTGTGCAGTGACTGTTGCACCGTTTACTGGTTGTGTCCTCCTCACAACAGTGCCTGGCATCTCATGTCCTTCACCAAATCATGCCCTAAAAGTACAAGCTAAACAAAACTAAACAAAAAATAGGACAAAATAAACACAAAAGCCTTTAATGAATTGTCGAGACCCTTAAATCACAGAGATGGGGTGACTAGAAGGCGATGCAAAAGTCTATTTTATCAGTCTCATGGTGGAAGGGTGAGACATCAAAGTGTTAAATCCATGCCATAGCACTAGAAGCTGAAGTTGCAAAAGTTACACTTCCTTAAATAAACTTGTCAGCCAGTTAGCATTTGACAAGCAGTTTGTTAGCATCTTTAAAAACCAATTACTACTTGCATTATCCCACGTGGGCCTTATTACAATGCAACTTTCACAATTCATTCTCACAGTGCTCTATAACCTTGTACTAGTTTTCTACATAAGATTATATTGCTACATTAGAAGATTTTCACTAGCTTCACTAAATGCTGAATGCATGTTTTGTTTGTTAAGGCACCTGTGTTCTAGCTTTAAAGGCTTTTGTTCAAACTACAGACTTTTCTTTGTGTTTTGTATTTGTGCTACTTTTGCTTTTGCAACGTAACCTGTCTGTTCCCAGAGTTGAAGCTAGAACTTCAATTCCTGTTCAGTGATATCTCTATCCCATAGTTTTCTGATGTCTGCATATTTTTTCTCTATGTTAGCATACAGATGAGCTATGTGGATTTTCAATCTGACTCTGAGAATTCTCTACAAACCCACTCCTCACAATGAATGTCTTCACAGAAGCTTGAGGGCTTGTCTTACCTGTATACACAGATCTCTTTAAATTCACTACTTAGTGAGTTAATGAAAATATACCATGCATATAATGAAAACATAGTCCAATATTACAAGACTTTTAGCACTCCTATCACTTCACCCCTTTACAGGAAAAGAAATAACTTAATGGATAAAATATAACCAAGAAATAAACATATAAAGAGCTGTGATAGCTAAACACAGAAGCATAGTAATATCACAGTTAACAGTGATTTATCTGTTTGTTCCAGACACTTTGCAAAATGGAGTTCAACACCCTGTTTGTCACAGTTGATGTATGTGGGCTTGTTCTTCTGCATCTATGACCAACATGTAACATCCCAAGGTATTTCAGAATGACTGTTTAATGAAGGACATACACCTAGTTTTCACAGCTCTTAACCTCCTACTAGCAGGTGTATTTCTGCTGTGCTACTTGTACTGTTTTCACAGCTACAAGGGTTCCTGTTTGTGCACCTATTCCTGCATAGGATGGGAGTTAAACTGTATTTGTATTTATACCTACTGCCTCCTGCCCTTTTACTGAGCACCCCGAAAAGAGCCTGGCTCCATCCTCTTTGTACCCTCCCTTCAGGTGTTCACATAGACTGAGAAGATCCCCCTGAGCCTTCTCTCCTCCAGACTGAGCTCTCCCAGCTGCCTCAGCCTCTCCTCAAATGACAGATGCTCCAGCCCCTTTTTTGGCACTTCATTCTTGGCAGGGAATCAGCTCCCTCGATCTGCTGGCAGCACTTTCCCTGATGCAGCCCAGGGTGCTCTTGAGTGCAGAGGTCCATCTCTGACTCATGTTCAACATGGTGTCCTCCAGGACCCCAGATCTGCAAAGTTCCCACCCAGAGTCAGAATTTGGCATTTCCCTTTGCTGAACTTCATAAAGTCACACTTTTTTTTTTTTTTGCCAGGAAAAGCTGGACCAGGGAATCCTTGAGGTCTCTTCCAAGCCGTTATTCTCTGATTTTGAAACAAGTCCCTGTCTGCCTATTTTCCAGCCTGTTGAGGTCCCCCTGAATGGCAGCACACTCATCAGGTCTGTCAGCCACTCCTCCTGGTTTTGTGTTCTCTTCAAACCTGCTGAGGGTGTGTGGGGGTAGGCTCTGACAGCACTTTCTAAGTTTTATTTTTTTATTTAATGTATCCTGTAAGTAATTTTGATGTGCCACTTTCACACATGCAAAGAAACTAATCTGAAACCTTGTCTTCTGACATGGCACTGATATAACAGAGGTGACCAGCAGGTTTTGAATTGTCAGTTCAACTTCAGAAGCATTTCTCTTCTCCTCAGACACTGGACACACATCTAGCCTTTAATGAGATATCTCAGGTGAGAGATATCTTTCTTAAGGTTTCTGCTTCAGGTGATGCCTGCAGAAGTTTCTTGCCATCTGACTTTCTGAAAGCTAAATGTCTGCAAATCACAGGCTCTCTGCTTTGTAATCTCAAAACTGCAAAAAACCCAGGATGTGGTTTTCTTTTCATTTTTCTTTTTTTGTTTGTTTGTTTTGTTTTGTTTTAATTGAAGAAGGCTCTGCACTACTTTGCCAGTGTCCCTGGCCATGTCCCTGGCTGCCCAGGTGGCTTCCAGCAACTGGTGCAAAGTCCAAGGATTTGGCCACAGCAACATCTACGTTTTGCAAACTGCAGAGTTGGTCATCATCCCAGAACAGAGCAGAACTGGCTCTGCTTTTTCCAGGACAAGGGCTTGTGCCCTGTGCCGCTCAGTGCTTTTGCCATCCTGTCCCCGTGGCAGTGCTCGGCTGGCAGGGCCGGTCAGAGAGGTCTCTGTTGATGAACTCGGAGCCCGGCCAGCGCGGCCATGCCGGGGCTGCGGCAGGCGGAGCAGCTGCTCCTGCTCCTGCTCCGGCCGGGACAGGCGGCGAAAAGGCAAAATGGATCTCGCTCTGCTCTTGGCAGCACTCCTGGGACTCCTCATTGTCAAGGCTCTTTTCTTTCAGCTGAGAAACCCGAGCTCCCCTCCTTGCATCAGGAGCTGGATCCCTTGGTTTGGAGCTGCGTTCGAGTTCGGGAAAGCTCCTCTGGAGTTTATAGAGCAAGCCAGAAACAAGGTAATGCGTGTGCTGGCGTGCCTGCTCGTGGGTGCGTGCTCAGGGTGGCTGCCTGCAAGGGGAAAGGCAACCAGAAACTTCTGCGTTCAGTTTTGCCCTGTCCTGGCACGTTTTATAACGTCAGGAGCATTTAAGTGGTGAAGAATCGGCTTAGTACCACCAGCACTGGTGAGATGTGGATCTGATCCAGGCACGATCTCTGTGGTGTGGTCATCCTGCTTGGACCTCTGCCGTTCTGCTTTTGCTGTCTGGCTGTGTGTTAATCTTGGTTTCAAATAATGTGGAAAGCTCTGTGTCAGGTGGTGGGACCAGAAAACTACTAATTTGCATGTCTAAGGTCAGGTGAGATTTTTGAGCACCAGCTGGTGTCCTTCAACATCCAAGCAACACACAGATGTGCTTAGCAAAGTTTTCCACCCTAAAAAATCTTAATCAAACATGGGGTCAGGATTTACCCCCCGACTTGAATTTCTTTTTCTGTGTCTGTTGGATAGAAAGAGATCAAATTCTTAATTTCTAGATATTTAATAATAACTGTCATAAACCCCAGTTTCACTCTTCTATTCAGGCATTATATCACTTGCTACTACAGTGTAGTCAGCCTTGAGTGTTCCATGCTGAAGGATCACACAGCCCACTACTTGTAAAAAACTAGCTAAAAATGAAACTCCTGTAACATCCTGAAAAAAACCCAAACACTTCAATAAATACTGGATGTTTAAAATTTGCTTTCTCGTACTGAACTGCTAGATTTCATATTTGTATTTCTTTCTATATTGTTATAAACTTACGGTGTTGGAGCAGGGGATTACATCTGATCTTTGAGAACAAGGGATGTCAATCTTGTATTAAAACACATGGGGTATATCATGGGGTAAGCTCAGAGGTAGATCTGAAGTTTCTCGGCTTCTCTGTACTTGACAGGCCAGTTTTAATTTATATTACTTTGTCTTTTCCTGCAGCTTTCATCTGTGCAAATGCACACTCATTGGCTCCGTGTTAATTAATTGTGGTGTTCATTTGCCTGGAGACCCTTTAGGCTCCAGGTTAATGCTGTGGCACCTGCTGACACATCTGCACACACCAGAAACACATGAAGGACTTTATAAACCTCTGGTTTTGATGGGACAGAAACTAGAACAAGAAACATTTTCAGTGGGTGAAAACTCAAAGCAAAGAAGGAAGAGAAGGGTTTCTTACATCTCTCTCTTTACTGTGTGTTTCCTGGTAGGACCTTTCCTTTGACTTTTAGTCCAGCAGCTCTTTGTGACCTCTTCCTGTGGTCCCTCTGGGCCAAGGGGGATGTCTCCATCCATCCCTCCCAGGCTGGCTGGCTGCCTGCAGCACCATCACCTGACAGTCTCCCTGTCCCTGAGGAGGGTCACTTGTTCTCCCCTTCCTCTCCTTAAACCCTCCTCAGGCACTGAAAGTCTCCCTCCCTTCCCACCCACACTGGCACGCTGTCCTGGGGCCAGGAAAAATAAGCCTTTTCCTGCCCGCTCCCTTTTAAAAGAGTAGGCACTGTTGCAGAATACAGCCAAACAAAACAGGTGCTGCTGCCAAAGGGGTCATTAACAGGCACTACAGGGTTTGCAAAATACATCTGCAATAATTCCAGGCTCCTTAATACTGCCAGAAGAGGGTTAAGTGCCCTTAGTATGAGCAAGCTGCCCTCGTAAAAGGTGTTGCAGAAACAGGCTGTGAAACCTCTTCATCTCTGCAAGGTCATTACCTTCAGGGGAGATTCTTGCAATGAGAAAATTCCTCCCCTGGATTAATTCTTCAGACTGTCAAACAGACTCTGATCTCTTTCTTAATTCCTTTTTTTCTTAATTCCTTTCTTCCTTAATTCCTGTTGTGTCTATCCTTTACTGCTTTTTCTCTCAAGTCCTGGGGTAACACAGTAAAGTTCCACTGCTTCCAGCCTGCCCTTTGCTTGGAGTTTGCTGCTTCTATTTTCCTCCCACAGAAGAATGCGTGGGCTGGAAGAATTGTCTCCTTTCTCCCTTGTGTCATCACTGAGACTAAGAAAAGAAAGTTCCCCTGCTCTAATAAAATATTTAATCTCTGGTCTAATAAAAGATTCCTCCTAAAGCTGGCTGGTGAAAGAAGTTTTGCAGAAGTCTGGAATGGGCAGGGGGTATAACCAGAGCCACCATGGAACATAAAATACAGAGAGAGCTGCTTAATGAGGGGTTCAAAGGATGTGGCTCCCCACTTTGCTTGGCAAACATGCTAAGAGTTAGTAAGGAATTTCAAATTATTCTCATCAGTTTGCTAATTAAGCAAAGAGGAAAAGTTCAGTTAAAGCCACGAGATTGTTCTGCACTGTTGTAGGGACATGTGGGATCCAAGCATCCCTCTCAGAGCCTGTTGATTTGGGACAATGTGCCGTGTCCCAGGACTCTTGGCCTTACTGTGTGTGTGGCTGGGTGAGGGATGGCACAGTGGGTTACACTGCAAGGGACATGTGGAGGGGAGCAGCTGCAAAAGGCTTCTGGTGGAGCATTTCCTTAGTCAGCATCCACAGCCACATCACTAAAGGTCTGTGACTGGTCCCAGGTGTAGAAGACCAGGATGCTGCAGTCCCTGAGCTAGAGAGGGGACATGGCATTGACCCCTCACACATGGTGTGTGTGCACCCAGGGGAGAGGAGACACACCCAGTGCTCCCAGCTCCCAGCAGGACTCTTGGAGGAGCTGCAGCTGTCTCAGCTGAGAGTGGTTGCTCCCTGTCATTGCCCCTGGGGAATACAGCTGTTTCCTTGATTTCCTATGGGATTTTGGAGAACATCCCTCTGAAGTTTTTATTTCTCTGGAGTGTTACTTTCCTTAGGCTTGAATCTGCCTCTCACTCTGGCACTGAAGTGTTTCCCAGTCATTGGAAAAAATCAGCTTTCATGAGTGAAAGCAGTGAATCCTAAGAGGATTTTTATTTTGCTTTCTGTATCTCTCTATGTTATGAGGTCTCCTTAAAAGCTGTTTCAGAGTAACCTGTGTGCAGTGCTGGCAGCAGAGCTTGCACTCCGTTGGTACCTTCCCATAACACAAGTGCAGAACTGCCCCACAGCTCATTCCAGGGGCTGATTTTATTGCAGTGTAACAACAATATAATTACACATTTTGACAGATGAACAGTCTGGTTATTCAGGTGTCTGTCTGGGACAGCAGCCATTAGCAGATGCTCAGTAACAGGACGTAAGGGGCACACCCAGGTGAGAGTAAGCAACCTCCTGCTTTTTCTTCTCAGCTCCTGGTTTAGGGATTTGCTAGGCTGGAATTTGCATCTAGATGATTTGACATAATCTCCTTTGTTACCCTGTGTATAATTTTGGCTTCACCACTATGCACAGCAGTGAATCCATAATTTAATCATGACCCATATGAATAAAGTATTCTGCCTGGTTTAAACCCTCTAACTGCTAATCTCAAGACCATTAGCTTTTTATATTATGAGAAACTGAGAATAATGAATATCTTTTCCTGTTTTCCTAGGATCTAAGTCCACGTAATCTCCTTTTATTGAAATATTCATGCATGTTGTGCATCCCTTTGGCTTTGACTAGCTCAGAGTATCCCGCTGAGATGGAATGGGCAGAAACACAAATTAAATTGAAGATGCAGGCACAGGATGGGTTTAGATATTTGTTGTCCTTTTTCCTCTCCTTTCCTAGCAAAATAAGAGCTCCAGATTAAATATCACAGAGTGGTTTGGGTTGGAAGGAACCTTAAAAACCATCTTGTTCCAACCTCTGTGCCATGACAGGGACACCTTCCACTAGACCAGGGTGCTCCAAGCCCCACCCAACCTGGCCTTGGACACTTCCAGAGATGGGGCAGCCACAGCTTCTCTGGGCAGCCTGTGCCAGGGCCTCACCAGCCTGTCATGATCCGATTGTTATTAAGGTTCTTAGAAATGCCCCTGCCCGAATTAAGGTGCAAACGAGGCCATATGCCAGTGACAATAGTATGAGATTTATTTGATAGTGTTTGATGGTAAATAGGAGAGAAAAAGAGAGAGAGAGAGAGAAATAGGAAATAGGATGCACAACAT
>VZTR01033455.1:1139446-1150711 GCA_013400775.1 Chaetops frenatus | reverse complement strand
CAGAGCTGGGCTGGTTTGTGTAATCGGAGGATGGGTGTTCATTGCCTCTGAGCAGAGGCTGTGCCACGCACCCAAAACCTCCTCCTCCCCCCTCAGCTGGGGGGGGAGTCTGTGTAAACCTGGCTTCTGTGAGCTGTGCTCTCCCCCCACCCCAGACGCAGCAGAGGATGATCCTCAGTGCAGCTGGAGGCTTTGGCCTTTTGGTGGATGCACACCTTTCCCCCTGCCTGAGATGACTGAACACTGGGTTTCCCTTTATCTAATCAGCAGTTTGACTTTCAGTCCAAAGTCTCAGTCAGGTATCTTCAGGGAGGCTTCTTTGGTTGTAGTTTCTATATACAGTTTTTGTTAAAAATGAGCAAAACTTTATATCAATGTTTGAGATGTGAATTATTTCAGTCTCTGACACAGGCTCACAGTAGAGAATCTCTCCCTAATATCCAATGCAAACATACTTGCTTTCAGTTTAAAGCCATTTATTAGCACTTGCATGATAGATTTTGGAGTAATTTCAGAGTATCGTTATTCTAAGCCTTCTTCTGTCATATTTCTAGGTCTTCTCATTGTTTAGATTCTCAAGTTAACTCCAGATCAGGAGTAAATTTTAGTTCTTCTTCCAAGGAATGAATTAGAAAAACTTCTAACTCCACACATCCTTTTGTCTCCCTAAGCTGTACTGGGCTCTTTTTCACTACACCCTATTTATCCACTACTAATCCCAATCTTTAATAACGCTTACTATAATTTTTTGAGTACTAAATTGACTCTTTCAGGTTTCCCAGGTCTTTCTGGCACTATGTTTGCCTGTCCATCCTCCTGTTTCTGAGGGTGATTTAACAGATCATGGTAGGGAGTTCTGCAAATTCTTATTTTAATTCCTCAAGAGTTCTGAATAGAAATATTTACCACTGTTTTACCTAGAACTTGTTTAAGTTTATTCTGCTCAATACGTCCTTCAAAACAAGGTGTCAGTCCATCACTGTCAGTGGAAAGCTCCAGGGTGGGACTTGTCTTACACTGATGTAATCCCTAACTCAGACTCCTTCCCCACTCTGTTTCCTTACACCTTGAGCATTTATCAGGCTCAGCAGCACACTGGCAAACTTCCTGCGTCTGGCATGTTTGGAAAAGTCTCTATTACTGGGGAGGCAGATTGCCTTTATTAGTTTGATTCTCAAACCTTTCTTAGTAGTTCAATTTTGCACTGCATTTATTGAATGTCATATTTTTGGACACAAAACTCTACTTTCTGAAAGATTTGTATTTGAATATCTGCCATCACTGTGTTGCTTAGTGAAGCTGACTTGTTCTGGAGGAGGTTGTCTATGGATTTTTTATTTCAGTTTTGTTTAGTATTGGTCTAATGTTAATGATTCTAAATAGATTGCAGGAGGTTGGAGGAGATTCAAACCCACATTGTTGGTGTGGGTGTTTGCAGGTTACCAAGATGGTCATGGACATATAGTCAGTGCTGTCAGTGGAGTCCAAAGGCAGTTCAGCTCCCTCCAAAAACAGGTGTGCAGGAGCTGGTCTGGTGAATTGGTTTTTAGGATCCCCTAACTGCACAGACTTGATTTCTATTGTCTATTATGGGAGCTCAGACATCTTGCTCACATGTAATCACCTAGAATAAAGTGTTCCAATCTTTAATTGAGTGTGACCTTAATTGAATAATTAGGTGTTATTGCAGGTTGCTATTAGTTCAATTTTAATTTTATTTTTAAATTAGTTTAAGTACATTTTAATGTTAATTTAAAATTTTAAAAATCTAATTTAAAAACAAGCATTTAAAAACAAAAATTGTTTAAAAAACAAGCATTTAAAAACAACATTTAAAAACAAAAATTCACTGGTTTTTATCCAGACTGATGATGAGGACATGAACATCAATAAGCAATCTCAGAAATTTAGCTGTTATAGAGTCATAGAATCACAGATTGGTCTGTGTTGGAAGTGACCTTAAAGCTCATCTTGTTCTACCTCCTGCCATGGGCAGGGACAAATTCCACTGGACAAGTGCTCAAAGCCTTGTCCAACCTGGCCTTGAACACTTGTTATCAAAACAATATTTTATTTATTATCACCCAGAGAGTTTGAACAGTCATTCTTTCTTTAATTTCTTTAAGTTGAAGGACACAATCAAAATTCAACTGATGCCAGGAGGAATCTTTTCCTTGGCTTCTAAGAGCTTTTGATGAAGCAGGATTTACACTACAGACACAGACAGCAAAAGAAATGGTTAAAGTCAATGGCATAAACAATGTGAGCAACGTAGAATGCTCTTTTTATGCCTACATCTAAAAGACAGTAGATACTGTACATTAGTTTTCTAGTTTAGAGTATTTGCAATCATTTTAATAATGTAGGAACTCAAAATTGAATGCCTATTGCTGAAAGTTTGAAGAAGGATCTAGGATATTAGATTAGGGGAAGATAAAAGAATGATTTATGGCATCAAAAATCTTCCCTGAATGTCAGTCAATCTGTTCTGCTCAAAGCTTGTTAGTTATTTTTGATATTAATCTTTCAACATCTGTACGAGAAATAAATCATCGGTATTAGGAGAAAGGACAGGACAGGAAAGGAAAGGGAAGGGAACCTGGAATGATAAAAATATGCAGGAGGGTGGAGTTTTTGCTAAAACAGTGTAGACTGAAGTAGGTAGGATTATGGATTTTTACAGTATTGGTACTTTGCTGTGGCAGCTAAGGGATGGAGTAGATAATCCATCCCTTGGGTTCTCTAAATCCGTGTCGGTTGTATTGTTTGAACTGCAATGTCAAATATAAAGTCTTATTTTAAGAGAAGGAATCTCTTCTACTCTGCAGGAGGTCAGGCAGGCACATATTGCATGCATTCCCTTCTGGTCTGTAAGTCTGCAAATTTTGGTCTGATTCGTGCTCATCTTTGTGCAGTTCTGAGCCAAGGTGTGCAGAGAGCAGGAATGACCAGGTCCTCCCTCCTGGCCTCTCAGCAGCACTGAAGTTGTGCTGGGGCTCCTGCAAAATGTGTTAAACAGTGCACTGACAGGAAATCTTTGTTCCAGCATGGACCTGTGTTCACAATATTCGCTCTGGGAAAACGGTTCACTTTTGTGACTGAGGAAGAAGGAACTGAAGCATTTTTTAAATCAGAAGACTTAAACTTTGAACAGGCAGTACAACAAGCTGTCAAGAATGCAGGTAACTAACTAAGATCTGTCTCTCTTTTAAAAGAAACCAAATCTAGTTAACTCAGGAATGTTAAATACCAACCAAAAGCCGGTTGGCTTTTTGATCATGTCTTAAATGCTTATTTTAATCCATGACCATTCTGTGAAATGGTGAAATTCAATTTCTCCATGATGACCCAGTACTGTAAACCAGCCAAGGGATTTGGATTCAGTCTCAAGGAGTCAGAAGTTTCTGATCCAGGGACTGTTATTACTTTTACCATCAAGTAACCCCAGTTTGAGATCAGGTCCTTTTCTGTGGTTGGACACCCCACCTGCATGTACCTTGTTTAGAGCAATCATAGGCAATCCTGTCACTTCACTGGAAAATCAGCTTGCAGCAATAATTAGTTGTTACCCTGTAGTACAACAGTCATTAGAAAAGGATGAGGTGTTTATGAGGATATACTGCTACAGCATGGAGGCACAAACTCTTTTTTTCTTGGGATAAATTATTTTTCACTTAATTCAGTTTTGTGGAGTGCCTACACATCTCTGTACATCCCACTGGGGGGAAGTCTCTGGATTATTGGTTCTGGCACTGAAGCTTCATAAGGCAGGAAGATGTTACACAGACTGGGAGAAACAGAGACATTACCAAAATCTTTACACGGTTGCAAGGAAGCTTCCAAGGAATTTCACTTTAGGAAAATGAGGGTTAAGGCATTTAAATTAGAGTCAGAAGTTATGTGTTAAAATGTTCACTCTATCCTTCAATGAAAAACTACTTTCCAGAACGTTTCTGTTTCATTTTGTATTCAGTGTCTGTTCCTGCAGAAGCATTTTATCAGAACCATGGTAACCTCTACAGTATGATGAAGGGGAAAATGAGTCCCTCTAATCTGCACATGTTCTCGGGCACTTTGTCTAAGGAGCTCCATGAGCACATGGCTCACCTGGGCACAGAGGGCACAGGCGACCTCAATGACTTGGTAAGGTAAGGGAGTTTTGCAGCACATCTCTAACTCAGGGGTATCCTCTGTGGAAGAGAAATGTTTCTGTAAAGCAGCTGGAGCTCAGGACTCAAGTCTTAACAAAAGTTTTGTCAGGATGCTCATCACAGCTTCATGTTTTCAGGTGGCTCACAGAGTGGACAGGGTTTCATATAAAGGTGTTTCTGCCATTTAGGAAAAGCATCTGAATTGCCTGTTTAGAAGAAAAAATAAAACACAGCAGCTTCCAACAAACCCTGTGTCCCAAAAGATGGGATAAAAGCTTCACAGGTTTATGAAGAACTTAGAAAGAGACAAAATGCTTAATCTTCCGCAGGTTGAAAACTTTTCATGTCTGAGCCAAGCTTAGCTTGAAGCTTAATTAAGATCTCTGCAACTGACTGGACTGCCAGAACTTCACGTAAAAAAAAATCTTGTTTCGCGTGACAGCAACAAAGCTTTTAACTCCTTTTCCCTGATTATCTGGGACAACACCTATATCTTGTCTGTCCATCTGTACTACAAGTTGAATATTCATGGAATCACAGAATGGTTTGGGTTGGAAGGGACCTTAAAGATCATCTCATTCCATGCCCTGCCATGGGCAGGGACACCTTCCACTAGAGCAGGTTGCTCCAAGCCCCATCCAGCCTGGCCTTGAAGACTCCCAGGGATGGGGCCAGATACTGCCTTTGGTTTGGACCTGTTTCTAACACCTCACATTCAGATTGTCTTTTGCTGCCTTTTTCTGCATAATACAGTCAGATACACAGCTGTTACTGCAGTTAAATCACTTGACACCTCCCATTGCAGTTACTGCAATTTGGATTAACTGGGGAAAAATGTGGGGGAGAGGGGCTTTGAAATCTGGTAGCGGGTGATCTGTTCTGCTTTGCTAAATAAGGCAGAGTAAAATAATTGGAATGTAACATTCTGAATAATTGTTATTTAGCTGCCTCAAAACGAAGTCCAAAGAGCCACCAGATGGCCCCCTCTTCCTTATTATCAGAAAATTAGAAAAGTGAGCGCTATTCTCTGACATGTTCATTTAGCAGCATCTGGGAACAGCAAAGGCTGCACAAAGTTTCTTGGAGTACAGGAGAAGGGTCTGAGGAAGGAGTTCAGACTTTGCAGGATAACAGAGGAGCAACCACGAAAGAGTGAGATTAAAAGAAACTAAAAAAGCATGCTCTGTCCAGGAAAGCTGCAGCCAGAGGAAGGATGTTTCAGGATGTTTAGTCCAGAGTGGTTTGTGCAATGCCCAGAAGGTTCATGTGGGTCGACCTGAAATGAGAGGGGTGGTTAATGGGGAGAAGGGGGCCTCGGTGGCCAGAGCCTTACTGGTTCTACTCAAGTAACCAAACCCTAACTAGTGTAGTTCAGCCATGTGTAGAAGACCAGCCTGAGGTCTGTGTATCTCCTGCCTCTGCTTAGAATCTGGAATAGGGGTGTGGGTGAGGTGTGAGCCTTGTGCCAGCCCTTCCATAGTGGTGTGACCCTTGAGTCCCACAGCTTCCAGGGGCTGCCTCCTGGTCTAGAACTGCTGCAACAGCTTCCTTGTGGCCCCTAAGTCTTGGGCATCTTGTCCTTGCAGGCATGTCATGTATCCAGCAGTGGTGAACACCCTGTTTGGGAAAGGCATCTGCCCAACCAGTCCAAGTGAAATCAAGGAGTTTGAAGAGCATTTTCAGAAGTACGATGAGGACTTCGAATATGCTTCTCAGATGCCCGAGTGCTTCCTGAGGTAAAGGGGCAGAGGTGATGACTGTGGTGTTCCCCCTTCAGGCCTTTATCTTGCTGCAGTATCAACCATGGGAGGCATTTTCCCTGGAGGATGATGCCCATTTTTTATTGATGGTGTGCCCTCAGGTGAAGCAGGCTTTTAGTTAAATGCTTCAAAATAGTTCTGACTTTGTCTTGTGCGTTTTCCTGGTACAAAGCAGAAACAACCTGACTTAGGTGAGCAGGGCCCAGCTTGGACCTGTCAGGGAGCAGCAGAATGGGGTAAAGGGCAAAGGCCTGAGCCTAAATGTGAGTCCCAAGCTCCGGGAGCCTCCAATGAGGTGTGTCTCTACTCTTTTCCACACCTCAGCTGTTTTCCCAGCATACCTATCCCAGGTTACATGGCTGCACTCTCACAGAGTTGACCTTGGGTAGAGACACCCAAACCCTGAGGAGGTGCTTCCAGATACTGTCAGTGCTCTCAAGGCCATCATTGTTGTCCTTTAGCACCTCAAAATACCTTTGGAAAGAATTGAGGATGCTCTAAAAAAATGGCCTTGATTTTCTTCAAGAGGATCATTCTTGAAAAGATTGTTCTAAGCAGTCTGTCCAAATCAACAATGAAAACCTGTAATAAAAAGCTATGAAAATGTAGGAGTGTTGCAGTCCCAGGTCCTGGCTGCAAGAGGAGGTGTGGCCAAGGTGAAGGCCTTGGATGTGCTGTTCCTCATGCCAGTCATCACTTCTGTCAGTCAGACTGACACTTGGCTGTTCATCAGCTGACTGCTGCCCAGGGGCTTTTGGAAAACAACCCAAGGAATGCTTCTCATGGAAAAGGAAATGTTGGTTTGTGCTGCCTCAGTTAAGTGCTTCTTGTTTTTTGCTTTTCTTTACAGGAACTGGTCTAAATCCAAAAAATGGCTTCTAAAATTATTTGAGAAAGTAGTTTTGGATGCTGAAAGGACCAACCCTTCGGAGACTGCATCCAAGGTAAACATCCGAGGCTAGGAAATAAGATGACTTTGTTGTATATTCTGACTGAAGCAATGGAGGGCAGGAATTGCTTCAGTACTGGAAGAAATAAGTCAAATATGTCAGCTTTTACAGCTATACCCAAACGTTCCAGTATTGCTGTCACCTGCAGTAGGACAGACCCATAACTTTGACGCCTGTTCCTCCATTTATTTTATTTCAAGCAATTCTGAGAATTTATGTCTTCCCCTGGGGAATTTTAAGGCAAGGGTTCAGAGCTATGACCCATCCCCAGCCTGCAGTATCATTTGGCAGTGAGCAGTTGAAAGAGGTGAGAGAAAGACCCTTCAGTTGTTCCTCTGAGGGCACTGTGCTGTGAAACTTCAAAACCTTACATGTGCTATTTATAAACCCTGGTGTAGAGTGAGCAGATCCTTCAACAGCCAGACTGGTAGAAAATAGCAGATTACTGGATTGGGAGCCAAGTACCCTAAATATTGATTGTGTCAAAGCTGAGATAAGTTGTTCCCCTGGTTATTCTCCTTAGCTCGGCAGGAATTCTGCAGATAGGGCTGACAAACATGATGGCAGACTGGCCTGGGAATTTTGATCTACCAAATGGCTGTAGAACAGATCATTAAACAAAACAGGTTTTATTTAGACTTTAAAAGCTTTACATACTGCAATTTCTTTAATAAAATAAACCAGATTTGCAGAAAGAAAGAGAAGGCTGGAGAGGAGCTGGTGGGAGGTAGGAAGGTGCAGGAAGTAGGAAGCACAAACTTGGTGTCTTAGATTAAGTAGGAATTTGGAAAAAAAATCTGTCATTTTTTATTCAAGGTCAGCCTTTTCCCCTCTGAAAAATAGGCAGGAAGCTTTGCCTCAAGGGCATGGTTGCCCTGCATTTAAGGAAATACTATAAACAAAAGCTGATCCTAGAACATTACACAGTTGCTATAGTTTCAAAGAATATCAGCCCATTGAAGTCACTGCTTAGGTCACCAACAAAGTGCCTGAAACTAGAGAGTTTGCTGAGGTATCAGACCATCTCTTAATAACAAGCACCTTTTTGGCATAAACAGAGAGAACATTTTCTTCATTTCCATTCATTCAACTGGCTTATTCCCATTTTCAGGTTCTTTAAAGTGGAGGTGGAGAGCAGGGGTTAGAATAGCGATTTTTTTTCTTTCTTCCACATACAGGCATCAATGAGGAGTGAGGGAATCCAATCCTCTAAAACTTTAAGGAAATTGAAAGCACTGAAAGTATTCAGGAGGGGTTCATGTGGTACACTGAGTTTTCCTGGCCCTCTGCCTATGTGACTGAGTCTTACTTTCTCTTAATAGTTGTCATTTCCACATTGTGCCTTCCAAAAAAGCCACAACTAACATTACTTCTCTTTGAGAAACTAGTCCTTGAGTTCTAGTAGGCCCTGCCCCAAACTACATTTTAATACATTCTTGGAAATACAGATTATTTTCTTTTATTTTTAACAGACACTTCTGCAACATCTCCTGGATAACTTGCAAGGAAAACATCTGGCTCCCAATTATGGCCTCCTGATGCTCTGGGCTGCCCAAGCAAATGCTGTGCCTGTAAGTACATCAGCTACAGAAACACCTTCTCTCTCTGCTGTTCCAAAGCCTGGGTTTGGGAAGGAAAGGCTTTGAAGCACAGGTCACACACACACACTGTATGGATTCCAAAGAAGGGATTATCACGCCCACAGGCATCACTACAAACATACCCAGGCTGCAGTGTCACAGAAGCAATGACAAGAAAAGCTCTTCTTGTAATTTTCCTAAATTATGTTGTCCCCTATCATAACATTTCAGGAACATAAGCCTCACAGCTATTAAGATCGCAGTCTTAAGCTGTGAAGAGCATTTAGCTCTGTTTTGAAGCACTGTGGCTGTATTATAGAAAAGACTATTCCAGATACCCTGATGTTACCAATTGTAAAGAATATTAAAAGCATAATATAGAGTAACTTCATCTGTGTGTAAACCCTCGAGTGAATTTGTCTCCTTCATTTTTGGGGGATCTGCTGTACAAACTCCAGTCTTAGAAAAGCAATAGTTGATTCTAGAGCTGTTAAGTTTTGTCTGTTAGAAAAGGATTTGCTGGATTAATGATAGTGATATAAGTATGCTAACAAGCCCAATATATCTAACACAGCTTAGGCTGACCAAAGACATTTATAGGAATTTCTCAGATGAAAAATCCATAGCAGCAAAAACATCCTTTATTTACCATGACTACTAAGCTCTTTCCACCACAGTTATGCCCATTACAGATGTGATTTAGAAAAACATGATAGTGAGTTATTTTTATATGTTCCCCTAACGGATATGTCTATGTTTTTTGGAGATTGGATATTACTGCAGTTTAGCCTAAGGGAAATTCATCCATATCAGTGAGGTTTCTGTGGATTCACATGTTGGCATAAGTGGGAGGCATAGCCTGCTGTCTGTTATCAGGATAACTGACATTCCTTCCACAACACTTTACTTCTGTAATATTCAGCTGTAAATAGACATACAGATATTCTTCTGTTTCTCAGAATAGTCACAACCACTGTTCTGGGGAATGGAATGTCAAAAGAAAAGGCCTTTCACCTTCCAAGGGCATTTTTTACAAGCACTTTAAACCTTTTTATCTGAAACAATTCAGTTATCCCTTCTTAGCCCATGGACTGAAGCCACAGTGTCCAAGTGCTGTACAGGAAAGCTAAGCCACCAGATTTGTTTTGCAGAAGGAGAGCTGCATCCACGTCGGTCTGTTTGGGAAATAACAGTCAGAGTTTCATCCCTCACCAGCACAGATGGCCCACGACCAGATCTGTGTGCAGGCTGCACCTCCCGCTAGCTCAGCGAGAGGAGAGAGACTCCTGGCACTGCTGCCAGTCCTTCTGGTTTCATCCTACTTAAGAGGATTTTCTCCTTTCCTAAATTTCTTGATTTTCAACTTCATTGCATAATCAGTTAGCAAATTATTTCTAAAAAGGATATACTACTCCGTTTTTTGCTGTTAATTAAAACTTTTCCTGTCCATTTTAGTGTGACTCACTATGACAATGCCCTGCAAATTATTTAACCTCATTTCTGCAAATGCTAGTATGAATTTAGGGGTTTTTTTTTAATTCCTGCAGCTAAAACTAATCATGCACAATGATTTAGTAGTTCCTTTAACACCTATTTATTTGAAAATAAAGGATTCTGTGTTTCAAATCTCAAGGCCAACGCTATATAATGTTCACTAAAGATTAGTACACAGCAGATGACTGGACATAATCTCCCAGGAGCTGAGCCCTTAGATATGGATTTACCCAGGAAGCACAGCTCCTCGTGCATCCCAACTACAACAGGCACATACCAAAAAAGTGCAAATGTTTTCACCTGTCTCTGTGATTTGCCAAAAAGATACTGTCATTCTGTTCCATATCCCTAAATTCAAGGATTTCCATCTCTGTTTAGGTTGCATTTTGGACCCTTGCTTTCATACTCTCTAATCCTGCCATTTACAAGAAAGTCATGGAAGACCTGGCTTCTGTTTTTGGCAAAGCAGGTAATAAATCTGATTTTGTCCTTCTGGAAACTGGAAGTGATTTATCCTGAGTTGGCCCAGCACAGGGCACACTTGGTCAGTGGCTGGGAACAATGAATGTTCCTGTTAAGTGTGCTACTGATAACATAGAGTCAAGCTCTCAGGTCTTTACTCAGGATATGCTCAAGCTGTATTTTTAAGCAAAAACACCTCTTATGTTAGCAGAAAGAAGCTAGGAAAAGTACAGTATGTGTTTGTTTCTTCATTCCTAACATTTAAACTTAGGTTTGCATTACCCAGTCTTGTGCTTTTCCAGGCACCCACGATAGGGTCAGATGAGGTCTTTCAGTTCAGGTGCTTTTCATGGTGTTGTGTTCACCAGAGTTACAGCTATTCATGGAAAAAAACCAGGCCAGGAACTGTTCTCTTTTCTGTCATCAGAGCCAAATTTTTCCAGCATGGTTCACCCCCCATGACTAATCTCTTTCCCTCAAAAAGCAGTCACCTATTGGGAGCAGTCATTCCCATGTGCAGTCCCTTGGACCAGAGTTAAACGGAAGACTCTTTGTTGACATTGCTCAAAACTCTATCAAGAAACATCGTAGTAATTAACCAATAAAGAAAATCATGAAGTCTTTCTCCTGGCCTTGTTTCATTAGCTAATGTTAACAGAGCCCAAGAGCTCAGCCATGGCTTCTTGTCTTGGTGCCCACAGTCCCTGAGATTTCCATGCAGTGTCCTATGAAAGCACAGAAAAACTTTGAAGACTTTTAAATTCCAACATGACTTTGTTTGGCCCCTTCTGTCTAATGCCATATGTCCTGGTTTGAAGGACAGGTGTCTGCTAAGGAAGGCAGGGGACCTCCCTTGGAATGAAAAAAA
>VZTR01033455.1:1091863-1139079 GCA_013400775.1 Chaetops frenatus | reverse complement strand
CAGCCAAACCTTTTGCCAGCCCCAAACTCCAAGGTACCCCCACCCTGCTGAGAGAAAAAACCTCTCCCAGCTTCACAATACCTGTTTCCCTCAGTTCAATCACTTCTTTTGTTCCCCTTAAGTACCCGGCCATTATGGTCCCTTAGCAACTGATGGGGGAAAAAAATTCCACAGGTGAAGAGAAACAAAAAGGAGGAACACCCAAACCCCAACACCATATCTACACCTACTTTAGAGTTATTGAATTACGTTCAGTGGTTATTCTTAAATTTTACTGATTTGGGTCCATTTATTTACTTTGAAAGGACAACTTTTGGGTGTAAACAATGCCTTGAAATCTTGAAATATTTCACACGCAGTTCTAAAGCCAGACATGTCAGTCTGTATCAAAACAAGTATCTAATTTTCACATGGAGTCTTCTTTCTCATACCATAACAGGTAAAGATAAACTGGAAGTCTCTGAGGAGGACCTGAAGAAGATCCCTTTCATTAAATGGTGCACTTTGGAAGCCATACGGCTGCGGTCTCCCGGTGCAATCACCAAGAAAGTCATAAACCCAATTAGAATTAAGGTGAGGTTTGGTTGAGGGTTTTTTTTTTTTCTTAAGAATTCTGTGTGATTTGTCTGGAAAGGGTCCTTCCAATAGATCTGGGTAAAATTACAGTGGTAGAGGTATTCCCAGCCTCACATATATATTGTTTTTAATAGATTTATTCACCATCATTAATTTACAAGTGGTTTGGATTCTCTGGCTCAAAGTCTTGCCTTCAATTTTGAATTGATTTTAGATTGAATTGAACTAGAGATACTGATAGCATGTAGAGGAGGAATCAGACACAACAAGTATAGTAGAAGAGACTATATTTTTGTAACTGATAAGACTCCTTTTTATCCTCTTCACTAACATTCAGAAGGGAGGTGTTAGCATTCAGGAATTTGGCAAAGAAATGTTTGGGAAAAAGCCACACTCTTAAGGAATCAGTGCTCGTGACTATTTAAGGTAACTAATATCTGCTGTCATAGAAGGCTTTCTTTGAATTTCTTTGCATTGAATGAAGTGTTTAACAAAATATTTGGAAAAATAAACCAGCTCATGTGATAAATCAAGAAACAGGAAAGACAGGAATAATGTTTCTGATCTTTTGATACCTAAAAAAGCCCAAATTAGAACACAAATAATCTTTCCACCTTCCCCACTGTTTAGGTTCTATGGAAAAAAACAGCAACAGCAAGAAGAAACTTCAAACATGTAATATGGCCACCATGGCTTTATCACCTTCACTTGTCTTCTCTTAGGGCCTTCTGCTGATGGAAGAAAAGTACCAAGGAGGGACTGTTTTGTGAGTTTAACCCTTTTAGCTCTTTTCTCAGAGATTTTTCTCCTTTTCAGAATTTCATCATCCCTGCAGGTGACATGCTGATGTTGTCACCATATTGGTTGCACCGGAATCCAAAATATTTTCCTGACCCAGAAACGTTCAAACCTGTAAGTTGTCACTCTTAGTGTGGGTATTTTGCTGTCTTTTCTCCCCTTCACTTATTTTACAATAAAAGCACATGGACAAACTTTCTTAAATATGGCTAGAAAATGGCCTTGAATACAGAGAGGATGTGCACATAAAGGAGGAGCCTGTAGGAATAAAGAAGACTTTTAAATTCAGTGACATGTTCCAGGTAATATGGTACTACTTTATATCACTTTGATCCTGACCTTATCACTCTCCACAACTCCCTGAAAGGAGATTGCAACCAGGTGGGGGTGAGTCTTTTTTCTCAAGTAACAACTGATAGGATGAGAGGAAACGGCCTCAAATTGTGCCAGGGGAGGTTTAGATTGGATATTAGGAAAAATTTCTTCACTGAAAGAGCTGTCAGGCATTGGAACACGCTGCCCAGGAAAACGGTGGGGTCACCATCCCTGGAGGGATTTTGAAGATGTGTAGGTGTGGCACTTGGGGATGGGGTTTAGTTGTGGATTAGTAGTGCTGGGTTAATGTTGGACTTGATGATCTTAAAGGTCTTTTCCAACCTAACAAATTCTGTGATTCCAAGTATTCTCTTCTCCCTGTTGGATGATTTCTGGTAGGTACTATCTCTGCTAATTCAGTAGTTAATCTAGTTTCTTTATTATTCCACTGCAGGTGGCTGTGTGGGCAGGCTTGTAACTGCTCTTTTTAGCACCATCCAATATAGAACAGTTTGTCTTTTTTATAGAAATACATCAAGGAGTAATTTAAACAAAACTTGCCTTCTAGCAAACTCTTCCTGGTTTGAAATCCCTTTTAACAATTCCTGCTTCTTTGAAATCTGAGGCTGAAACTCTGATGAAGCAGCTTATTTTTTAGTAACTTTATTTCTAAAGAGCAAGTTAGCTTGTTTTTTAGAAACTCACTCATTTTTTCAACATAGGTGAGTACCCCTTGGACATTGTAATTCCAAATGTATGACCTTGCTTCATCACCACTGAGATTTTTTTTCTTTCTTTGTTGGATTTTGATACTGACAGGTTTCCTCCTCAGGAAGCTCTAAACAGCCCTAGCTGGAAAAAAAAACCCCTAAAATAGATAAATGCAACATTATGTCTTCTCTGGGACAGCTTCATCAGAGGAGTTCACCACCAGAAGCTTGACAGGGTGTTACTTGGCAGAGTAGCACTGAGTTTGTGGAGGCTGGTACAGTTTGTCACCCAGCAGTCATGAGATTTGCTTCTCTCAGTGTCACCCATCAAAACTTCAGCCCATATTGCCTTGTTCCTTGCATTCTCCCTTTCCTCACAAAGCAATTTAGGATGGAGCAGGGATTCCTTTGGGTACAGACAAGCTGTTTTTTATGGAAAATTGTTCATCTTCTCACACACTGGCTTACACCAGTTAAAGCTCATAGACCTTGCATTTGTCTGTGCAGAGTGTCTTAGAAATGTTTTTTTGTGCAAGATGTGTGTGAGCTATTTGTGTGTCATGACACAATTTTGTGGCTGAGGCTGCCTCAGTACTGGTTGAGCACTTGCATTTGTATAGATATTTAAAAAGATAAGGTTGCATTTTAATAGCTCAAGATGCAGGATTTAGGAAATGGGGAGGTATAGGAAAACTGCTTTAGGGGTAATTTTAAAAACTTATCCAGCATTTTAAGGCACCTAAATGTGTTTCAAATGGGACCCTCATTTCTTTCTCTGATTCGGTGTTGACTTTTGGATCCAGACTCTAATACTTACAGGTTGAATGCAAAAAAAATGGCATTAGTGCAACTTTGTATTGAGGATTAGCTGTCCAAGGTCATTTTTAGCCTGAAGAAATAAAGTTAAGCTTTATTTATATAAGGCTGATTTGGAAAAAAAAAAAGTTTCTTCCCACAGGATCGTTGGAAAGAGGCAAATTTAGAGAAGAATGCTTTCTTGGACAGCTTTGTGGCATTCGGAGGAGGGAAGCATCAGTGTCCAGGAAGGTCAGTGAAACAGCTGGGGTTTATTTATTCCCAAACCCTGCAGAGAACAACTCTCTTGAAATGGGCTTCTCTTACACTTGGAGATAAAGTGTTTGCTTTGCTCTTTGTCAGTCTCCTAATGTTCGGCATCATCTGCACCTTGTTTAAACTGATCTGAAAGTGGTTTCATTCCTGGAAAGGACACGTTAAGTCACAATGAACAGGCAGAATCTGAGACCAGTATCAAGGGATATTGCCCCCCACCCAGGGAGGAATTTCAGCCTTGCTCTGTCCCTGCTGAAGTGTCTTCATCAAGGGAGAGTTGCTCCACTTTCAAACACACCATTTTACAGACACAGTTACTTAGGTTGCCTTAAGCCAGGTCTAAAGAAACCTACAGAACATTTCTCAGGTCTGAGACTCTCTTTCCATCCTCTGCAATGCCATTGACATCTCTGCTGATCTTCACATATCTTAACTGGCTCCTCCTTGTTTGGATCTTGTCTTTGCATTAGGGCACACAGAATTGTTTAATGGCTTAAATTGCAGATCCTGTCTCACTTCGCTCCTCCAGCAATGCCAGCCATGGTACTTCCTGCATTCCTTCTGCTGTTTTCTCTGCTGTCCCTCTTCCTGGAACAAGTCCCAGGGAAACAGCTGCTCCTTGTTCCTGTGTTCAAACTTCTCTGTGCTCAACCCTCTGCCTTCAAAACCTGGGCTCCTCTGAGACAAAAGTGACCAAGAATCCTTAAGACCAGTCATTTTATCTCGACTTCCACGTGGAGCAAGGAATCTGGAGGGTGTTGCAGAGGATCTTCATTCTGGAACCTGCACCCTATGGCAGGCTAGATGTGAGTGCCAGATAAACTTTGTGAAGGCATTAAAGGCATGAGCAAAATGAATAAAACTGCATTCATCATTTAGGTTTGCCAGAGGGAAGTGCTCATTCACTGCTGTACCTTGATGGCTTGTACCACATTCCTGAGCTAAATCTGAGCACAGCCTCATTCCCAGCAAGGGCAACAGCAAAATTCACAAGAGGCATCTGCAGGTACAGGGAAAACTGCAAAACAATGTTTCTAAAAGCTGCTTGTGTATATATCCTGACCTATATCTTTGTTCAGGCTGTTCTCTGGACTCTGATAATATTTTTCAAATAAGTTTTTCTTTAGAAAGAAAAATATAACATTTCTATACAGACAACAGATAGAGAATCTTTTTCTTGCTGAGAGACAAAAAAGCCCTTTCAGACCCTTTGGCAGTCCAGATGGTAACACACACCTTCAAGTTTTTCAGCAATTGTAAAAGAATAATGTGATGGTCTTGAAAAGGAAGAAGATTAAATCAAGGGTTGTATCAAGGATTCCAGGTTGCAGATTTCCTTCATATGACTGAATGAAACAATGATATTTCAAGTTTAAGGTGCATTTTTATTTATTTCAGTATTGAGGTTTATAAATGAAATGTATGAAACATTTAATTTCTCCATTGCAAAAGTTTGGCATGAAATTAAAAGCTAATTTAATCAAACTGAAAGCTAGCAAATAACTTACTTGTCAAATATTCTAGCAACTGATGTGGGAAGAGCTCCCAAAAAGCCATTTCTGTGCTACATCTTTTACCTAAAAGAAAAATTTGATGTCAGTTTGACTACTTTGGTCAAACCACGTGGTTATTGCCTGTGTGACTGTGACTGTGCTTGTCTTGCTTTGTCGTTCCCTCAAGGACTGCAGTCCAAGGCCCTGCTGTGCAAACAGGTCTGGGACTGGAAGGACCCAGCCTTGCATGGTGCTGCAGGCTTGGAGCTTGGGCTACATCCCACCTGAACTGGGCTAATAGCCATCAAAATACCTCTGCTCTGCATTCCCCTGAGCCAAGGTCACCAAAAGCTCAAGGCGATTCCAGTGTGAAATCACAGGGATAATTTGGTCTGAAGCTGTGCTGAAACAAACAAGCATCTTCCCACTCCCGAGCCTGGGGCAGCTCCATGTGCAGATCTTGGGGCTCTGCAGGAGTTACCTTGGGTCTGTGAGGCTTTTTTAGCTTACCATCACACCTGCCAGGCCAACTCCATGTGCAGTCATGTAGCCTCTTCCCCTGTGAATTCCCCCATAGCTGTTTTATCCAGGTTTCCCAGCATTTTTCTGTAGAAGAGCGAGGTAGTATTACTATTTTAACTGGTGTTTTAAGACTTAGGTCTAAACTCTGCAAGTGAGAAATCCCATGACCTCACATAGGTGCACAGTGGTGAATGCAGAAAGCTCTTGTATACATCAGCATTAAAAACCAATAGCCTGGAGGATTTCACCTGCAGTTATCCAAAATCTTCTCCAGCCTAAGAAAGACCTTTGGGAGTGTGTTACAGAAAAAAGAAATTGTGCCCTTGGGTCTCCTACTGCATCCTAATGCTGATGCATTAAATAATAACTCCCACTGTCACTGCTCTCTGATGTCACCAGGCTCCCAGCTGCATTATATAACTTTATATAGCACGATTAGTCATATGGCCTTTTCTGTATTTGACTGCCTTCTCACTCCTAGGAAGTTATTTCAAGTCAGCAAGTGTTAGGAGAACATAAATGTTTATACAGTGGAAAAATCCATAATGATAAGGAGCTGGTTTAAAATAGGTGTCAGAGGGATACTGTCAGTCCAGCCTTTCACCAGAAAGAAGGGGCAGCTGCTACATTCATGTTCTTTGCCGAGTCACAAATCCCAAAAAACTTAAGCAGTTTTCTTATAAAGGATAAACTTTCAGGCAGAACTACAGAGTGTAAAATGTGTCAAAGACACCCTTGTTTCTTACCTGATGATAACACACATGTGATGGTCAGTCTGGAGGGCCAATGCTTTCCTCCCTTTTCTTGCAGGTGGTTTGCAATCATGGAAATCCAGCTGTTTGTTGTGCTGTTCCTGTACAAGTATGAATTTGTGCTATTGGATGCAGTACCAAAGGAGGTAAGAGATCAATGCATTTGTGTAGCATTCCCCATCTTTATACCCTTCAATCAACAACTGAACAACCATGCTGAACTGTGGTTACATAAATTTTGAGAAGAGTATTTTAAAACATGTAATGACTCGATCTTTGTTGTAACTCAGAAAATCCAGAGTAATTCCAGTTAGTGGGGCTGCACTGCTATCGTGGGTTAAAACCACTACAACTGCCTATACAACAAAGGGCTTACAAGAATGTTTTGTCTTATTGTTGCCTAAACATTTCCAGAGATTTGATACTTGGTGCTCACAAAAACAGTAAATATGGAATGGGATCATTAATACTTTAAAGATATGGAGTCAGATATAACACTTGTGTTCTTCCACTCCATATTTGGGGGTGGAAGGTAAATGACGAGGGTAAGACTGAATGAGCCACTGTGACACAGAAAGGTTTTACCCTTAAGGGAGAATGGCACAGTCTCCACTTGATTATTTGAATATTTTGGAAGTATTCAAAAATGAGAGAGTTTCTTAAGAGCTCATGTGTCATCCTGACAGAGTAACTGGAATAATAATTAACCATGAAGGCCCTACTCAGTGGCTTTGGCAAAGCCAAGAAATAATTCTTTGGTATTTGGTCTTGGTTCTCTAACACTGAAGATGCAAGAATATCTTAATGTTAAAGCACAGTGGTAATTCCATTAACTGAACTAACTGTTTTTTTCTGATTTTGTTCTTTCTTCAGAGTCCTTTACACTTGGTGGGGACACAGCAACCCATGGCACCCTTACGGGTCCGGTATAAAGGCCGGGAATGAAAGCCGTGCAGCACTGACCTTTCTTTGCCAGTCCATGCTGGATGGATGGATGGGCCACTGAGCTGCTTCCCAATCCCACACCTTCAGACAGTTTCTCTGCCTGCAGAGTTCTTGATTTCAGCTTTCAATGCTGTACATTGTGCGGTGCCAAACCAGTGCAGTCCTACTTGTGCTCCTCCCCTGGTTGCCCACCTCCCAGTGATTCAATCCAAGCTCCCCTGCTGCATTCATAATTTGTGGGTCAGTTATTCACAGACTTTGCAAATCTGATATACTAAACTCACCAACCAAACATTCAGGACAAAAGCTGCAGTGTCAGGAAGTCCTGCATGGAAGCTGTGCCAGAACCAGCAGAGAAGCAGCTCCCTTGGGCCAGGTCACTGCTTCCTGCAGGGCACTTCAAACCAAGGCCAAAGTGGTGCCTCATCTAAGAAATCACGTTGGTAACAACAAACAGCTCCCTGGTGCTGGTCTGCACAAAATCCAGGACAGTCTGAGCAGAGACCTCTGGATCAGCTCCACATCCTGATAAACTGTGGTGACTTGTGTGTCACTGCCTGGGTGGGCAGGTGAAGGTATGGCCTGCTCTGCCTACAGCCAGTGCCAACCTCTTGCAAATAAAATGCATTTGTCATGGGAAAATTGCCAGTATTTAGGATTTTGTTTCGCTGGGGCACCTAAAATTTCTGCTGAGCTTTATTTTGCTCCATGGGGTTCAGAATTGGTCCCATGAATTTGCAGTGACAGTTTGACCATGGTGTTTGGCTCCCAATAAACAGTGATCACAGGAAAGCTGTTTCTGCTCATAAGACTGGTTGTCTCATATCTGGAACACTTTTGCTTTCTCTGCTATGTCAGTTATAGAACAAATTGCACAAATCTAAGGATATTTAATTCTGTAAAGAATACCTAGTAAAAGTTGTTTGAAGAAGCCGTCAAATAAGTTCAGATACCAACACTTCAACTGCTGTCAGATTTCATATACAATAATAGCTGGCATGTATTTTTAGTCTTATAAGTAAAGACTATTCATCATTTTAAAAGTATTTGCAAAAAAACAACCCCTCACACAAATAGACTTTCAACAACAGTACAAACTATGGGAATAACATGCATAGGAAAATAATACATTGCATAATTCATGACATGGTTGGCTTACCTTTGTGATGGATAGAACAACTTCAGTGATTTATATGGCTGGAAAAGGATGCATCCAACTTTTAATTTAGCCCATAATGGTTAACTGTGCAAGAGTTGCAATCTTAATTGCTGTTCCAGTGTCTCTTCTATACCTGAAAGTCATTCCCTTGGACTTCAAGTGTGGTATTACCTGGAAGTGTATATTTTAATTTTAAAATTTGGAAATGACCATAATATTTGTAAAGCCAGGCTGGATGGGCCTTTGAGCAACCTGGTCTAGTGGAAGTATCCCATCCCATGGCAGAGGATTGGAACTGAGTGATCTTTAAGGTCCCTCCCAACCCAAACCATTCTATGATTCTGTGATGATTTTTACAAATATTTTGCACTCACAGACCTTCACCCCAGTTTGCCAGAGCAGGGGGCAGGATGAGGCCACTGGTGCTGTTTGTCTGAGTGCTGAGTGTTTCTGTCTGAGCTGGCCACTGGAACCCCCAGTGCATACACGCATTTTACACATCTGTGGCTGTGGCTGCTGCACCCAGGGGTGTGGAGCTGCAGCAGCCTCCCCTCTGGTGGGCTACTTGATTTAGCAACTCCAGATCAGTTGAGAATCAGACATTAAAATATTAGTCCTAAAAGGAAGGACATATTCTTATTAGAAGTGCAGGCTTTTGGCAGAAAAGAAATACCTGTTCATGGCAGGGGTGAAAAAAAATGGACCTGACTATGGGATCCCACCACTGCTCTGTGGTGGATGACAGCTCCAGGCACTCACTGTACTTTCCAAGGTGGAAAAAAACAAGGGAGATGGATTAGTAAAGCAATGTGGTGGTCAAGTGATAGAGCTAAAAGAGGTCTTACGCCTGGGAATAATTCAAAAGCTTCTGGGGGAGGGAAAGACTTTCCCATGGGACAGGGTTAAACGGGCATTAAAAGGTCATCGCGATACCCCACAGGAGTGGATTAGAGTATCTGAATTATTCCTCTTCAAGTGCTTGTCCAATCTGCTTTTAAATACAGCAGTGCCAAATTTCCATGGGGAATCTGTCCTCTTACCTGACTCTCCCTGCTGTTAGAAAGCTGTCCTACATATCAGTAGCAGGAGTCAGAGGAAGGTTTTATCCATGCCATTACCAGAACACTGTAAAAATCAGAAGATTTTTAAGGCCACAGAGAAATAAAATGTATTTCAAGCTACCTTTTTTATTTCTACCTTCTGTATGAAGTCTGGATGTTAAAGGGAAAGTAGTGGAGAATCCCCCAAAAAACATCTTAGAAAATGTAATTGTTCCTCCTCCAGATGTGGCAAAGGCCAGATCTACCTGATTAATTCCAGTGTCTAAGTCAGTGAAACAATGGAAGGAGTTGTCTTGATGTGACAGGAAATCTAGCGCTACAAGGAATGAGTAACAAAACTCTGTTAAATCAATTTTCCTTTAATAATTGTATATCAAAGAAGGGTTTCAGGGGGAAAAAAATAAGGAAAAGAACACATTCCAGCCAAATCTTTTTCAATAGTTTTGAAGAGAGTATAAACATTTTCTCTGGAATCATGAATTTCCTGTGGAAATATAAAACTCCTGAAAACATTTTGAGTTAAAATTGTTGACCTTCTGTAAGTGAATCTTCTCCAGTCAGCACAGTGAAAAGATCACCCACAGTATCAGCAGCCACCTCCCAGAATCATCACAACTTCTTTCATGTCTTCCCTCTAATGAGCCTCCCCAAAGGCCCTTCTCAATTCAAGTATTTCAAGTGGCCTTTCTCTTTTCTGTGCCACAGATTGTCATAGAACCCAGAAGTTTAGGCTTAGCACATACATTCCTCTCAACAGCTGTCTGGGGACTAAAAGATAGGGCTGTGGCCATTGAGAGGTGGGCTAAAAATAATGACTTCCCCTCAAAAAGAAATTAATTTTAAGGCCCTTGCTCTGTGCTGGGCTTAAGCACTGTGCCAAGCAAAACTTGACTTATGCATGTGTTTTGCCTTAAACAAACACTTAAAATGGATCTGGGGAATAAGAATGGATTTTGATTTAAGCACAGGCTTAAGTGCTTTGCTGAACCAGGGTCCAAAAGCCTCAGTCCCTAACCTGTTGTTTACAGTTAGTCTTGGCATCTGTGTTGTAATTTTAAGGACATACAAAGGTTAGTGGAAATACTGAGGTGGCTTTGCTCATTTTAGGTGAACCTGGCACACATGAAAGGATTTTAGGAAGCATTTATAGCCCAAACCAGTAGGCTTTGTTGGCAACAAGCATCTTTCCCAGTTATTTGGTACATTCTAAATGCGTGGCTCATCACACAGCAAAAAATACTCCCTGTCCGCCATGTGGTAGAAGGGGAATTGGACACAGGAAAGGCATTCAAAAGATAGCAAGCACTTAATTGCAACAGCCAAGGAGAGGCTTTCATCATGTGGCCATTCTGGATGACATTGGACATGCGACTGATTGGCACAGCATTATTTGGGTTTTTCACTTTGATCATAAAATTACCAGGAAAGGCTTAATGGAGTTATAAATATCTTGTTTCCATGAGAGTCCTGGGAGGATAATTATAGCACTGAAGTCTTTACAAAGATAGAGCATTTATAAAATGATATTATCTGAGGTCTCCAATGGATAATGCAGGGAATTCTGCACTCTATTCCCAGCTCCCCTATTGACTCACTGTGCTCTTTGGGTGAATCACTTCATCCCTGTTTCCTCACACTGGGGTAATAATGACAATTACCCACTGCTGCAAAGTCTGTATGGCTTAAAAGCTGTAAGTGTTGCTCCCACTCATCAGAGCACTCCTGCCTGGTTATTGATAGCAATGGTTGTCTGGAAGGCTTTGGATGAGCTACGTTTTCCTGAGGTGTGCTACTGGTAAATTACACTACTTGTAGAGTTACAGTCAAAACACTCAGGAGAAATATTTTAAATCTCTTAATCCACAGTTTTTAAAAGGATGATGAAATAGCTGTACCCCACAGTCTTCAGAAATACTTTGTTTTTAATGCAAACCTTGGCATTTAAAGACTATGGAAAAGTTTCTTGTTGAGGGAAAGGACGACTTCATTTCATAAAACCAACCCCTACATTACTCAGAGCATTACCCAGAAGGCTGAGTAGCAGCTGCCTGTGAGTATGAACTACAGGTATACTCTAACTTCTCTAAGATGCACTAGGCTTTTCCTGCTCTAGAGACTCCACACATCATCTTTCCAGCTTTGAAAAAGGCAAGTGAGGAAGGAGTGATGGCAAATGAGCAAATGATTGGGCCTGAGCTCACCTGGGATACTTTGCTTGAAGGCTCTAACATGGCCTTCTCTTTGGTTACAAAAAAAACAACTTCAGTGCTGGAGAGGAGATCCTACATCTCCCATCAAGAGCACTGTCACAACCTTGGCTGTGATTGCAAACAGCTGCTGATAAATTTGAGAGAGATCAGAGCTCTCCAATAGTGGATAGGGCTTTGGAGCTTGCTGTGCCTTTTTGTAGTGGATGAAATGAAAATGAGCAGATTCCTACCTGGGATGAGGTAGAACTGCAGATCAGGAAATTGAATTGTTTTACCAAGCACTGAAATGACATTTCTATATGAACAGTCCTGACAACAAAATTGCCCATTTTTCCAAAATAAAAGCTCTTGATCTGGAGTGTGTGCATTCCTGGGGTGAAGGGAGGAGGGAAAGGCAACCTCATTACTTTTCAGGCATCTGCAAAACATAAACCAGGAGAGTCTGAAGACCTAAATTCTTTGTATGGGCATTCTGCTTCCTTAAAGCAACTTTTAGGTAGTCTACAAAGGTAGAAAACATGTTTTTATGAGTGCATAATACTCAGATCAGGTAATCACAGCTGGGCAGAGAAATCTAAACCTAAGGATGATCATGTTCTTTACAAAGCATAATTAGGGAATGTAAAGACTTGGCATTTCCTTTCTACTGTGTCCTTGCTCAGAGGCAATTAGCAGTGATTTCTGTGAAGATCTGACCCAAATACGAGCCAAGAGAGGCTCTGTGGATGTGGTTCCTTAGCACTGCATGTCCAAACTACTCTTGCTGTGGGGTCTTGCACTGGTAAAGCAGGATCCAAGCTGAAGATGGGGCTCTGTCACACCTTCCCCTGAAAGATCTCAGTTGTAGCCAGACTTGACTCTTGAATTACAGACTCTGGGTTCATAGTGCTGGTCTTTGTAACTGCTGACACAGACCCACAGGCAATTTCAAGGCACTGGCCTTTTATCTGGCCTTTATTCTGAAGACCATCAATGCTCAGAAAAGCATTAAGTGCATCCTTCTTTTTGCTTGACACCAGTAGAAAATCAAGTGATTTCCAGTATTGTGACATGGCCCCCCAAATGTGATTCCCAGGTTAAAATGGATAAGCAGTGAAAGATACTCAAAGAATTCTGCTCTTTAAGTAATTCACTACAGCGGAAGATATTGCCTTTGATGCTCTGCTGCCCAAATCTTAATAATATAATTCACTATTTTAGGCTTGTTTATAGAACTGGAATAACATGCAGAAAAAAAAGGATAATTACTAGGGCATTTTCAGGCATTAAAGCTGAGGTTTTAAGTTCCTTTTTCTGAGAAAATAAACCAAAGAATGTTTTACTATCTGAGAACCTGGCAACTGGTCTTTGCTTACCATGAAGTGAAATCAAGCACCACTTTGTTAAAAGCCAATTTCATCGCAATGATCTGGTTGTTCCTTAAAATAATAAAGAGGCCTGAATCAGCAGGAGATGGTTTTATTTGGGTATTAATCAATACACCCAGCTAAATTTTTCCAGCAGACTCTGGCCTTGCAGTGTGGTTCAGAGGTTTTGTGCAGTTTGTACATTCAGGTGTGTGGATCTGTAGGAAATGAGTTCTCTACACTCACAAGCCACGACAAATCCAGAGGATTTGTTGCACTCACATCTGCCCTGAGCTGCCACACCTGCACCTGGGAAGGTACATTTATCCCTCCACACAGAGACATTCCAGCATTGGCATCTTTGTACAGGGGGCAAAGGAGCTGGAAGCTGGGGCTGTCCTGCCTGCTGGGCTCTGAGCTCTCACAGCCTGGGAGTCTGCCATGCCACTGATGTCTGGGTGGGCTGGCTAAACAGGACATTCATGGCACAGCAGGCTGCTCCCCAAGGTGGCACTGCAGTGGCCAAAGGGCACAATCTGACTAGAGGCCCTGCTTCATCTTTCCTTTTTATCTTCCATTTACTGCTTCCATCCTCTGTAGGAACTCCATTAGTGCCCTTTTTCCCCCTTCCCCAGCTCAGCTGTAAATTCAGCTTACATTTTCCTTCAGGTTTTCCAGATATCCAGGCTGCCAAATACCTGAAAAGCTTAAAACTGGAGTGCCACACTGCAAGGCTAAGCCTGGCAGCACGGTGCCTCAGTAAGAGATAGATACTCCTGAATGGACTGGCTACCCCTTCTGGAGCTGTGTCACACTGCTGGGAGAGCAGGAGGAAGGGGCAGAGCCTTCCCTCTGGCTGATGTGGAAGGAGGACGCTCCTTAGAGGTTGCTCTGCCGCAGTGACTCAGTGCTGTGGAAGCTGTGACTGCCCAAAAACATCTGTGTCACCAAGACCATTTCCATTTTGCCATCCCCAGTGTTCCCCTTGAACAAGGGCTGGCAGGACAGGGGCACTGGCACCATCCTTGTCAGTCACTGATGGCATCTCTAGAAAATCAGTGATAAAATATATATAAGCAACGATATAAATACAAGCATACACAAAGATAAAGCGTGTAACAAAACTATGT
Organism: Chaetops frenatus; assembly: GCA_013400775.1. NCBI lineage: Eukaryota > Metazoa > Chordata > Aves > Passeriformes > Picathartidae > Chaetops > Chaetops frenatus. The sequence continues at coordinate 1,124,991 of VZTR01033455.1, read as the reverse complement.
CTTAGTAAAAGTGTTGAAAAATCAAGTTTTCACTTCTAGGCACAATTCAGGCTCAAAAATATAGTCTCAATTGTTACTGATCTGCTTGAGCTGCTTATTTTCTATTAACTGGATGTGTATGTGGTGTCATGTGCTGACTAATAACACAGCCTTCTGCTTCCCATGATACTCCAATTATGCCTTCAGTAGTCACTTAAAAGTGTCAGAATAATGAATGAAAATTTAGGAGAAGAAAGAAAAACACAAGAAGTCTGAAGATTATGGCTCACACTTAAGGAGACTGAAACATATGAATTTTTTTAAATGATCTCTCAATTTAAGCAAAGCTCCTTAAAATGACGTTTTGAAATGCCCTCCTGTGTCAATCTCCATAATTAAGGATAAAGATTAATAAAAGACAGAGAAATCTCATACAGTGGACTTCTCCATCAAACCTGTATAACACTGCTTCAGAAATAGGGCTCCTAAATTCTACTTCTCAACAATTAATAAACATTAATTACCACACTATTTGCTTTATAGAAGTAAATTGTGTCTTGCAGTGAATTACACCCTGTGGCCTTCTAATTAGCACATATAAAAATAGAATTTCTGGTAGCTTTGTTTTCTTAGTTGTTTACATTCTGAAGCAAATTAAATAATATATTCATAAGCTCAGTCTGTATGTAGATACCTAAATAAGCATCTTGATTTTTCAGAGCACCTACAACTCTCAGAATCACACAGTGCTTCTGAAAACCAGGCCATTTATTTAGGTGTCTATATTTAGGTACATGAGTTTGAAGCATTTGGCTTGAGGTCACATAGCTATGGCTCATTGCATTTTTTTATTTTCATTTGGGTCACAATGGGCAAGTCATTTCTAATAATTCTCATCACAAATGTAAGAAATAGCAGGAGAGGTGGTAAGAATTACTTACTAAAAACCATCACAATGCCTAGCACTTCCCCAAAATACATGGAGTTTCATTCATGGAAAATTACAATCTAAAAAAAGACAGAAATCAGTGCATCAGAAAGGTGAGACAGTGTGCTTAGAGATTGAACTTATGTTGTGGTTAAATTGTGCTCATTTCCTGGACTGAATTTTCTGACATCTTTGTCGTTGCCTCTACAACTTTGTGACCATTTTGACAAGCCAGGTGTTTCAGCTTCCTGTATTTTGACTAGGTAAATCCTAGAAACTAAGTGGTTCTACTTGTTAACACATGGCAGCAAACCACAGTTTATTCTTGAGGAATTTGGGCTGACATCATCATTCATGCTCTTGAATTGTGGCTACACCTCCAAAACAGCTTTTGAATTTGTACAGTAGCTCATACAGGCTTTGACCTTAATGAACCAATGATGAAATAAACAGTCCAGGACTCTGCTGAGAGATCACTTGGAAAAAGACAGAAGGAGTAAAACACAAAATTTTAAAGAAACAAGGAACAAAATGAAAACTTTGTATTTCAGCATCCTCATTCAAATATGAGAATTTGCATCTGGCCATAATATTTCAGATCTGAGAGTTGCACTTGTACTGTAAGGATGTTGTTTGTTACAGAACAAAAGGTTTGTGTTTTTCTTTCTTGAAATGGAGGTTATTTTAGAAGTCAATGAAACCTGTTTTTCCCCTTGATCCTTTTGCATCTAGGCTGCAAAAACATCTCTTGGTTAAAAATATTCCTACAACAGAAATGGGGACGTGCCATTTTTGTTGTCTTTAGAGCTGAGGGTTAGCTATAAGATAGTAAAGCTCTGCTTTGGGGGACTTTATGTTAGATAGGGAATTTTTGCAATGTGAAATAAAAAAGCCCTTTATTTTTTTCCAACAGCTCTCACTCTCTGAAGTAGATGTAAAATCTTTGTTCCTGTTCTCATTGCCTTAAAAGACACGAACTCCTTGTCTGACCTCTGTCTGCTCCTGAAGATGCTCAGAAACAGCAGAGAAATGCCCGAGAGGGGATTTCGGGAGCCAACAGAGCCAAATGCAGGGGGTGCCCCACTGCAAAGGAGGGAACTCAGGGGTTCCAGAGCAGTGCCACAGGTTCTTATAGTGTCACAGACTGATCTGGATTGGAAGGGACCTTAAGGATCCTCCAATTCCATCCCCTGCCATGGGCAGGGACACCTTCCACTAGACAATATGGCTCCAAGTCCCATCCATCCCGAACTTGAGCACTTCCAGGGAAGGGGCATCCACAGCTTCTCTGGGCAACCTGTGCCAGGGCCTCACCACCCTCGCAGGGAAGAATTTCTTCCCAATACTTAATTTAACCCTGCCTTCTTTCAGCTTAAGGTCTTTTTCCATGTTCTACCACTCCATGCCTCTGATAAAAGTCCCTTTCCAGCTCTCTTGTAGCCCCTTTAGCTGCTGGAAGCCCCCTCTAGGTTCTTCTCCACACTTGCCTGACCCCCACTTACGAGATTTGGAGAGAACAGACATCCCAGCTGGAGCATGTGCTTCCCTGCGTATCCAGGCCCCCAAAGGAAATAGCTCTGCTCCATGATCAACCTACTTGTGGAGAAACATGTGCAAGGGCACTATAGGCACCAAAATTTTACAGCAGGTGGAGGACAGTCTCCTTTCCTGCAGGAATTTTTCATTTGTGCAATTATTATTCCTGTACCCAGAACAATGTAAAATGCTCTGTAGATAAAAAGCAAAAAGAGACAGCATTTGCTTTGCACATTTTTGCTTTTCTCTGTAATCTGTTGCAGCTAAGCTGCTCTGCAGCTGCTGAACACACACAGACACTGGAGAGGTATCGAGGCAATGTTGTCTCACTGCCCTGAGTGACTGGGTGATAAACTGGCAGATGAGGCTCAGCAGTGATAAGTGCAAAGAAATGCACAGGGGAAGAAATAACCTCAGCCAGACACACACAGCCACTGGTTCCAGCACTGCAGGAGATCTGGAGACTGAAGTGGAAAGCCCTCTGGAAATGTCAGTGTGGGGCTAGGAAGTGGTCAAAAAGGGGAACTGAATGTTAAGAATCAGTAGCTCCCCCCTTAGATGATGACAGGACCCCCACAGTCATAGGACTCTTTAGCCCAGATGCTCAGTTACTCAAAGTCCCGTGAGGAGACAGCTCTTGTCTATTCCAGATTCAGCAAAATTCAACAGCCATTTTAGCAGAATCAGTTTCAAAGTAGTGTTTTCTTGTAAAATTAGAAAGGCTAGAGAGGATGGTGATAAAGTTTCCCAGTGAAAACAGAGAAAACCATATGAAATTGAAAGAGGAATAGCTGGAGGCAAATCCAATTAAAGGCTAGAAAATAATCACAGAATAGTTTGGGTTGGAAGGAGCCTAAAAGATCATCTGTTCCAACACCTGCCATGGGCAGGGACACCTTCCACTATCCCAGGTTGCTCCAGCCTGGCCTTGAACACTTCCAGGGGTGGAGTATCCACAGCTTCTGTGGGCAACCTGTGCCAGAACCTGTACCTCCACCACCCTCACAGGAAGAATTTCTTCCTAATATCTAATCTAAACCTTCCCCTCTTTTAATTTAAGTCCTTCCCCCTTGTCCTACAATGATGGTGAGAAGGTATAAACAATAAGTTTAATGCCTTTATAACAAAGGAACACTTAAACATGGATAAGACTGGAAATTGTTTTTACACAGTAAAGAACTATCCTGTCACAGCACATTGTGGAAAGCAAAACTGCAAATAGGTTCAAAAAGAGCTAAGAAAAACTAGAGAACAGGACCACTGTTAGCTCCTAAATGGAGTAATTTGGATTCAACCATGAGTTTCAGAAATCCCTGGCTTCCTGGTTGCTGAAAAATGATAAGGTAAATGGGTGAATACAGAGCCTATTTTTACACTGATTTACTAAGCATCCAATCTTGGCTGCTGGAGACAAAAGACAAAGCTAGATGAATCCAACTGTGTTTTTTATGTTCTAAAAAAGTAACAGAAACAATCAAGATTATAATGCTGTCAGAGTCAACATTAATTTCACTTGCTTTATCCATTATAATCTCCAGACTCAACCATTTGCAAGAAATCACAATCCATATCTGGCCAAAGAATTTGGGATTACCCCAGTGGGAAGAAATGTAAAAGATGAAGCATTGACTTATTCAGCATCTGCAGATTCTCAGGCATTACTTACTTGTTCCTTCTGAAAAAAGGAAAATTTGTCATCAAAATGTCTGCAAAGGCTGCAAGACTTAGCCAGGGTTTGGATTGTGATGATCAGAAATCAGGGAAATGGGAGGGAGGGCAAAATCTTTCTGTTACAGTGCTTCAGTTGTCGTGAAATTCCCCGTAGCTGCTTCAGCACAATTGAGAGGCTACTTCTGCTTACAGATTAAATCTGGAGATGGGAAGCAGGTGCAGACTGAAGATAATGAGCAGCTCAGGATTTGGAGGAGACGGGCTAAGCCTGTGCTCTGGGATATCAGTAACAAACTCCCACTCAGTTCTGTGGGATGAGCTCACAGCACTGCTTGTGGATCCTGCAAGTAGCAGCTGTTTTATCACCTCCTTTGGTATCCTTTCCAGAATTACAGCTTCCTCCAGGTTTTGGCACTCTACAACTGCCTGGGTTGTGGGAAGATGGCCACAGCATTTAAGAGGCACAGGGTGCATGCATGGCCTGAACAGCTCTGGGGTAAAGGGTGGGACTCCACAAAGGATCATCTCCCAATTGCTCTTATCCTATTATTTTGGCAACACCATTTTTCCATGTCTAAATAATACATTATTTTGTGACCTTTCCAAATAGAAATCTCTAATGCTTATAACAGGGGATATTACAGTCCTGCAATTGTTGCCACTCTTCTAATTATCTACTCTGAAGGACACCTTACTTTAAACAGTGGAACTTAGGGTTTTTTCCCCTTCATCTTAGAAATTATGCCTGGATGCATATAAACCCAACATGCTGACCTTGGTTTTCCTGATTTCTCCTGAGCAAGGGTTAGCTTGCTTTCAAAACTGCAGAAATTCCTATTTTACCACAAGGAAAACATATGCTAGGGGAGCTTCATCACAAGGAAAACATTCTTCCCAATATGAAAATCAATAAAAATTGAGACACAAGACACAGTTAAGAGGATGGAGATAAGAAGACACAAGGAAATTGTATAAGATGCAGGACAGAAAAAGCCCAGTGGATGCTCTTCCTACTCAGAATATTAAAGTAACACATCATGCAAAGGGAACACACATAAATGGAGACAAAAGAAAATATCCTACCAGGTTTAATTCCCAAAACAAAAACCAACAAGCAGATAATTTGATTTAAAACATTATTAGTTTATATAGTGACATCTTTGGTTCCCTAGCTCACTTTCTCTTCTGCATAATGCCTAAAGCAGTAAGATCATGGTCATAGATCGATATTTTAGGCACAAGGACAAACCAATGAAAATACTAATTACTATTATAAATTATCTATACACATTTAAAAATAAAAGTAGAACCAAAGAGGAAGCTCTGAAAGGGGTCTAAACCAGATATGCATCAAGGCATAAGTCAGTCCTTAGTTAAGGGACCAGGAAAAGATTCTTCTGTTGCAAGTACAACAATCTCCAGTGCATTGCTCTTTGCTGTCTGCAGAGATGAGGTGGGATATGCTATTGATTTCATTCTTCACACCATTTATTTTCTGCTATTATTGGAAAGTGCTGCTATAAATGGCACACATCTTTTTATATATTTTTAACTAATGGAGAATTATTTCTATCATAGATTTTTATAGGGTATTTAATAATTACATGGGAGTCTTCTAGTTCTTCATTACATTCTATAGATTTTCAAAGCCATCTTTACAAAAACCTATTTACGTTTCTGTATCACCCTATTGATTAAATCCCTTTGTATTACATTCCAAAGAGAAGAGACCACAGAAAATCAACGTTAGCCTCTGATGTTTTGCAGCCTAGGATGTGCAGCTGGAAGAGAGAAAATAGCCCTTCCTTTAATAAAACATGCCTTGAGGGCATCTGAGGGCCTTCTCTTCTTTTTAAAATCATGACCAGCATCAGCATTTTTGCATTGTAAACATGACATTCCTTAGAGCCTTACAAATGCTTCTTCTGTCATTGTCTGTAGTGGGGAGATACCCCTGATTCACCTGTTAGCCTGGAGAACTGGCTCCCTCCCAGATGGAGCTCGCTCTGAAGGACAGTTTGGGTGTTGGTGGTCAGAGGTGGGAATGGTCTTGGGAGCTCCATCCTCCAGAGTAATCAGGACCCCTGCAACATCACCACAGGAGGGCCTGAGGGCTTGTCACTAAATCCATGGCGAGGTGCCCTGGCACTGTGAGGATGTCCATCCAACTTCTGTCTGCATCCCTCCCCACCTCTCTCTTACCTTGGCCTATCACCCCTTCTCACTCTTATTCTATCCCATCCCTCCTCATTTCCATTCCATTTCATTCTTTTCCACTCCATCCCATTCCATCCCCCCTACTTTACCTTACTCCACCCCTCCCACCCCTCCTCACTCCCATTCCAACCCCTCCTGTATGTCCCTATCCCATCCCACCTATCCCCTACCCTAAGCTATCCCATCCCACCCCACTTCACCCGATCCCACCTCACCCTCAGGGAAGGGGCACAGGCACCTTGAGGGAGAGCAGCTTTGCCATCAGAACACAAAAGGCTGCCTGGTTTCTAGCGCTCCCTGTGAGCTGAGGTGTCACGAGCTCCTGCCCCGGCTCAGCTGTGTGCCCTCACTGCCGTGTCCCGCTCACCCATCCTATGTTCCTCTCACCTGTCCCCACTCACCTGTCCCCACTCACCTGTCACTTGTCCTCGCTCATCCCTTGTCCCCACATATCCCCCGCCCGGCTCACCCGGCCCGAATCATCTGTGCCCGTGCATGCCCGTGCCCTCTCCTCTGCCCCTGTCCCCTCACGGCCCCCGCCGGTCACCGATTCCCGGCGCGTCGCCGTGGGAGCTGGGGGCGTGGCCAGGGGTGTGGGAGGCGGGACCAACGCGCTCCTCGCGTTCTCATTGGCGGCTCCTGCTGCCCGTTTAGGCGGGGGCGTTGCTGATTGGGCCGCCCCGTCTTCCACCTTGGCGGGCGCGGCGCAGGCGGGCGCGGGGCGCTCTGAGGGAGTGTTGGGCGCGGAGCGCGGCGGACTCCGGGCGGGCGAGGGAAGGGCGAGCGAGCTGCAGGTAAGGGCACGGCCGCCTCCCCAGGGGCTCCTTCCCCGCCGGGACCGCAGCGCTCTCCCGCAGACCTGGGTTATGCAACCTCTCCGTGGTCCTGCTCCGGCGCCCCGCTGCCGTCGGGGCTCCTTCCACCTCCGGCTCTCGGGGCGCGGGGGATGCGCGGCGAGCCCGCGGCCGCCCCTCGGGAGGGGTCGGGACCGGTGTCTCTCCCGGTGAGATGCGGAGGAGCTCGTGAGGAGGAGATGGGGGAGTGGGAAGGGGGTTTGCGGCCGTGGTGGGAGCGGGTCGGGGTCGCAGCAATGCGGACCCGGAGCGGGCGCTCGGGCAAGCTCCGGGCTGGGTTGCGCCGGGAGCCCTGAGAGAGAGGCTCTTCTCGGGCTGCTTTAAACTTGGCTGCCGTATCCGAGGGCGAATGGCTTCGAAGTGAAGGAAGGTTGGTTTAGATTAGATATTAGGAATAAGTTATTTACTGTGAGGCTGGTGAGGCACTGGCATAGGTTGCCCAGAGAAGATGTGAATGCCCCATCCCTGGAAGTGTTCAAAGCCAGGTTGGATGGGACTTGGAACAACCTGGGATGGAAGGTGTCCCTGCCCATGGCAGGGGGTTGGAACGAGATGGTTTTTAGTATCCCTTCCAACCCAAACCATTCTGGGATTCAGTGATCCCAAGCCAATATCATTTGGGGCCTATATAATAGGTAGCTCTCCAAACTTGGCTGGTTTGGGTTTTTTTCCCTCACCTTTTCTAGATTCTTTTGTACCTCTTTAAAATACTGTGTTCCTTTACTTCTTGAGTTTGGAGTTAAATGAAGGTTCCTAAAAACAAATGTTTATACAGCTAAAAGAAATCATATAAGTGAGAATTGTAGTTTAATTAGGGACTGTACTTCCCGCCAGCTTCTGTGTTTGGCTTTCAAGTTTTGCCCTTGGAAATGGTTTGGGCTTTGTTTAGCTAGTTAGAATGGCTGCTCTGCTGAAAAGGAAAACTCCTTTTCTATGAAAATACATGATTAGCGTAAAGAAACTGCTGCATTTATTCTTGCAGTGAAACTAAATGATACGGTTGCACATCATCCCTGAACAGATGGAAATCTGAATACTGTGAGAATATAAAACATTCCAGAAAACTGCAAACACATCTCAGTAAACAAGGACAGAAGATTTTCTGTAGGTGATCATCTCTGTTAAGTCATCATTGGTACCTTTAAGAGCAAGATCTGTCCTAAACTCCTTAAACTTCAGAGAAGTTGTCAGCTGTGTGATCTAGTTTGTTTGTCCCCTTCCAAGTATTGTAGTTTGTGTTCAGATTCAGTAGCTTGGTTTATCATTGTTTGTGTTGAAAATGTTTGTCATTGCATTAGTGTCCTTATTTTTATTTTTATATTTATTTGTAAGTTACTTGTTTGTGCTAGCACGAAATCCTTTTAGAAGAGGAAAGTTTGAAATTTTAACCCAAGTTATTGTGTGTCTCGAGTATCTTCTAGGAGTGAAGCCCTGTGTGTGAATAGCTCCTGTTGCAGGTAGTTCTGGGTAAGATTTGGGGCACAGTTCTGAATTTCAGGTTATAAGGTGGAGGGCTGCTAAACGAGTGTTCCACTGACCCGTGTTCTGTCCCCACTCACTGGCTGAAGGCCAGTGACGCTCTAAAGCTGTGTGGCCCTTATAAAACGGGCTTGCTTTAAATAGATTAGCATAGAGGCCAAGTGAAGGTAATCAGGAGGCTTGTTCTGGTTTCTTTGGGTTTGGGGAGGGGTTCTTTTGTTCTTTGAATACCTTAATGTTGCCATGGTAACTGTAGTGCCCGATTGATGGAAGCTCAGCTTCTTCACCTTAAGAACAGCATAGGGAACCTTCACACCTCGGCTGCTCCGAAGTATCACCTTCCTGTTGTGCAGTGGGACTGGAATTTTGGCTTGGTTGGGTTCACCAGTGCCTCCTGGATTGCTTTCTCCGGCACTGGAGATGCAGATGCTCAGCAAGGCAATGCCAGACGAGTCCCTTTGTGGTCTCAGGATCCATCCTTGGCATGGGAAGCACAGCTGAACCCTCAGTGTGATGTGCAGGTCTTGGACTGCTTGAGCTGACCAGTCCTGCTTTAGAGGAATAAAACTGAATAGTCCCTTTGGATGTTAAAAGCTTCCAAAAATAGTTCCAAAGTCTCAGCTAAATTTAATGCGGCTAGAATGTCAATGGAAAGGATTAGAACATTTGGGATTTGCACCAGTTAGCATTTAGAAAAAAAAAAAAATTAAAATCCTCTTCCTTATATCTGCCACTTTTGTAAGAGGAAAAGTGGAGATTGGCACTGTTTTTGTGTGGTGCTAATCAAACAGATCAAATGTGAGTGGACTTCCTGTACTGCTGGTTTTGATTCCTGTAAGGGGAATTTGCCTAGGTGGGAGATCAGGGGTGAAGGCTGTGGGAGGGGGTCACTACAGTCTGTGTTGCTTTTAAGGCTGCAAAGGTTCATTAATCCTGTCGTGTGAGGTCCAGTTCTGCTCTTTCTAATTAAGTAAAAAGCCTCTATTTAAGTCCTTAGGAGCTTTCCACAGTGAAGAATTAGCACCATTAAAAATAATGCTCATCTCCAGTGCTCATTGTGCAGAGTGGAATGAAATTCCAGTAAGTTACTCTGTGACCTTCCCTGTTACATTTGTGCCTTCTGACAGAGCCTTCGGTGTGGGACCAGTTGGCTTCAGCAGAAGGTGCAGCCCTAGGCTGACAGCACTGAAATTGGTGGCTCTGCTACTGTAAAGTCAGTGAATATTTTAAGTAAAAAATCTCAGTAAAATCTTATTCACTGGGTTTGATTTCCCCCCTCATGCCTATTCCCTACCTTTGAATTATAGTAAAAATTACTTTTTTGGGGCTGTTTTTCTTTCAGTAGGAGCCAAGGTGGAATCCCTACACTTTTCCTGGACCCTTCCAGAAAAGCGTCTGCAACTTTTCTTGCTTTGTTTTTTTTCTCCAAATTTTCTTAATTCCTGCAGATTATGGTTTCCAGGTTTGCACTCAGGACTCAATAATACTTTTAGTTTATAGTGATTATATTTAAAGCTTCTATTTGTAACGTTTTGTTTGCTTAATTCTATTTTTAGTTATGTTGTTTGTCATGGCAAGCAGTGTTTAGTAAAAAAAAAGTAAAGTTTCCTAGTGATTTCAAGAGATATGTGCCTGTGTCTTGATGTCCCTCAGGGATTCTTTTTAAAAACTCTAAAGACAGGAAAATGTTCACCAAGGAAATGCCTTATTATTTTCCATAAAAACAATGGGTAAATCTGTAAATGCTCAGTGGTATAGAAGGCATTGGTCCATTCAGACACTTCGTATACTCAAATTGTCTTCATTCAACACAATTTCTGCTGAAGGTTTTTGCTCTGCAGGGCTCTGACTTCATCAGAAGATGTACATCTTTGCCCTTTCAGTTTTACTCTAAATAAGTGTAATTTTTCAAAGAGAAGCTTCAGTGAGCTACTGCTGTTTTCCAGTGAATATAATTTTCTGCTTGCCTCTGTTAATTTTAATTAGAGGTGTACTGTGTCTAAAAATAGTGAGGTAACAGAATGAACACAGAGCTCCCACTTGGAATCTCTACAGAGCTTTTGGTCACAGCATCTCCACTGCTGAACGCTGACACGACCTGATCTGTTCCAGTGGGAAGAGTGTTTGCCTGGTGCTTGGAGCTATCCCAAATTAGAAACCTTTGTACACCTGAACCATGGGAGGAAAAAAAAAAAGTAACCCACATCAGTGTGAAGTGATTTGTAGGGTCTGGGAGGGAAGTGCCTGCTGTGGTTCTCAAAGGGTTAAAAGTGCAGCACTCTTGGGATTCTCATTCTGTGGGATGTGTTAAAGTTGAGGGTCCAAACCTTACACCAAGTTCAGAAATGACACAGATAACATTTGGGTATACTTTAAATAAAGGGAATAAATGGACACGGTGAGTGCTCAGCTTTAGCTGGAGGTTACATGAAGTTGTTGGGCTCAGGCTTGGATCTGCTTCAGTGTCTCAGACTTTTCAAGGGAACAAGCCTGGCAGAGTTTGTGTCATGATCCCAGTTAAGATTTTGGATAATTTAGCATCAATATTGGTGCTGGATGGTCCTTGTATTAGTGTATTGTAATTATATTTTTAATGGCATTGCCACTTCTTTTGAAATTCTGTATGGCAACTTCTGGTATCTCAGGTATTTGAAAAATCTCCTGATTTGGGAAGGGAGAAGCAAATGCATTACTTGATTTGAATGCATTGCATTTTGAAAGGAAGATAAATGCAGTTTGCTATTATGTGGGGGTTTTTTGGTTTTGTTTTGGTTTTTTGTAATATAAAAAGGATCCTAAGGGGATGAAGGTAACTTATTTTGTCAGTAGCTGTGGAAAGGAGCTTTAACATAAGTGGGAATGTGATCCAGTGATTGTATTACAGTTACATAAAAGATCACTTTTAATTTGGCTTATTTTGTATGGAAATCTAGTTCATGGATGATACATGACTTAGAGTTCATTGTTTTAAGGGGTTTGAAATGTAAATTCTTTTGTTCTAAATTAGCTTAATAATTGGAAAGGGAATTTTTTTTTGTCAGAGGACTGCATGAAGTGGCCAAGTAATTTCAAAGAAGCCACAAAATACTACCAACAACATGATACCTGAGCCTTAAGGTTTGACAGACATAATAAAGGATATGTAGTTATGATTTTTTACATACATATATGTACATTTTTATATGTGTAACATTATATATAAATATGAAAAAATGTAAGATTTCCATCCTATGCCTGAGGATAACATCTGATTTAAGTCTGCTAACAAATGTTGTTGATTCAAGTATATTTGTCCCCTCTGATTATCATTGAGCTCAGGCTCACAGGCAATGTATTTCTCTTAAGGAGCATGTATGTATTGTATTAGTGAGATTTCTGTTTTAACAGTGGTGCTGTGCTTTATATGGTGCAGTGTGTGGCAAAGGAAAATCTGTGAAACAACAGTTACTCCATAGAGGTGTTCTTAACCATTCCATCATAAATTGGGTGGAGGGTTTAAGAATCAGGGTATTATAAGTTGACTTTCAGTGGAGGGAACACTGATCAGAACTCTGGGTGTATCTGAAGAGTAGAAGATGCCTGTGGAGGAACAGACACCTACCTGCAAGTATGCAAAAAGAGCTGATCAAAAGGCCTGTGAGACAGTGACTTTCTCAAAAAGACTTGGCCAATACCCAAGTGTCACTGGGCAAATACGTCTCAATAATTGGCTGGAAAAATAAGAAACAAGCTTTTCCTGTCCAAGAGCTCTAGCAGAGCAAAATTACTGCCACATGGGGTAAATATTTATTAGTTTGTCATCCTGGCTGCTGCAGAGTATGTTCATTTTTTTATTGGTTAAAAACCTGAACTTTGTGGTTGTAACTTAAAATCCTGTTCTGTTTTGTTGTTTATCATAGTGGTTTTGCTGAATTCCTAATTTAAAAGCTTTCCTATGTGATACTTTATTATAATATGGCTCTCCCAGGAGAGGAAAATAAACAACTCTTTAGTGAGGAAGCCTATAGACTTTCCTGACTTCTGTCAATAGATTGAGATTCTTTGCTTCTCTGCACAATTAGCTTTGTTATGCCTTGGGGAAGGAGGTATGAAACTTGTTAGCTTTAACATTCATAATCTAAATTCCTACAACTTTAGCGTGTCAGTTTCTGTGACTCTCGGATGGCCAATGTCTTCCCTGGCTGCAAACCGTTTGCCTGTTGTGAATGAAATTCTTTCCTCAGACTGGCACATGTCTGCTCTGCCATTTTAATTGTGTTTTGTAACACACTGGGCTTGAGGTTCATTTTCATAAACCTAATGACACAGGCTGGACATGCTGACAAACATGCTCAGAGATGATTGTTTTTGAAGGACATGATTTATTAATGCTTTTTGCTAGATAAAATAATACATTATAATGTGAAGTTTCTGGCTTCTGTGAGTAGTTATTTATAGTGTTTCCCTGGATGTGTTTACCATGAATGTACAGTAATACAAAGCTTAAGTGAGTTGGTTCAAATACCAGAGGCAATGTGGCTGTGATGGTGAGCTTTACTACACTAAGGTGCACTGCTGAACTTGTAGCCATCTCCTCTGCCATTTGTTCAGGCTTCTTCTTTCCCATTAGAATTTAATTTCTAACTGAAATCAGTTGCAGGTAGTTGTGCTAATAGTGGGCTGAGCTGGTGGAAGGAAAGTGTGTATTTGATAGCCTGAAAACCCATTCTCAGGTTAACACAGTACTTTTGAGCATGGCTTCAGCCTGTGTTCTTGAGAACTTTTGTCATTAGCCCTGAGACTCCAGCAATAACAATTACTGATATTTCCATAACTTTATGTTATGGAATGATGTGCTCTGTCATCAGCCAAATCTCATTTCAGAGCAGAGGTTATATGAAAGGCACAGCCGTGGCAAATTAGCTCCATAATTTAGCTTTACTGAGATTAAGTGTAATAAACCCATATGGTTTAATTTTGGACAGCAGTCCTTATAGTGTGTTTGAGCTAATATTTACAGCTATTTATAGAGAATAGCAAGTATGCAAGAGAGCAAGGGCAGAGCAGAACAGATGAGCATGCTGAGTTTATGTAACTCTAAATGCTTGTGTTAGGAGGAAAAGCAGCTAATGACTGCATTTTGCTACTGAAAGAAACAAATAAAAGGGAATAGATTATTATCCAGTAAACTTCTAGTGAACTTACTGGGGTTCTGTAGAAGCAATAAGTTGATGTCTACTAAAGACGGCTAAATATCTGATTTTAGACTAATTAACACACTGATCATTAATTGGACCTTGACTTACTCCCCTTGGCTGGCATGAAACTTTCTCTCGTAATGATACCATTTACATTTTGCGGGCCGTAAAATTACCTTTCTATATTGATGTATTTGGGATAAAGGCTCCAAAATCAGCAGGACTTTCCTAAAAGTGCTGAAAGTCATCTCGAGTCCATTCTTCCCTAAACTCTATTTGCTTCCAAGATGCAAAGAAATTGCTAATGGGTGTGGAAAACCAGTGTAAGTTCTGTAGTTAAACTGTAGAAAAAATTGGCTGTGTTCATTGTAGCAAGGATGTGTCTTGGTTGTACTGGTTTTTGACAATGCCATGTTTATGCTCCTTTTCCATAAGGGTATTTTTTATCCCCTTGATGCCTGGTTTAAATTTCAAAGTTATTTTGGAAGTTCTTCTTACCCTGTGCATTATTGCTTCTTGAGTTGGCTGCAGACTCAGAAGCACCAGTAGCATTCCCAGTAACAAACAGGGTTCTCTTGAAACCAAATACAGCACAGTGTTTTCTTAGAGGGCAAGGAGCCCTTAGGTAATGTCTCTTCTGCTTGTGTTCAGAAGCTTGTACTGATATGTTTAGGCCTTTCCTGTGCTAATAAATGAAGGTAAAGCCAAGTCCTTGTTTGAACCTTGGTGTGGCTGGTCTTAGTGCCCTGTGTCAGAGGCAGTTGATACCTTGAAATACTGTGAAATTTACTTCCTATGCACTGAGCTCCCTGACTTAAGAATCTCTGGGTTACCTTGTGGATGTGGAATGTTTAAATACATAGTGTAACTGTGTTATGTTATTTTCTCCACACTGCCAGGGATGAGGGGAGATTCCTACTTCTTTGGAATGCGGGGCCTTGGCCACTACGGCTGCATCCCTGAGGATGGAGGACAGTTCCTACTCTACTCTATCAATGGAGACAGTGGCTTAAAGGGATGTTTTGCAGAGGAAGATTTTCATGAAATAATTGATTTCAACGATCTCCCAAATTCTCTCTTCGCCTGTAATGTTCACCAGTCTGTGTTTGAGGATGAGGACAGTAAGGTACAGTGTCTGTTTCCATGTTTTCCCTGTAAGAGCAGCCTATGCCTTATATCTGTTTATTGCAGTCAGTGAAACAGTTTAATCTGTCTCATGCAAAGAAATTTGATCACAAATACGACTTCTTTCTAAGGTGACAACAAGAACTTAAAAGCCTTTTTATCAACTGAGGTCAACAAAAAATGTTTTTCTTTTGTTGAGATTTGCAGAATACTGAAATGCAGGTTTGTGTCTTTGTGGCAACCTTGGCTGCAGGGATGGTGGGGATGGCAAGGTCAAATGTGATGGCTGCTCCAGCTTGCTGATCAGAGGTCACTAAGATGGGAGGCTGCCTTTCTGTATTTTCTTATAGAATTAGAGAATCTTTAGGTTGGCAAAGATCTTCAGGATTGGGTCCAACCATTAACCTAGCACTGCCAAGCCCACCACCAAACTGTGTCCCCAAGTGCCACATGTACAGATCTTTTAAACCCCTCCAGGGCTGGTGACTCAACCCTTTTGCTGGGCAGCCTGTTCCAATGCTTGACAACCCTTTTGGTGCATAATTTTTTTCCTAATATCCAAGCTAAACCTCCCCTGGCATGACTTGAGACCTTTTCCTGATGTCTTACTGATTGCTAATTTGGATAAGAGACCACCACCTGCCTCACTCCAGCCTCTTTTCATGTACTTGTAGAGAAGAGAGATAAGGTCTCAAGTGTTTAAATTATCTATATAATACTGTGTTCTCACTGTCTTTCATTTCAGATTGTCTAGATAAAAAAGACATGAGAAACTTCTTGAAAATATTTTGAACTCTGCAATTAATCTAAAACAATGCTGAGAACAACATGGTCTTAAGACAATAATAATAATTATTTTAAAAAATCAACTCTTGCAGAAAGCATTCAGTTCCTGTTTCTTAGTCTAGTATTCTATCTGACAGAGACTTCAGGAATAAAAAACTCTAATAGCTTGGGGCTTTATTGTCTGATGAAATGAGTCTGAGCTAATTGTTATAGGCACATCTGAAGCTACTTGAGTGTCCTGTTCAGAATTTTCAATTCAGAAACAAGCTGGCAGTGGTACAGTGGGTTTTGCCTGAAACTGTCTGAGGTATCCAGATAAATTTACAAAGTGACTGGGATCAGAGCTGGTCCGAATGGGCAAAGACTTTTTAGTGGGGGGATTAGCACATAAAAAAGAAATAAAACAAGACTTCTAAGGCTACAGACCTCCTGTTAAAGGTACTGGAAGTGGAGTCTGGTGAAGCTGCACAAGTGGAATTATTTGGGTATAGTTTCTTAGGTATCTTGGTCTTCTATAATGATGTCTTGTTTGAGTAGTACAGGTTAATGCCATGATAGGAGCTTTAAAATGGGTATTTATCTATTAAAGATCCTACACTCTAAATTGTAGTTTTGGAAAACAGTGCCCTATTTTATTGAATAGGCTTTTGCTAATAAGCATCTTGTGTTTATATTCTGCCATTTTCCAGAATTTTCTTGCCATCTAGTAATGAACTTGACTAAAGTTGAAGGGATCTGAAAGTCCAGTTTTAAAGGAAGAAAACAGAAGCCCACCTGGAAGTGGAGAATCTCTTCACCCTGCAGAGATTCTGTCCCCACTTGCTCCTGAGCTTTCCCTTTTGAGAGCTGTATTCTGGTATTTAGCTGGTGGCTTAGTTAGAAAATGGAAAGGGTGATTATGTAAGTATGTGGGATAGCAATCCCCAAAGACTTGAGGGACTTAAGGATGTGTCTTAAGAATAGCAGCTGGGTTGTGGAGGTGGATGTTCTGTGCCACGTGCAGGTCTGTAAATGCCCTGTCCATGCTGTGGGTGGAACAGCTCTGTTTGCAGGTAAGTGGTTACTCCTGTAAGTCTATATTTAACGAGATGGGATTACCTTCAGATTTCTCATTAAATCCAAGAACCTGGGGAGTTGATTATGGTTTCTATTATTCCTGTAAAACATGTACTTGTGTTCCCAGTTGATTAATACCCATAATCCTTTCTATTAATAACTGTTGCTGCAAGATAAGAGCATACATGAATTCAAAATAAAATATTGTCAAGTTGCTAAGCTAAATTTTAAAATCTCACATGATGACTATTCATAAATGGTGCTAACAATCATATCTTCAATTATATATATTGATCCAAAGGATATGCAATGGTACACTAAACTGCTAAAAAGTATGTACTACAATAATGCTTATGTCTAAAATTGTTTAATTGTGGTGTTCATTCTACAGAAAGTAAAGCTTTTTGTAATCTATTTTTGACTTTTATTCCTGACCTGCCCTTTTAGGAGGAAAGTATGTTTGGAAGTTAGGAGTTAGCTAGTAAAGGAAGCCAGAGAAACCTGTCCTTGTAAATAGCTGGTTTGATTTGGTGTGAAAAGTTCTGAGTGGCTTTAGCATGGAACAGCATTAATGTAAAGAAGTTACCCTGTCAGTTCTAAAGTTACATTATTTGAAGTGTCCAAGGGGCTGAAATGTCAAGTTCAAATTTCTAACATACAAATATCTAAGCAACACACTCACTAAAGACAGGTTTTAATTTGAAGGCATTTAACTCCTTTGTATCAGATACAGGGTAAATTCCAGATTGTGCTGGGGTGTGGACTTGCAGCAGCTACTGGCAATGCATACACCTGTCCTGGGATAAGCTGCTTTGGTTTGTTCTCAGTCCTGTGTCAGAAATACCCTTTCATCAGTGTTGTGTGTCTACAATCCCTCTTAGAAAGGATTCTGCCTCCTGTCAAAAGCAATGATGGCACCTGCAGGGAGCCTGAGTTTGGATGTTCATTTTCTGAACGTGGGGAATTCTGGTAGCTGAAGGCCATGTCCTTTAAGAGAAAGACACAG
The DNA here is from genome assembly GCA_013400775.1 of Chaetops frenatus. Classification (NCBI taxonomy): domain Eukaryota; kingdom Metazoa; phylum Chordata; class Aves; order Passeriformes; family Picathartidae; genus Chaetops; species Chaetops frenatus. The sequence goes on along the minus strand of VZTR01033455.1, from coordinate 1,107,177 downwards.
GCTTGGGTTTTCTCCTGGCTGGCACCCTGAGGTCTCACCATCCTGAGCCTGAAGAATTGTGGACTCTGGGATCTGAAGATGAGTTTGCCATCAGGCTTCAAGGGAGCTGCTCAGGACTGACTGCCCTTAAACACTGAACAAAAGGGGAATATAGATTAATGCTCCCTACAACTGATCTTGCTTCAGTAACGGAGCATCTGGTCAAAAAATACTTCTCTGCCTTCCGGGCTGTGTTCTTGGAAAGAAATGTGTGCTTGGATCAGGAGAATGCCCCAGATAACTGGGTGGATAATGTGGGCATTTAAGGATTTGTACAGGGTGGTTTAGCAGCTTGCTACAGCTGAGGGGAGGTGGCTTTGCTTATTTCCACTCCCATCATGAACAGCCTGCACCTTCCTGTGGAAAATGAAGTTGCACTCCTTACTCCTGGGTTTTGTCACGCTGCTGGGACTATTTATGTATGAGCAAGATACGGCAAAATTGAGACTTATTTTTGGCTGGTAGTGTGACTGAATGGGAGTTGCTGTTCCTTTTGGCTTTCCTGATAAAGCAAATGTGTTGGTGGGCCAAAGGGCATGAGTCTGATAACTCCTGAGGGTGGGTATGCGAGTGTTTCAGTGGTTAATTGCTACCCATAGCCCTTAAACTTTGGCTAGTAACCCTTTTGTTGTGCTTTTGTTATGCGTGTATCACTGTTTTGTAAAACCAACCTTTCTGTTCCGTGGCTCGAACTCCCTTCAGGCTGGGACTGGTAAAGACACTGTCAAAGTGAAGCATCTTTGTCTCTTAGGATGGTTTCTTCAGATGCTGTAAAGCCTCAGGAGATGCTTACACAAAGCTGTCATTATTAGAATGTATTTTCATGAGGGAAGGATGTGTTTCCTCAAGCTTTTTAGAAGCTGCATGGTCCTTTTTTTCCCATTCTTTAAACTCAGATTGGAAGGAGCATCCATTAAACTTGATGGTTTTATTTGAGATAAAGAATGATTCATCAGTTTTTGAGCATTTTAGTTATGCTGAAGCTGCCTGGGCAGTGATAGCCAAAGTCCACCAAGTGTTTTTTCTTGCCAGTGTAATTTAAACCAATAGGAGATACTGTTGCTATTTCTGCATGAGAAAGTACTGATCAGACATGTCCAGCTCTGGAATTTCCAGCATGAGGAAGACATAGATATACTGGGGGGAGGCCGCAGAGAGGAAGGAATGGGGGCCTGTCTGCTCTGAAGAACGGCCAAGAGAGCTGTGCCTGTTGAGCTGGAGAAGAGAGGGCTCAGGTGGACCTGAGCAGTGTGTGTGAACCCCTGACGACAGGGCACAAAGAAGGCTTATCCACACTCTTTTCAGTGGTGCCAAGTGCCAGGAGCAGAGGCCACGGACATCAGCTGAAACACAGGAGGTTCCCTCTGAACATCAGAAAACACTTTTTTCCTGTGGCAGTGACACCACAGGGTGCCCAGGGAGGTGGTGCAGTGTCTCTCTCCAGGGAGATATTCCAAAGGTGTCTGGACATGGTCCTGGGTAGCTGAGCTCGAGCTGGCCCTGCTTGAGCCAGGGGTGGGTTGGAAAAGATGACCTCCAGAGGTCTTTTCCAACCTCCTCCAATCTATGATTCTGTGAATATCTCTTGAAGTGTATCCTCATTCTTCTGATACAGAGGTCGAGTGTGCGAATGCAAGACTGGGGATTGAAGGTGATTAAAAATGCATTTTCTGAACCCTGAGCTTAATGGAGGTGGGGTGGGGCAGGAAGGAGAAAAGTCAAACTAACAAGCCAATGGGAAAGATAATCCTATTTTAATAGAAGGACTTTACTATGAAAACAATTGCTATTTTCATGAGGGATTCTTTCACATTACGACTTTATTTACATATATTGGATGATTGCTTGCTCTTACTGCAGAAGCCTGTGTTAGACTTCCTCTGATTTTTATTTTTTTTTTAATTGTAAGATGTATTATTGAACTTGGATCCTGAAAAATATTTAAGGCTCCCTCAGGTGGTTGCTGAAGTATTTGTCCAAGGGTGATGCTTTAAGAGATCTTTGGAGCCTTACTTACTTAAGGCTTTTTTCCTTTGTACTTGCATTCAGATTTCTCAACAAAGCACATTTTCATGCTGCTATTTTTATTTCTAAGGTTCATTGAAAGACACTGGACTGCTCACTGGTCTGCTGTGTTGTCTTTAACTTTTATATGTTAATTCTGGAACTGAAACTTTGTGCTGATGCTTTGACTGAAGCAGATAATTGAAATGTGTCTGTTCAGAGCTCCTTTTAAACAAAGTGGAGCCAGTGTGTCTGCTGCCATGTGTGAAATGTTTCTTCGGTCCCTTTTTCTATGGCTAATTCAGGATGGTGCTCTGGGAGGCTCTAGGCAGGTTCTATGTCTGCAGGGGAAGATCTGTTCCTTTTGACTTGAGTTTTAAGCATCTAGATTGTGAAGTCAGAATCTCTTTGTTCATATTACATCACTGAAGCCTCTAGGTGTTGAGTCATCATTATATTTAGAAGGTGGCACACACTTCTTTTTAGTCTAATATTAGTATTCAAGCCTGGACCCAGTGGAAGGTCACCCTAGCAAAGATGAAGTCAGGCTCCTAGGCTCTAAAGGAATGTAGGCTTCACTCTGCCTTCCTGGTACACTTGATATTGCTTTGTTTTACTTTCAGTTTTTCTACCTTTTAAGGTTGGTGGTGGTTAATATGATAATATTATCAGAAGCTGCCACTTGAAGTAGACTGTGCCTCATGCTGTGGAATCTCTACCTACTTTGCTTTGTTCTACTTTATAAATGGTATCAATGTTACTCCCTGGCATTTTGTGAAAATGGAAGTGTTTCTTTACTATATTCTGTGCATCTAATAAAATGAAAATACAGAGAGCTTGCAAAGAGAGGCTGCAGGAGCAGTGTCCTTCATGAATCATAGCTGCCCCCTGGGAATCCTGTTTTGCACTTTTCCCTGGGTGCTGGTTTGCAGACAGCCAAGCACTGCTTTTTTTGTATGATCATGGAAGCACTAAAATAAAGCTTTAGGAGGCTGTTTTTGCTTTAAGAAATATGCAATCTAAAGTTCTTTTTCCATTGCATTATTTTTTTTCCTGTAACTAATTTCAAATACTTCCTACGAACTAGCTCTGAGCAATACAGTGTTTTATCTGAAAACACCTGTGTTCTTCAGTGCTCTGCATCTGATATTCCATCTGACTGCTGGAGTGGTAAGACTGACTTTTTCAGCCTCATTATACAAGTTCTTTCTACAACTAGAAAATGCTGTTGATATTTGGCCTTAAAAGGGCCTTAAACCAAATGATGGTAGGTTGACATAAGATATTAAGAAGAAATTCTTTACTGTGAGGGTGGTGAGGCACTGACACAGGTTGCCCAGAGAAGATGTGAATGCTTTGTCCCTGGAAGTGTTCAAGGCCAGATTGGANGTGATTAAAAATGCATTTTCTGAACCCTGAGCTTAATGGAGGTGGGGTGGGGCAGGAAGGAGAAAAGTCAAACTAACAAGCCAATGGGAAAGATAATCCTATTTTAATAGAAGGACTTTACTATGAAAACAATTGCTATTTTCATGAGGGATTCTTTCACATTACGACTTTATTTACATATATTGGATGATTGCTTGCTCTTACTGCAGAAGCCTGTGTTAGACTTCCTCTGATTTTTATTTTTTTTTTAATTGTAAGATGTATTATTGAACTTGGATCCTGAAAAATATTTAAGGCTCCCTCAGGTGGTTGCTGAAGTATTTGTCCAAGGGTGATGCTTTAAGAGATCTTTGGAGCCTTACTTACTTAAGGCTTTTTTCCTTTGTACTTGCATTCAGATTTCTCAACAAAGCACATTTTCATGCTGCTATTTTTATTTCTAAGGTTCATTGAAAGACACTGGACTGCTCACTGGTCTGCTGTGTTGTCTTTAACTTTTATATGTTAATTCTGGAACTGAAACTTTGTGCTGATGCTTTGACTGAAGCAGATAATTGAAATGTGTCTGTTCAGAGCTCCTTTTAAACAAAGTGGAGCCAGTGTGTCTGCTGCCATGTGTGAAATGTTTCTTCGGTCCTTTTTTCTATGGCTAATTCAGGATGGTGCTCTGGGAGGCTCTAGGCAGGTTCTATGTCTGCAGGGGAAGATCTGTTCCTTTTGACTTGAGTTTTAAGCATCTAGATTGTGAAGTCAGAATCTCTTTGTTCATATTACATCACTGAAGCCTCTAGGTGTTGAGTCATCATTATATTTAGAAGGTGGCACACACTTCTTTTTAGTCTAATATTAGTATTCAAGCCTGGACCCAGTGGAAGGTCACCCTAGCAAAGATGAAGTCAGGCTCCTAGGCTCTAAAGGAATGTAGGCTTCACTCTGCCTTCCTGGTACACTTGATATTGCTTTGTTTTACTTTCAGTTTTTCTACCTTTTAAGGTTGGTGGTGGTTAATATGATAATATTATCAGAAGCTGCCACTTGAAGTAGACTGTGCCTCATGCTGTGGAATCTCTACCTACTTTGCTTTGTTCTACTTTATAAATGGTATCAATGTTACTCCCTGGCATTTTGTGAAAATGGAAGTGTTTCTTTACTATATTCTGTGCATCTAATAAAATGAAAATACAGAGAGCTTGCAAAGAGAGGCTGCAGGAGCAGTGTCCTTCATGAATCATAGCTGCCCCCTGGGAATCCTGTTTTGCACTTTTCCCTGGGTGCTGGTTTGCAGACAGCCAAGCACTGCTTTTTTTGTATGATCATGGAAGCACTAAAATAAAGCTTTAGGAGGCTGTTTTTGCTTTAAGAAATATGCAATCTAAAGTTCTTTTTCCATTGCATCATTTTTTTTCCTGTAACTAATTTCAAATACTTCCTACGAACTAGCTCTGAGCAATACAGTGTTTTATCTGAAAACACCTGTGTTCTTCAGTGCTCTGCATCTGATATTCCATCTGACTGCTGGAGTGGTAAGACTGACTTTTTCAGCCTCATTATACAAGTTCTTTCTACAACTAGAAAATGCTGTTGATATTTGGCCTTAAAAGGGCCTTAAACCAAATGATGGTAGGTTGACATAAGATATTAAGAAGAAATTCTTTACTGTGAGGGTGGTGAGGCACTGACACAGGTTGCCCAGAGAAGATGTGAATGCTTTGTCCCTGGAAGTGTTCAAGGCCAGATTGGATGGAGCTTGGATCAAGCTGGGATAGTGGAAGGTGTCCCTGCCCATAGCAGGGATTGGAACTAGATCATCTTTTTAGATCCCTTCCAGCCCAAACTATTCTAGGATTCTGTATTTGTCATTCATAAACCTCCCTTTTACCCCATGGTGTAGCTGCTGGACCTTGTTATCCAGCTCTGTGTTGGCGCATGGAATGGGATGTGGTGTCACAGCTCCTCCCTGGAGCTGTTGTTCCTGTGCTTTGCTCACAGCTTAGGTGTGAGTTCTGTTGAGGAGCTCAGGTAAGAAGAGCAGTAACTTCATGCAGTTGGATGTAGTGTAGCTTGTGAACTATCTAAACATGACTGGCATTAAGATCCACAAAGCATCTCAGTGTCTGGATCTCCTTAGGTCTCAAACCACAGTAACCATAAGGAGCTGAGTTTTTACTGAAGAAGGGGCAGTAGGGAAGTTCACCTTCATTGACATTTGGGATCTGTTGAGTATTCATTCTGGTTCAGAGGCAGAAAATGAGTTAATTTTGATTGGTGTGTTTTGCATATTCAGAATGTCAATGCATATTTATAAGGAGATGATTTAAGGCCGCTCTTGTAGCTCTTAACAAGACAACTTGCATTTATGTATGTATATAGAGTCTGAGAGTAATTTCCTCTGAGGTGATCTGCAGAATTTCCAAAGGAGCTGTAAGGAGTTGTCAGTCTAGTTTAGGCATTCCTTCCATCTTCTCTTGGGTTGTTCTGGGTTTATGGTGTTGGCATGCAGGAATTACCCAGCTCTGAATATTCCTCAATTGAATCGATGTTCAGTCCTGCTCTGAATATGTGGTTTGGTGTTTTTGTGGTGGTGCTGGTGTTGTTTTCTTTTTAAACAAAAAAAACCTCAACCAACCAAAAAGTTAGTAACAAGTATTTCTGGGTCTGAAAGGCCACTGTCTGTCACGTGGATGCTGTCTACTAATTGTTACAGTACTTGAGGTTATTTTCTCATCCATGCTCAGTGTTCTTGGTAGCACAAATGCCCCTGTTTCAATGGGAGAACATGCCTGGCAGAAGACCAACTGGGTTAAAGGTAGGCTGAAATCTGAAGTAGTGCTTCAAAGCATTTAACTGTACTAGTTGTTTGTAAATTACAAAAATAACCTGATTAATGTTCTTTCCAGAACACACAAGACAGCAGTTACTGTCTGCTTTTTAAATTTGGAAACATACTTTTTTCCTTAAGAGCAACTGTGGAAAAATTCTTCTAGTATTGGCTTTCTGTGGCTGTGTTCTACTCTGAAGTCTAGAGGGAATGTGTTATCTCAAACCAGGGTGGGTGGGAAATCTTTCCTGGGAAAGGATCATTCAGGGTAAGTATTTCCATTTTTTTCTTTTTTTTACAGGAATATAATTTTCTTATCAGTTCTAGTAAAATACAGACTTTTGAATAATAGGATGTTTTAACAAAGGTGTTAGTAATTCCATGCCAAGGTTTATGAGGGCCTTCTGTTATGGCATGAGAAAACAGGCTCTGGGAGCTACAGGGAATTGCAAGGTCTTGTATGTAAGTAAGTAAAAAAATCCTCCTCTTTATTACTCTTTCTCCAGCACAATGACCACTGTAGGATGAACTGTGGGTAGGTCTGATTTAGATATCCCTTAACACTGTACACATTTCAATTAAGATTGCACTTGGCCATTGTCTGTCTCCTGTAGTAGGTTGAACTAAATTCCTGGACTCAAATGCCTTTTGGTCTTTGAGGAAGTTGGATCTGGCCTGGAACACTGGGGCTGGTGTGGCTTTCCTCTGAACTCCACCAGGGTTAGTTGGAACAGGAGTTCGGCCAGGGATTTCTGCTGATGGATTTTTGGTGAGGGTAGATTTGTCCTTCTGGTCATCCTGCTTGAAAATACTGGAGTTTGACTGCATGTACACAGAATATTGAGCCTTTCTTCTCTGGGATGATAACAGGATATATTATTTTCTGGAATGATAAGGTTTATTCTAACTGGTGATTCTTCCTATTCTTGACCAGTGTTACTCCTGTTTGGGTTTTTTCCCTTTTTTTCTTGTCTGGCAATCGAAGGCTGAGATACTAAGATATCAGGTCACACTTAGAATAAACAACAGCCGTGAACTTTGCAGGAACTTCCTTGGGTCTCATTGAAACTGATGCTGGCACATTGCATATCAAAGGAAGAAGTCAACCCTTCTGGTATCTGCTGACACAAGCAAGAGCTCCCAAAGGGAAAAGCTGCCTTTATGTAATTTATAGGAAAGTCTTTGGTTTGTTCCACTAAGTGGTTCTTATCAGCAAATACCTGCTAATAATCAAACAGTTTTGCCCCTCTCCCTCCAGCAAACTGTCACTCTGAAGTCAACAAAAATCCTGTTTTTCTAGCTGATAGTAATCAAAAAGTGCAGTAAAGCCATTCTAATGTGGTTAGGGCAGCAGCTGTTCTTTATTTTAATAGCATCAGAGGTCCTAATCCATCCACAAGTTCTGATATCAGTTTTCTGGCCCAAGGAAAAGGCTGCTAAATGAAGGTCAGCCTTCATTAGTGCATAAAGACACTGTGTTTACAGAAGCAACCCTATAATTTAATCACATTCAAAACAGTAAATTTACAACTCTAATTACTACTCATTTAAGGGAATTTCTCAAATCTTTCATAGAAAAAATATATATATTAAGAACACTGTGCAAGACTTAAATGCAGTTAATAAACTAATGCTTAATAGAGGTGGGTAAAAATAATACTTTAAGAGGAATATTGTCTTAGAAAATGAGGGGTATTGGGAGGTGGTGTGAGAAAACAGAGGGTGGAGAAGGGAGAGATGGCAGCTTTATGACTGTGGCATTAATTAAGATAAAATCTGCAACAGATTTGAGCACAAAGTTGAGAGATCATAGTTGAATCAAGGTGATATGAATTATCAGTTACTCCTGTGCATTTAAAAACATGTTTTCTTCTGTGCCAGATAAATTCCTGATGCTTTTCCAGTGGGTGGAAATTTTAGCATTTGCTGCAGTGGTGCAAAGATTTCTCCATGGTTTTGTTCTCAGATCCAGTCGTGGGGCAACAAGATCTGCTGGTAAACTAAACCATTCCACCAGTGAGGATTTTGTTTGAGTTCTCAATTTCCTGTGTAGGGTGTGTATGCATGTACTTTTTTTAACTGTCTTGGTTTAATGTGATTACTTTTAGGTTATTTTCTCCTAATTCAATTGCATTTTCTGGACACTCTACCCTGCTTAAGTTACATAACTTTTGTACTGGGCTTTGAAACTTAATCCAGAAGCAGAGACATTGCAGATATGGTAGATGTAATGTCTTTGTCTCAGAGGGATAAGAAAAGCCTTCCATGTGATAGGGACTAATGAGCTGGAAGTTAAGATGGCAGTAAAATGGGAAAAAATGTACAGTATCTGTGGCAAGAGAGTAAAGAAAGCAACTCCTGCACTGCAGCAGGGGGGACCAAAGTCTGTGTGTGTTGTCTTTACCTGGCCATGTGGTGAATTAAAAAAGCATAAAGACGTTGTAAGACTGTAGCATGCCGAATTTAGAAATTTTGCATTTCATGTTACTGGAACCAGTACTGGGGAGAAATCAGATGGTTTCATCCCTGTGTTTCCAGTGTGTCGCTGGCTTACAAGGGAAGGACAAGCTGGGAACTGGAGAAGAAGCAGAGGATGTGAGGTACCAGCCCTAAATGGGAGGGGACGTGTTCCCTGTGCTCAGGCCTCCATATCAGACTGGTGTGTACCATGGGCTGACTTACAAAAACCATGATAAAGTCAAGAAACGTCTCTTCCGTTCTTATTCTTCATGACTCTTTTGGATGCTGATTACTTTTTCTATTTCTTCTTGAAAGTGTTTGGGGTTTTTTGTTCGACACCTGGAGGTTGTGGTATCTCTGACTGAAAGCACAGTCAGTTCACTCAGGCTGAAATACCAGCAGTGTTGAAGAGAAGGGAATGAGTATTTCACACAGCTGAGGTTGTATTGCATCGAGCCACAGGATCATCTAAATCAGCCTTCTGCCAGCTTAGGGACTGGAGTTATTTTTACTTGGTTTTCTTTGAGTTCCTGGGACAGGGCCGTGTACAGACTGAGAACACTGACACAGCCCAGAGGGGCCTGCTATGTGATACCAAGCATTTTTAATGTACATCAGCAAGTTGGCACTGCTTGCTTTCACTTTTTTGCCTTTGCAAAGCTTCTAGGTAGATTCTCCCAGGAATGTTTCCGTAACAAGCAGAGTTACAGTTTGGGATATATAATATCAGATGCTTAAATGAGTAACTTCTAGACCCAATCGGTTCTTACTGTTCCTCTGTATAAACTTGCAGGGCTACTTCAAACTGTCTGACTTGAGGGATTTGGTCACAGACATTTCCAAATTCCTTTAAACTCTGCTGCTGTCAACAGGAGCTATGGAAATATATCACAGAATGTTGTTATGTTGTCTCTCCTTCCCGTGTCCTTCTGGAAATCCCTTTATCTTTTGCATCTTTAACTACAAATCTTCCTTTCAGGTATTTCTTTACCCAGTGTCCATTCTACCTCCTGTGTGCTCTGTGATGCAGCTGCTCCTGTGATTGCTCCTTTGCCTCACAGATAGGAAAGAAAAATACACGGCACAAGTGATACAAGAGTGTTTCTTAGAAAGATAATCTGTCTTCCTTTTTTTATATTCCAGTTTCAAATTATTTAAATAAAAAGCTTATACTTTTTAATAAGTATTTCCCAGAGAAATTGTTTTATTGTCTTAATCTATCACTCTTACAGTTCTGAATGGAAGTTTTTCTGACTCCCTGCTGGTTTGTGACCTACATATAGCAGATGCAGTTTGTCCTGTGCATGTATTTAGAGTTTCAGAATTTTTTTTGGTGGAGCTGTCACATACTGAAGCACAGTTCTGATTATCTATTCAGAGCCCTGCTGCATCACAGTCTTTCTGTTGATCGAAAATGTATGATGTGATTGACGCCGTGTGGCAACAACAAAAGCTACTGCTTAAAATAGCTGGTCCAAGATATGTGTCTGTATTCCATGTGTTTACTTCAGGTCTAAGAATTAAATCTTTATCTGATACTTGTCAGTCTTGAAACAGAAGGAGATGGATGTACACCTTATCAGTAGCTTGAGTGAAGATGAGATTTTTCCATGTCTTCCATTCCCAGCACAACCCTGTATTTTTCCAGCCTGTTCTTTCTCTAACTGACAAGAGGGAGAAGGAAAAAAAAGTGTTCACAGATCTGCACTTGGTATGAGAATTAGTTTCATGTAAAAACCAACTACTTTCTAGTGGTATAACTGAAGGCCAGAAGGGATAATGGAGTTTGAGCATGAACAAGAACAGGCACTGGATTTTCAGAAAATTCGTTATAAGGTGAAAGTCATGTGAAGGCAGTGACTTTTTTAGAATTTTAGATGGTTTATGTACTGCAAATATGCAGTATAGAGTTTCTGGGTAGTCCAATCTCCTTGAAATATTTGGTACGTGTCTGGCTTTTTCTTCTACTTCTACATTAGCAGTTAATGCCCTCCCTATCTTACTTTGTTTTTGAGGGACCTTCAGCTATCCTTTATCCACATGGAGTGTAAGGATTGCTGTTAACCCCAGACCTAAAAAACATGAGTTGTGTCAGTATTGTGATACTGATTTTTAAGAGGATTTCAGGTTCTTGTTAATGCCTTCTGGTTTTTCACTAAGTTGCCACCTGTATGTTGATTTTCTTTTCTTTTTTATTTTTTGAGGTTGTATCTTAGGTGTATGTTTGGCAAGGTGAAAGGGAGTATTTGCAACTGGCATTCTCACACAGAAACTGATGCAAACTGGGGTAAAAACACTTGATATTACGGAGTTTGAGATTAAAATTATGAAAGTGAGAAGCACTGTTCCACTTCTTTCTTATGTCTCCTTGCACCTGATGATTGTGCAGCAAGTCACCTTGGTAGTGAAGGTAAACTTGATTTATATGCACTTAGACCGTTTACATGGTTTAAGGGAAAATCCTGGCTGGTACAGAAAGAAATTCCAGGTTTTTGTAAATAACCCACTGTGGTGAGCTAAAGGCCATCAGGGGTGTGTGTGCTCTGGTTCATGGGTGCCATCTGCTGACTCCTCCCTGCACCACACAGCACTTGGTGTTGCAAGAGAGAGAGATAATACATGTTAAGGAATGTAGTTTTAAGTACCCCACCACTGGAATATTAAATACAAAATGCACTTTCTAATCCTTGCTAGTTTTGTGGAGTTTGAACAACAGTGTTCACGCTAAATGTGTTTCAGTTTCATTTCAGCCCTGCAAAATAGTTTTGCAGAAGAATTATTATTACTCTCAGATTTCTTTTGCAGTGTTTTTGCTTATGGTGGACCTAAATCTTAATTTCTGCAGTGTATTGTGGCTCAGCACCTGAACTCAGCTTCTAGCATTTTATCTTTAACATCTTTGGAGTCTTTCCTCATTCCAGGTGTTTATTCCATCTAAGGTATCCTATATATAACTAGGAAGTCAAACTGAAATATTTCTGTGTTGTGCTTGCCTGGAAACCTAGTAAAATAGATTCTGTTGTCCTTTGTGACCATATCAGCAGTACTACCAGGTAAAGTGGTATAAACAGGTGACTACACTTGATTTATTAACAAAGCTGAGAGAAGGGACAATCTGGAGAACAGTTTAGTTTTAGACCCTGGAGAAGTTTAAAGCCCACTGATTAAATAGGTTTTAAAGGCAACTTCTCTTTTGACTTGCTTGTCATAATTTTCTTTAAAACCTAAAATAAATTTTTTTGCTTTGAATCACGCAACTGAATGTTGGTGAGTATCTACTGAGAAGGAATTCAATCCTAATAAATATGACATATGTAATGTCATCATCAGGGACTGCTGTAAATCAAATCTTTTTCTGGCATGGGCTCCATCCCTGTAATGTGAGATTCCAGCTAATGCTCAGTCATGCAGCAGTTTTGCTCTCCATGCTGTGGAGAGGGGGCATAACCAAATGATTATTGGTCTATTTAGAACTTGGAACCCAAATTGTGTACAGGTTTATCTTTCTCTCCTGAGCAAGACTCCATTACTATTCCACCTACTGTAGCTGGATGTTGTTGGGATAAATGGAATCACAGAGTCATTAAGGTTGGGAAAGACCTCTGAGGTTATGGAGTCCAACCATTAATCCAGCACTGCCATGGGCACTACTAATCCATGTCCCTACGTGCCACATCCACCTGCCTTTTGAGCACTTCCAGGGAGGATGATTCCACCAGTTCCCTGGGCAGCCTGTTCCAAAGCCTGGCAACCCTTCCAGTGAAGAAATTTTTCCTAACATCCAGTCCAAACCTTCTCTGGAGCAACTTGAGGCCATTTTCACTCATCCTTTTGCTTCTTACCTGAGAGAAGAGACCAAGCCCCACCTGAATACAGCCTCCTGTCAGGCACTTGTACAGAGTAAATGTATCCCAGGAATGATTTAAGGCACTTGAGCCTGGCTGTTACAGGGATCCTGTCATCTTTTTTTTTTTTTTTACTTTTGGTAAAGTAAAGGAAGAGAAGTACTGTTGCATTAAGATGATTAAAATCTGATCCATGTTTATGCATATTTATTGTCTTATTTGGCAAAGCCCTACTGAAGTATAGAGGATTATTTGAAAGCAAGGTAATGCATAAGATGGATAAAGTTTCATCCTGGTTTAGATGAATGGGATCAGCTAAAATATGTAGTAGTAAATTATTTAAATACATTTACAGTGTTTTTTTGAGCAAAATGAGAAGATTGAGTACTTGTGCTTTTCATAGCACAGCCTTGTTAAAGAGACAGTTTTTGGTAAAAATAACTTGATAAAAAGCTCTACTTTTAACTTTGAATCTTCTAATTTAAGAATATGTAGCTTGTGCCTTCTCCACTTGACTGCTAAGGGGTGGGGAAAAATCTTTGGTATTCTTATCTTTATGGGGGAGGTGGAATGTCCTCCAGATATGCACAGAAATACTTATCAGAGCTAATTGGTGCCTAATGGGTACAGTCACTGTCTAATGTGAAAAGGTAGTTAATGAATGGACTGAAGAGAATGCTTCCTGAAATATTTGAATACATCAGTAGTTTTAAATGCATAAAACATAAGGGAAAAAAAAGTATAATTTTCAAGTCTTGCAAATAGAAGGACTGATCTCTTTGATGTGGTTATTGATTATCTTAAGTGTGTTAGGACTGTGATGCTTGTTAGTACAGCACCTAATACAGCGTCCTAGGCCCTAGAGGAATAAACACAGCCAAAATGAATAATGTAGCACTAGAGATGCCAGGAACAGTTTTCTAGATAGATATGACTCATGTCCCTCTAATACCTTAAGTAATCTTGATGATATCATGTCATATTTATTCAACTTGGACTTTTCAATGAATCCTAAGCCAGAACATTTAATTATGAACTTTCTGCTCTAAGGTAATAACTGAAAATGTTTTTGCTGTGTGTAGAAAAAAAAATCACGTAGTATATTTGCATGAACTGAGTGTGATGATTACTTTTTTCTGTATTCTGAGTATATAATAGCAGATAATAAAGCTTCCTACCAGTTGAGTTTTTTTGCTGTTAGTTTTTCTGTGTTGCATGTGCATATGCACGTAGTGTGTGTGCTCTGATACGGAAACTCACTGTGATTTTCTTGGACTAGTAGAACAGTCAGATAATTTTAAGAACAGCAGTAGGAAGTCTGCTTGCCAGATTTCAAACGAGTTACTGGGGCAGTTTAGGTGACTCAGACTGGACACAAGAAATTTTTTAGGTAGAGAGACAACTCATCACTGCAAGAGTTACTGTTTTATTTGCAAAACAGTTTGCTCTAACTGGAACTGAACCCTGTATACATCTTATTTCTGTTGGCAGTGGTGGAAGAGCCTATAGGCCAACTAGGTAAAGGATGGTTTTGTATGCTCAGAAGCCATTGTGATGAGTTATATTGGAATTGAAAGTTTGGGTAAATGTAGTGAGGTATTTAAAATATGCTTTTAGTGATATTTAAGTGGCAGTCAAGGAGGAGTCAACAGAGATTTGTAAGACAAAAGAGAGAATCTTCTCTAAGCTCTTGGCAATAAAAAGTATATTGTATTATTTGACTTTGAATTTAACTCCTCTCTCTGCTTCAGGTTTTTTGAGTCACCAGGTAAGCAAACCACCTTCCTTTTCCTCATGCATATTATAATTAAAAACCTGTGATGAGAATGTCTGAAACCAACACACTCCTTTTTGAGTCTGAGGGTGGTAACATGTGTCCATTTTCCTGAGTAGAATGGGAAGTGTTTTATTTGGTGCATCCATGTGTCAGAGTAAGGTATGCTTTGTCCTCACCAGGAGAGTTTGTTCCCCAAATTACTATTGCTGTCCTGAGCAATTAAGTGTCCTGCACTGTATCATCGCAGGATCACAGAGACATGGGTTGGAAGGGATCTCTGGGGGCCATCTGGTCCATCCTGTGCCTCCAAGTTTAGGCCTGTTGCCAACACTAGTTGAGGTCAACTCTTTTTTTTCAATCTCTTTTTTTCATCAGTTCTTGAAAAACTCCATGTAACTCCATAGCCTTTATGGACAGATGACATCTCTGTTACCCTTCAAGTGATTTTTTTTCTTTTTTTTCCTTTTTTTTTCTTTTTTTCCTTTTTTTTAACAGAAGCCTTTGCCCCTTCTTTACTATTTTACTGTCATTTGCACTTTCAGCATATTTGCAATTTGCCTTGTTGCCCAGGGTGCTTAGGAAGATATTGAGCACTCTGTGCCCTGATACTGACCCTTGTGATATTCATCTTGTTATTTTTTGTCAAATGGATGTTGAGCACTTGATAATTAGTGTTCCAGCCTGTCAGTTAAGCAGGTTCTCAACTCATTTTAACAGTCTGATCATGCAGCCCGTGCTTCCTCAACTCACAAATGAGATCATTGGGTCAGGATTTAGATAAGTCGGTCTCAGTCAAAGCTCTTTAAAGTGCTTATGAAACAGGTGATATTTGCATTATATTTGAATGCTTAGTATTAGTGTACTATTTCTTGTGTCTGTGGTTTGGTTTTTGTTTGTTTGGTTTTTTTGTGTTTGGTTGGTTGTTTTTTTTTTTTAATGTCAGAGGGTGATTTACAGAGCTCAGTTTGCCTTATGCAAGCTA
>VZTR01033455.1:1015869-1085902 GCA_013400775.1 Chaetops frenatus | reverse complement strand
ACAAAGCCCAGCTGAAGGTCAGACATTGGTGGTGCACAACTGGGGTTGCTGGTTGGGCCAGTGCCATATGTAAGCATGTCCTGGAGAAGAGTGAAGAAGCTAAATACAGACTCTTCTGTGGTTTTAAGTGAAAAGAAAGAACAGTGGACACAAAGTGGAAAGAAAAAAAAAAAAAAGGAAAATTAATTTAAACATTAAAAAAAAGTTTATGATAAAACCTTTTTATGGTAAGGTGGTCAAGTGCTAGCACAGTTTGCCCTGGCAGACTGTGGATTTAGTCTTTGGAAATATTTAAATCCTGACTGGGCATGACCCTGAGCAACCTGCTGTGGTTTGACCCTGCACAGAGCAGGGTGTTGGACTAAATGATCTCCAGACTTCCCCTCCAGCTGCAGCTATTCCCTGATTATTACTCATCTTCCTTCCCTTATAAAAAAAGTCACAACTTCATGCAACACATTCCCCTAAAAGCTCTGTATAAAGCAGAATTTTCTTGCTATATTCAGGAGTATTGGTGTGCTGGTATCAGACTACTCCTGGTTCCTGTTTGCCCTCGCATTGCAGACCACTGAACTTAAAATGAGCAATTGCTCATACTGATTTATCGTTCCTTAGAATAATTTTATCACAGGCTTTGTTACACAAACGTGGGCACTTCTTTGACTGGCACTAGTTGAAGTTTTTACTCAAATTAAAATCAAGCTCTGTGGAAGTAAAATAGCTGCTAGCATGTTCTTAGTTTAAGTTATAATAAGCTCCTCTTAGATCTGGATTTGAGACTGTATTCCCCTTTTTACTAGTAGACATAACCCTGTTTGTGCTTCTCTGGCCCTTTTGGTAGGAATCTTCTTTAAGTTGCCTTGGATCATTCCTTTTTTTTTTTTTTCCTGACTTGAGTCATCAGCACGAAAGCTGGAGTTGATTCAGCTTCCCAATTTTTACCTGGCTCCTTAAATCCAGTTGGCCTGGTTTAATGTTCACTTACGTGTGCTTTGCTGGCAATGTAAAAACTTGAATGACTTCAACCAAACTTATTCCTTTTCTGATGCCTTTTTTGTTCTTTTATGCTGAGTATGTCGCAAATACCTCTGCCCTGGTTCCAGGTGGCAGGCCCAGACAATCAATCTAATTTTATCTGTGCTCAGCAAAGTTCAACTTCAGGAATTGTTCTTTCCCTGGTTCTGTGGCTGCAGGAATGTATTGACCAGTGCAGCCTCTGAGATGAGCTGACCATACACCTGGATAGCACGACTCCCACACTTTCTCCCAGGCTATTTCATTATTCAGCATCACTGTTAAGCATCTTCCCTGTGAATCATTGTGCCCGTGATTCTGATGTATTGGAAGATGTAAAATGGTGTGAGATAGGAATGTGCTCAGGATTCTTTTTTCCCCTCTCCAACACGATTGCTCTTACGTATTCATGCTGCTGTTTCACATTTACGTTTCAAATTTATCACCTTCTTTGCTCTGCATTTATTCCCTCCCACACTTAAAAAACCTTCAAATCACTCCTGTCTTTTCCTTTCCACAGCAGTGCCAATCAGCCTGTCCCGTTAACATTCCCACAGACATCTTTGAGCTTGTTCTTCAATGACAGGAGTTATTCACTTCCTATGCCACCATCATCTTTTCTCTCTGTCTCCTGAAATTGTGCTGAGGTGTCATGAAGTGACATAATGACTTTTCTTTCTTTACCTGGAAGTATTCTGCTGCTAAACACCGGGAATGCAGTGGCTTTTTCCAGGTGCTAATTATGTTACTTTACCCAAGTTGTTGCTCTTGGTCAGCTTTTGGTCCCAGTCTTGATCTTTCTTGCTTTGAAATCTTTGAGCCATGGGTGGATTTGTGAGTGCTGACCTGCTGCATGAGCTGGCATGGGTCACGCGTGGGTTGTCATGAATATGAGATAAAATTGCTGCTAATAATACAATTCAATAGGAGATATTCACAGCCTTCCCACGGGTTGGTACTTCTGCTGCTGGCACTGAAGGGAGTGCTCTCTTCTGCACGTAGTTCAGCACCAATGCCTTCTCTGCATTAGCAATTTTCTGTTTGAAATTATTCATTATATGTGATCCCCCATTCATTTATCTGAAATAAACCATACTAAAATCTATTAAAGATTTTATTTAATAAAATAAAAAGATTAAAGATTATTAAAGATTATTAAAGACAAAAATCTATTAAAGACTCTCTTCAAAAAGAGTCCAACTTTAAACTTTTGCTGCCTTATTTTAGCATTCAGCTGTATGGATTGCAATGATCTCTTTGAAAACACCTTCCAAATATCTGTTGAATTTGTGCAGGCTTGTGCTTGCCTACCACATTTCTGCCTCTATTTAAGAAAGCTGTATTTATGTTTGTCCAATCAGGGGATTTTATGAATTGGTGACACAACCCCAGATTGATGAAATTTAACGTTGTCCTCACCCCTTGCCTTTGATTTGAGGTGAAAGTTTCAGATGTTTTTTTATTAGAATTTATAAACAATGCACTAAACCAAGAAACCACTCAAATAATGAGATCTCAAAAGTAATTTAAGAGACAAGGTTAAATGACTAGAAAACTTTATTCTGCAAAAACAGGATGTAGAGGGAACACAGGAGTCTCTTTTTCTAGTTCAGCCACTTTGAGTGGCTTTCCAGATTGCAGCAGATTCTGTACATTGATAAATGGAGGTCTGAGATAGTGGAAGGAAAGAAGCTTGGGTTTGGTTCTCTGTTATCTGCCATTTTGAAGACTGAAATCTCTGTCTGGGATCTGTTTGTTCTTTCCTTTGAATTTTAAACTGCTTGGACTTCAGATCACTTTTATTTATGTAAGTTCTTCTGCAGTGCTCTGTTACTTAACAAATTCATGATGTAAATACAAGTGACTCTCGCTTCCCATTCACCAAAGGAAGTAATACTTCAATTGCAGACAAAGCAAATTCTGTAAAACTGAATTCTCCATCATTATCACATATAAAGAAATACGGACAGAAAATTATTGCATACTAAAAAAATATTCTATTGGTTGCAGCATGCAACTGTCCTGTGGATTATAAAATCACTGTTTGAGAATAATGACTTTTAAACATTAAAAAAATACCTCTGGGTTCTTTTTCTGCCTTTTAAAATTCTGCTTTGAAAAAATATTGTTCCTTTGATCACCTTTTCCCCTAGAAGTACTGCTAAAATAAGTTCTTAATCTGTAATTCTGCCTATGTTTTAGGGGCAGAGGAATTGCTGTTGGATTTAAGCATTAAGCTTGCATAAATGTTTTACTTCAGAACTTTGTATAGTAGTAAATAATCCAGCAAAAATAATTATTTATGTTTATCTTGATAAATGGAAGAATTTAATTAGCAAATTGAAATACAGCAGTTGTTGTAACTGGGGAATGGCTCAAAGGCATTAGACGAAAAGTCAAAGATGTGGGCCATTAAAATTTAAATAATTTTTTCTAGACTGGAATTGATGTTTAAAAAATCCTAGCAGTGCCTTGAAGATTCTCTGTGGCACAGTTTTGTACTTTGTAACTCCTGTCTTCCAGAAACGCTTTTGTAATCCATGTACTTTCAAAATGCCCCATCCCTGGAAATAGCCAAGATCAGATTTGACAGATTGCTCATTGCAGGGTGGTTGGACTAGATGACCTTTAAAGGTCCCTCCTATGGTCCTGTGATATTTAGTAGCTTTTGAACATCTATTTTACAGCTTTGTAGCTAACTCTACATGTAAGTGGATGTTAATATAGAAACCTGTCTGTCTGTCATCCAGTTTTCCTTTGTACCTTTACAGAAACAAGGCAGCAAAATGAGACTGTCTTTGGGAATGCCAGAATGTGTCTTTATCAGTGAGTGTGGTTTCAGGCTCTGTGGGTTTGAGCCCCTGTGGCTGCACAGTGTCCCTGGTCTGTGGGCACTGCTCTCCCTTGGCTCACAGCCTTGACAGACTCATGGGAGTCTCCTGGTGCTTAGCAAGGGGCTCTCCTCTTATGTGCAAATTTTATATATTATGTCCATCACTACAGTGAATGTGAGGCCTTGAAGGCTTCAGTGGGCTTCTCTTAGTACAGTCTGACATGTAGCAGACTGCCCTGAGACAATCTGTGACTTAATACAGGAATTGTTTTATTGGGAAATTAGTTCTCTTTAAAATCTGATCACTGTGTATGGCCTAGTCTGTGTCCCTTCAGAAATTTGGCTGCATTATTGGGGTATATAAAATAGTTTGTAAATGGTAACCAGACATTGCCATCACATTTTAAGATTTACAAGCACGCTGACAGAACAGGAAACTCTTTCAGTTGCTCTGTCCAAAAGATAAGACATTATTTTTTGTTCAAGTTGTAATTCAGTTATCTGCAAGGAACGTTTCTTGGTCTGTGACTGTCTTCAGTTGCTCTGTGTGTCACAGAAACACAAACGTGCTTGAGACACATACTGAGATTTGTTTCTACTCTAAATTACTGCATCAGCTTCAGGGTTTATCCTTTCCATGAGAAGGGGTTGATATAATTGGATATCATCCAATTTTAGAACACTCTTTAGCACTCTTCTAAGTGCTAATTTAAGGAGTTGTGACCTTCCTGTGTTACACACATTTTGGAGCATGAATTTCTTCTTGTTCAAGTCAATGAAACCAGTGCCATGGAATGAAACAAAGCAGTTCCAAGTGATCCTTTGAGAGAGCAGGTGGTACAGCCAAGGTGCCTCTTGCTATGTGTTGTGATATCTGAGCCTAAATTTATCTCTGTGGCCTGAGGAAATTGTAACATAGTTGGTGGGATCTCAAGTGAACTGAAGTAGGATTTTGCTTGTCCATCTTGAGTTGAAGGATGAATATGAAGTTCTGACTGTAAAATCTCAGTTTATGACTAAAATGCATAGATATTACTTTAAAAATTCATATTAAATTGCAAATTAATACTTAAATCTTTTTTATCTTTTCAACAGTGAGGAAACAATCAGCTTTCTGCAGTAAGCTCTGCTTGCTACAAGGAAAGACAAATTAATAATCTATGGTAAACATTAATATGGAATACCTCACATCAAGGGGCACAAGGTGGAGAGGACTGGAGTTTTTTAGTCAGACACCTTTTTCCCTCTTAACTGAGATACTGTACACTGTATAAAAATCAGGGTATTGGATTAACTGGTAATGGTTGAAATTTTTGAGTGCTTCAGTGCTGGTACTCTCCATTCATAGCTTATTTGCATTGTTCTAATTTAAGTGACTAAAGAGAAAATTAAGTGGTCTATATCGATGTGATAAGCTTTTAATTGGAGTGGTATCCATAACTTCCATGAATTGATTCATGTAACCATAATAGAATATTACCGTGAAATCTTGTTAACAGATTGCAAAAATAATTAGCAAATTAAAGTTAAATCACCAATAAATATTCTCAGATCATTTGATGAGCTTACTTGTGAAGAAATACAAACATAACTAAATTTGCATTGCTTGGTGATGAGGTGAAGTCAGAGCTGTGAGAAGGTTGTGAGCAAAATTCAGGGTGTTATTAACTGGGGCACAAGTGGTCATGATTAGGAATGCAGAATTGAGTGGCAGGTAAAGTCATCCTGTATTAACAGATAATTTTAACTACAGTTTTTGTTAAAGACTCCCCTCATTTGGATGTTTAAATCTATCATGGACAAAATGGTAGATGGACTGGGCTACAGAGAACAACTTACATCTCATTATCAGATGTGCATCTGTGTGTCTGGACATGCACAAGTCAAAGGCATTTGCTGTGGTACTGAAGTTATGATTTTATGAAAGTTTTACTTCACATTTTCTGAGATCCAATGGCTATATGTTTTTTTGACCTTTGCAGTTGGAATGTCTTAATACAGTTCTTGGAAAAAAAAAAATCAGTTAAACAGGTCCATTAAGCTCTAGAAAGTATCTTTAACTGTTAAAGTGTTAAAGGCAACTAAAAGATCTTAAAAATGGTCAACAGTATCAGCACAGATGTGGACTGTTGTGTGCTACTGGGTCTCAAAACTAAGCTTAGAATATTCCTGGCAGACTTAGTTACCTGGAGTAAGTGCAGGTGTGGTTTTGGAATCAGTTCTAGGTCCCAAACGTGTGT
Organism: Chaetops frenatus; assembly: GCA_013400775.1. Taxonomy (NCBI): domain Eukaryota; kingdom Metazoa; phylum Chordata; class Aves; order Passeriformes; family Picathartidae; genus Chaetops; species Chaetops frenatus. The sequence goes on along the minus strand of VZTR01033455.1, from coordinate 1,079,815 downwards.
AGCCACTTAATTTGAAAGCTACAAAAAATTAACCAGTATATTCCCAAAGCTAAACAAGTTCATAAGCTGGTTTTGTGTAGGTGTGAAGCAACCAGAAGATTGTAAGAGGCTATAAAAAAATGAAACAGTAGAGGATGAGACAGTCTTGTTCCCAAGAAAACAAGAAGCTTCACAGAACTTCATAGAAACAGTTATTTCTGATTTCTCTGGTTTTGACGGGGCTTCTGATTAAAACTGAATTACTTAAAGTAAAATTAAAAACAACCTACAAAACAAACCCTATTCTAAAGAAACAGCTGAACTTGCTGTAGGTTAGTTGGACCCAATATTTGGGTTCTCTTCCTTCTGCCTTTGGCTTTATTAAACATTTTTTCCTTTTCTACTTTCCTATCAAAAATAGAATGAGTTGGAATTTTTGTATGGAAATGTTCTACTACTGGAAAATGCTTTGGTTTGGGGAATATCATGCATTTGAGTTTGTTGTTTGAAGCTCCATGTTTCAGAAGGAAGCTGACTGTTTAAATATAGATCAGTTGCTTTGAAATAAGATCAATTTTGTGTCACTCACTTGTACTTTAATGTATTTGCTATTTAATTACTGTCAATTTAATATTGACAATGCAGTGTCAAGCTCTTTTATTAGAGAGTGAACCAACATATAGAATAAGTAAATTATTTGGAACTGTATTAAATACCTTCTGAAACCCCACTGATACTTCATATATGAGATGCCTGTATGGGAACTAGTTCTACTGTAATTTTTAAATTATTTTATTTTTGTTGATGTCTCTTTAGAGCTGTATCACACTTCGTAAGAAAAATGGAGATCCTGAATAAGCTGAGAGTTCAAAACATATGAATGGAACTGGTTCTGGTCCTTTCCTGGGCTAGGTCAATGGAAGACTTTTTCTTGAGTTCTAGCTGGGAAAAAAAGTATTGGTTTTAGGGAGAGGAAAAGGGGGAAACGAAATCTGATCTATCTTCAAGTAAAATACAGGCTCTTAAATGGCCTATCATGGTCTCTTTCTTCTGTTTGTGAAATCATGAAATCAGTCTTGTAAAGAGAAACTAGGATAAATCTGTTCTATAAATACATTACAAGTGCACTAATATCTTAGAATTACTCAGATTTCTTTTTTTTTTCCCCTGTTCATCATGTTCATGCTCTAGGGGAAAAAAAACTTCCTTAACAGTATTCTTATTTCACTTTAGAGCCATTGGAATCTTTATACCTGAAATTTAGGTCTCATTGTATCTAATCTCTGTCTTTTGAACATAAATAAAAAAATAATAGCAGAGGATTTATCAAAATAGACAACAGTGTCATCGGTAATGAAGACAAGAAGTAATATTTGTATATAGCAAATTTTAAGTACCAACACGTCTTTTTTTATCTGCAATTTGATCTGGGGATTAACAGAAGAGGCTGCTGTTTAAAAGTGTTGCAGCAAAATAAACCCTACCCTATAATATTGGGATATAGTAGCAATTATGTAAGAAATCAATTATTCATTGCTTCATTATTTGCTGTCTGACTGCAAGCTGTTTGACAGTGGACTTTTTTCTCTCTTTTTTTTTTTTCCCCCTCTCTGAACTGGGCTGCTTTTGCTGGCTTGGCAGTAAAGGCTGTTTTCTCTCAGCACAGCCATTAAATCTCTCACCTGCGTGTCCTGTGCAGAGCTGCAGTTGAGAGATAAGGTTGGTCTTTCTCACAGCAGTGAGCATTGGTATTCCAGGCTCTTCTTTCAAGGGCATTTTGCTGTGATGAAGCGTCTGAAATGACAAGGAAAACATATAAGCATGTTAAATACCCTTGCTAGTCTGAGACGAGTAAGGGTAAATGGAAATGATTTAAAAATACATTTTGAAGCTGTTAACAGAGCTCGTGGATAACTGCAAATCACAGTTTTACGCAGGAGCATTACAGACCTATTCCAACTGGCATAATCTATTAAATAACAAATAGTAATGGAGAGTCCTTGTCCTGCCCAGCTTACACTTGAAATCTAAATAAAACACAAAACTCTGAGCTATTCTGAATGTGTGTTCCTGCATGTTCTTCATCCAAGGTCACAAAGGTAGTTCTTGTAAAGAATTTAATCCATTTCTTCAATGTCTTGTTCCTGTGACAACCCCTGAGCACCTCCATCTTCCCCCTGAGAACTGAGGGAGGAGGTGCTTGGGATTTCAGTTTCTGCAGCTCTCAGAGCACTGGCCTGGCATCCTCTGTGTGTAAATCTCGTACAGAATCCTTATAGGACCTGGTTTTAATTGTGGTTTCAAGTACTGAAAGAATAAACTTATGTAAGGACTTCACTTGTTCTGTAGTCTTCAGTCATTATGAAGTTTATAAAATTTAAGACAGCATAAAAATTTGTTCTATATGTGCTCATTAATAATGGATGCATTTACAGAGCAGGTATCACCATTCCTGTCTTGCTGTTGGAGAAATCAAGGCACAGTGATAACTATGGGTGTAGGATTCAGTTCAAGATTAACATTTAAATTACAGCATCAGTTTATACATATGTACATATGTGCTAGATGCTCACATTCCTGTTGTAGTTGAGTTGTAGAGGAAATCTTATTAATGAGGTTGGAGAGAAATTCAGCCCATCCTAAACTACACAGCAGGTGATTGGTCAACAAAATCCCACTCTAATAGTCCATGTAGTGCATTGAATAGGGAGTGTGTTGAACAGTTGCTAATAATAATAAGTGCTAATTTAAATATCTTTAAGAACTTCTTGGGGCCTCTGGCTGATGGTTCAGAGGAGAGGGATCATCCAGAGGTCCTTGATCATGTCTGTTTGAGCTTGTGTTTGTGTCTTGGATACCCTTAGGCATCTCCCGTTGCATTAGCTATCCATTCTGGAGCCATGAAATTAATTCCCAAATCTGTTGCTTATACTGGCAATGTATATGCCAGCATGTGAGGATCTGTGTTTAGTTCTCTTAATTTGAAATCCATGCAATTTATCAATGATTATGTATAGATAGACTGCAAATAAATTCAGCTCACACTGCAGGGTTAAGATCTTCTGTTGCCAGGGATTCGTGTGTGTGTGTGTGTGTGTTATGTATTCTGTAGGTGGTCATGGGTTCACCAGATGAATCAAGGATGTCCTGACTCCTGAACTGCAGCATTTCATTTTACCAGAGAGAGGGGTTTGCAGTTTGGGACCATAACAGTTGTTTTCCTTTGTGGATCTGGCACAGAAAAGGATTTGTAACCATTCTGAGTTGACAGAAGACACACGCACAGATTTCCACCCCCTCACACCTCCCTGAATTTACTTGGAAGCAAAGGACTATGAATGGTACAGCCACGTTAAAATAATTGAGCAGCTCTGACTCACAGTTGCAGCTTGTGTGTAGCTAAATGAGCCAGCAGAGTGATGCTGCCTGACTGACACAGTTGTTTATGCAGTCACTGAAGTATTCTCCCATCATGTGCAGGCCTTTGAGTTGTTTGGTATTATCTTTATTAAAGAGGGAGAAATCCTTCATAATGCTGATGATTTGTTTTATATTCCTGGATACCCTCAGATTCCAAGACCTAGAAATGTGACTAACAGTAAGTTTCTGCCTACAGAAAAGCAAAATACCACTTAAAATACAGAAAAGTTACCTTTCCAAAAAGCAAAGCTAGCCAAGGCATTTTCTAAGATCAAAAGTCTACATGTATGAGAAACTTACTGATTTAGGATTATTCTAAGCTTAATTAAACTTTTCTTGTCTGGTCAAGACTCTGTGTCTTTAAAAAAAATCTTCATAGGAATGATTATTTATTATAAGAAGGGGTGAATTGAAGTCCTTTTTTTTTTTTTTTTTTAAAAGAGGGGTGAATTGAATTTTTTTTTTTTTTTTTTTTTTTTTTTTTGCTGCAATTGATGGCAGTTTGGAATTTGTAGAAACTTTAGCTTGGAGGTCAGACTCATCGTGGGAAAACCAGTGGGTTTCTAGCTGTTGTACAGTTCAGTGTTCCTTATCTACTGCAAATGATAGTTATGTTCTATTTAAAGTATATATTTCCAAGCAGTTTGATGGCCATTCTGTTGGCTGGTGTGTTTTTCTGGCTGGATTTGTCTGGTGCTTCCATAGTTTTGTGGGTAATTGACCTTGAGACAAGCCAATGCTCACCATCATGAGAAAAAAAAAATATTTTCTTTCTATGGCTGAGCTGAACCCCACCCAGTCTCCAGCATTCTATTTTCTTCATGTCCTTGTGAAACAACTCTTTGAAGGAGCTAACTTTGCTCCTGAAGAATGTTTGTGGTTGGCCTCTCTTATCTTCTGCTGCAGACAAAGAAAAATGGAAGACTGTCTTCTTTTTCTGGGTTCTTTTTCAGGGCTGTCTCTTACATTTCTGAATTTTTATGTGGTTTTTAAAGTACTTATCATTTATCATTCCATTAAAAATGAGATTATATTTGTAAAAGTACATTCCTACGCCAGGTAGGAGAACGGTTTAAATGCTGTTTACTTGTGTAGTGGGCTGAAAGAGATCAATAGAAATGCACATCATTAAAAGCACTTCAATCAGCCATAATGTGAAGCCATTCCTAGTGTTCCAGTCAGCCCTCAAAAGGTCATTGATGGAGGGCTCCTTTTTATTTTTCTGGATTTGTACATTGACTTAGTAAGGTTTGCACCTGCAAGCAGAGCTGCTACAGAAATAACTCCTCTAGTACCTGTGATAACAAGCACAAGCCTCATCCAGAGAGCAAAAAAGTCAGCATTGGTTCTGAATTTAGCTGCTGGTTTTAGTTACCTCATGGCTGATGTTGTGGTGAGGTCCAGAGACAGTGTATTTTCCCTAAGGCTAAATCAGTAGTAGTTTACTTGCAAAAGGAGGGTCGAGATTTTGCAGAAGTTGTAGTAATGACTTCTGCAAAGATTAGTGAAAATCTTAAACCTGTGGTGCTGCTGATATATATTAAGCTGAGACAGAGCTGCGACTACAGAAGGAAAACAACTCCACACACAGAATAAAGGCTGTGTTGTCCCAGGAAGTGTACAGGCCCAGAATGCAGGATTGCCCTTGGCTCAAATGACATGGCTTTTATTTTCCTTCTGGTCGAGGAAGCTTTTTGTGTTTCTGAAAGCTGATGAAAATATAAGACCTGATCATCGAGTGTTAAACATCAGAGTTTTGGGATGCTGTGGAGTTACTGTGGTGCTTGTGAAGGAACAATAACCTGAAATATTGTTCTGAGTTCTAGAACCTGTCTGATGCCTGTGCGTGTAACTGTGCAAACTTGATATTTCCATGCTCAGCCTGATCTTACAAATGAGCCCCAACTGCTCCTAAATCCAGCCCCCTGAAATATTAAGACCTAGTGAGTAGTGCCCCTTGAATTCCATGCACAACTTTTAGTATGGAAAAACATTGAAACAAATTAAGAAGCTTCTGAATAACTGTTCAAAACTCTCCACTTCCTGTTTTCAGAATTTATGGTCATGGTCTTAAACCCCATGTAAAATTGGTGAGGGATGGCAGTAGAATTACATACTGGTACCAGTTTGTGACCTGGAGAACCTACTGAATGAGTTATCAGTATGATGCTGAGTTGCAGGTCTGTCTATATCAATTTCTGTTTGTTAAATATATTACTTTAAAATATGCATGAAACATAGCTTCATTTTTTCTTGGGAGTTTGGTAAACTGAATTTAGCAAGACCATCCAGAGACAGAGATAAGAAATTTTTTTAAAGAAATTGAAATGCTTTTTCTTTAAATTTGGATGAAAAGCAAGTCTCCTGAAATGGAGAAATAAGTCAGTATTAACCAGTTTTAAAGTGTTCAATAATAAATTTTTCATTAACATCAGGTGAGACTATAAGGAATTGTAGAGTGCCCTGAAAAAAACCATTCACATAGGGATATGTCTTGATTTCAAATGAGAAGGGTGTAGTAGCAAATAAAATATGACAAATATTGAAAGATATTGGAGTACTCAAAAGATTTGTAGAGTTCTTCTGTTATGTAATCTTTGTTTTCAGGAAGCAAAACCAACTAGGTTATCTTTGTAAAGAGCTCACTAAAATACCCTAGTGAGCTAAAGTGGTTTTTTAAGAGGAAAAATTACATTATACTTTGGAATAGACAACAAGAAGCAAGAAATGAAAGTAATTGTGATCTCAGTAAGGTTTCCTTACTCAGATGGAGTGGAAAAATTGCAGTGATTCTCTTTTGAAAGGAGATGAATAGTGGAAGTGCAGGAATAATCACAACGTGGAACAGGTCAGTTTGCATATCAGACGCCAGCTTTCATAAGAAGATTAAGGCTATTGAAATTGACAGGTGGCAGTTTTTAAAGAAGAAAAAAGTTAAAAAATAATTCTAGAACTATCCAGTGTAGCCCTATAATGTAAGATCTTTTTCCATCACTGCTATGAAACCACACTCAGGCCAGGCATCACCCTCACTCTGGATGCCTTTATGGGCTTTAGAGACCATCATTATCTGGTTCTTGATCTTTTCAATTTCCAAATGCTTGTTTTGTTTTCATCCTGTTGGTCCATCACTGTTAAAACTTTCATAAGACTCAGACATCTGACTTATCTTTGCTTTCAGTGTTCCCGTCCAGCTCTTTGATAGCACTTACTGGCTTCTCACTTTTCTGATGCCATATTTTTTCCATTGCTGTCTGCCTACAATTTCAATCAGGCCTTTAGGCTCTTTTTTCTCTGTTATCACATACATACTATATTCAAATATATGAATAAAAGGTCCTAAAAACACAAAAATGTTAACTTCTTTCTAAAAAGTGGTTTCCTGGTTTTATGAAAAATCTTGACAGTGATTAAGTGACACTGCACAAAGCAACTGATAATCATGACAAACAATATTGATTCATTTTCTGCCTTCTGCTGCCCTATCAATTTCTGTTGGTCTGTATAGTCTGGGTTTGTAAAATATTCAGTGCTGGGATATGTTTTTGGCCTGCCTGTGGATCTTAGTTTGTGATTACTGCTGGGGAGGTTGCTATAAATGCAAGTTGAAAAGTGGGAGAATTATTCAATAGAAGTTGGAGAAAAATTCTTTGATAAGAGATCTTGGCTTATCTGTCTCAGCATCTAATGTTACTGCCCTATCACAGTAAAGAATTTCCTCTTAACACCTAATGTTGGTATAATTAGGAGTTTATCTGTGAGTGAAGTGGAGGTAAGCAAAGCAGTCTCTTTCACTGAGCCATGAGCTGTTCCTAGGTTCATACTGGTAGTTGAATATTTAATTCTCCCTGTTAATCTGATGTATCCATAAATGCCAATTCTAGGCTTAGAATAATTAAAAGTAATTTATGGATCACAAGAAGGAAATGTTAGAGGAAAAATAATGGTGCCAGCCAGGGGTAATGATCACTTTAGAAGTCCCAGACATGTAGATGTTTTATTTCTATCGTTTAAAAAAATGATAAAATTTGCAAATAGACAGACCACTGAATCAGCAGGTGTAAAGCATCTTTACTTCTAATTGTGTCTTTTGTTGAACACGGTTGTATTTGTGAGGGGTTAACCCTTAGGGTGGATGGTGTAAAGGTTGCCTAGTGTGACGTCCTAATTTCAAGGAAAATTTCATTTTCTGTTCTTTGAAGAGGTATTGACTTCCAAATCACACACAGACATGCCTCTGATCTTCCTGGGGATGAGTCACAGTGCAACGTGGATGCAAAGCACTGGGATCAAATTTGAAGCGTGTTGATCACTGCTGATGACAGGACAAGATGTTCTCTAATCCCATGTGTGGGGTTATAGAGTGTGCTTTATTAAAAAAGAGGACTTAATGCTATTAAAAGCAGAGTGCTGAGATTTTTGTTGAGGTGTTTTTATTAGTGCTCCACTGTAGATTTTAAAGTATAATAAAGTAACAAATGTTACCTTCATCTTAGTGGCTTTAAATGCTTGGTTAATTTACACCAGAATGGAGCTTTCAGTGTCAGGCGNTTTTTTTCCCCCCTTGCCACCATAAGCATTCAGCTGAAACAACAGCTATGACTCAGTTGACAGTGAACGCTGCTTGAATTGATTTAGTCCGAGTTCAGATTTAGCACATAATCATGTTCAATTTGATCCACTGTGCTGCCTAGAGATAAAAGGGTTGAAAAAATAGATTTAGCTTATGTCAGTCTTTGTGGTGATGTCATTGCCATGAGAGATGGAATAGCGCTGTTACTATGCTGTGCCTGCTCAGTTGGTGGGTGTACGGGGGACAGGCAACCAGCAACTCACTTTAAGTGCACAGAGCTCATGTTGGAGGCTTGCAGGCATTGCCAGCAGTGAAACTGAATCTTGGACTGTTCAATTGCAGTACTGAACTGAAGATTTTTTTTTATTCTATTGTTATTTTTTCTTCCATCGTTTGTGACTCTGAGCTTGCCTAACTCTGTGTACAAAGGCGGGGGATGCCAGCCCGTAGCATGGACTGTGATGTTTCCACTCTGGTTGCCTGTGGGGTTGATGTGGAGGTTTTTGCCAGCCAAGAGGTTAAGGTATGCGCCTGCAATCCTTTTGTTGCTTCTTAGAAAAGCCTTTGGGAGCAATAGGCATTTGTATGTAGCAATTCACAATAACGGGGCAGATGAGATTCTGCTGCCGTGGTAAAAGGCATGCAGTTAAAAAAATCTGTTAATTAGGGGAGAGAAATATGGGAAAGGAAATGTGTCTGCTTTTTACTGCATTTTGATAAGCTGACAGAATAGCCTGGTGTTTACTCTTTAATGATAGAAGAAATGGGTTATATAACTGACATCTGTGCATATGCATGTTTCATATTCATAAAAAATCTTTCATTGTTAATTTTGTCAAGTTATTTTTAGTCCAGTGTCACTTTTTAGATCAGCCTTGCCATAAATGTTATTTGTTGATGTTGATAACCTTCAGATAGCTTTACTCAGTTGAACAGTAGCTGTTTTTCTCCTTCACATTTACATCAAATATGCAAACATAAATTTTTTGTGAAGGGTTAAAAGTTTGTAGTAAGTGTTTTGGTGCATCTGCAGTGTAACAACACAAAAAGTTGTACGTCTTGCATATCATGCATATCTGAAAAACAATGCTTAAATCTAAGGTTTGATATGCAGAGCTCATAGTCTTTTAATTAGACAACTGCTGTAGAAAAGTCATTGTGTGTAATTGCTTACTGTTGAAATCAATTATCTTTTTCATTTTTTCTCATATTACTGTAAGAAAATCACTGCAAATTAAGTTTGAAAGAGGAATTCTAAGTATGCTTTTCACAGATGATCTGAAAGAGCTCATAGATGTAATACAGTGCTATTCAGCAGTTTATAAAGGACAAAGGTACAGACAAAATTAGTTTCTAATCTGATGGTTCTTAGTAAGACTGGAACAGGGTAGAAAGGATTTACAAATTGGAGGTCAAATTTTGAACCTCTGTTCTGTTTGATTCTAAGTCAAACATTGAAGCCACTGGAAATATCTGGAAATAAAAATACTTTGATTTGCAGGAGGCTGTGATGATTTTTATTTCCCTGTTAGTTTGTTACCATGTGAGATCATTTATACTTTATTCAGATACTTTTGTGTTGGCACCAAGAGATTCTTCTTAATTTAAGAAGCTTTTCCCTAACAGTTTAATAGTGGATTTAGAGATGAAATAGTGAGTAGTTCAGAGGAATGATTCAGGTGAGGAGTCTTGCCTGCACTGGGACATGTTTCTTGTATTATTTTGAAGTAGTAAAATGTTTATCTGCCTATTCTTTTTTTTTCTTTTCTTCTTTCTTTTTTTTTACTTTGGAACATTTTCTTTTCCCATGTAGGATTTACACCTGCATTGATACGATCTTGTACCTGGGTCTTCTAGTGTCTCATCCATGTTCAATGTAAGGCTGTAAAGAAATTAAAGTTGTAGTGAGCTTCCTGTATCTTCATTCATATGTCAGTAGCAATGCAAAAGCAAAATTTTGACTTACATAAATCAGCAGAAAGCATTCCATTGACTTGGGTAGGATTTATATTAGCCTGATTTAAGCTGCAACATCTATATATGAGCCAGGAATATGAGATAAGAGAACAAAAGGCTCACAGAGACATTACAGGAATTGTAACCCTTTTGTGTTACCTGGACTTTCTATACCTTGTTTGCTTTGGTTAAAACTGCCCTGTTTGGTTTTTTTTTTCCCCTTATGTCTGAATTAAAATGTTGATTGCAAAGACTTTGGGTATAATTACAGTGGGGACTGCACTGCAGACTGCACTGCAGCTTAGAAATGCAAAGTCTACTTTGAAGTTGCCTGGCTTAGAGGCTGTGAGCAGCATGTCCTCTGTGACCCACAGCTCACTGCAGGCTCCTTCCCACTGGGTTGTCCCCAAACTCAGTTGTGGAGGTTGTGACCAGCTCTGTGCTCATCCCCAGGCTCCCCATGCAGCAGCCTGCAGTGTGGGCATCCTCTTTGTGAAAGTTTCACTGCTGCTGATAGTTTAAAGCTGGAGACAACTACTGCTCTTTGCTCACTTCCAGGAGAATTGCAGGGAAAACAACAGGATGGCAAAAGGGTTCACTTCAAGGTGGGTTTTTTTAGTGACAGTATAGTCACAGCATAGAAAAGTTTATATTGACTTAGAAGGGGTGGGAAACAGATTTAGGGTTAAAAAGGAAGGAGGCTGTTACTGAGAAGAGATGGGTGTGGAGCAAAAGCAAATGCAGAATTCCTGTTTTCTCCACCTACCCTGTGAGTACCCCTTTGCCCAGCCCTTTTGTGGGTCAGCCTGAAGGCACAGGTAGCATTGACAGCTGAAGTCTAGGCATTGTCCCATCTCCAATTGAAGTTTTTCTTGCAGGGAACCTTCTCCCACTGTGAAGGGAATGCACCCTCTGTGGTAGAACAGGTACTAAAGATCTTACAATACGTGTGGTGCTTGGTGAGGTTTGCTAAGATGAGCTGTTACTCCTGTAGAAGGAGTTGTCTGATGTCAGCAAGGGTTGTGTTCAAGGTTAAGGATATGCTTACAGCAAATCTCACTTTTTTTCAGTTTAGGTTTAGAACTCATGTGAGGCTTGGGGGAAGGATGCTGGTGTAACTGAGCTATTGTTCTCCTGAGAGGTTTGGGAGAAGGATGCTGGCAGCACGGAGCTGTTGCTGTGCACTTTGCAGCACGTGTGTTGGCCACAGCTGCAGGCTGTGGGTGTGAGGAGCCTGCCAGGATTGCAATGGCAGAGCTTGGTGTGTTGGGGCTCTGGAGCAGCAGCTCCCACAGCAGATGGCAATGAGGACTCCTGGAAGTTGCCACTTCTCGAGAGCGTCGGTCCCTCAGAGCTGGGGAATTCTTATGAAGAGCTGGCTTTGAGCACAGGGCTTGGAGAGAGGGAGGTCTCCAGTTTGCTGCTGCTTTTCCTTCTCTGGAGGAGACCTTATTCTGTAGTCATTATGCTCTTAGCATCTGGCAGTCAGGCTTGGAAGCACTGTTTCCATTTGGCCTCTGGAACAGGGGAGCAGTTCTTTAGTACTGAAGACAAAGCATTTTAGTTGCTGCATTTGGAGCTGCTCATCCTTTCAATGAACAGAGGCATGTATGGGTCCCTTGGCAATGGCCCCCAGCACTGACACCGTGGGTTTGGCACTCATGAACCCATCCAACAAGCCCTTCATTTCTGATCAGCTGCTGCTCTGACTTGTCTTTTCTAATCCAAAAATTGGGTCAGGCTAATCAACATGCTACTTACTGACTGTAGATCAGGAACTAGAAGAGTTGAGAAGACAACCATAGAAATCATGAAGTACAGTTCTGCTTTGAAGTTCACCTGGATAATTAAAATTCTTTCAGTGCCTCTAGATGATAATTTCATGTAATGATCTTTGTTACATAAGCAATTAGCTAATGAATATCTTGTTTATTTCTAATAGAGGAATTCCAGACATCACTGAAACAGTGGCAGAGAATTTAAACTCATATATCTTACTCTAAGCAATGTGTTTTTATATGATTAATTCTACATATTCTCTCCTCATCTTTGTTCACACAGACCATTCCACTCAGAAACAAGGTAGAATTGGGGCAACTTGGCACCAACTGTAAAAGAGAAGAAATACAAATGATCCAGATGGATCACATCCTGAAATCAGTAATCTGATGTGGATGGAACCATTATCTTAACACAGGGAAAAAACTCAATGTGTACATGAGCCAGGTAGCAAATGGAAATAGTAGAAATAGTTTCACTGTTTGGACTGTTGCTTTGGAGGTTTAATCCCTGTTGGAGCAGGATCTTTGCCAATCTGTAAACTCATTACTCAGTTCAGATGCTCCAGTGAGCACCCTGCTAATGGGAGTTGTTTGGGGTGAATGAGTTGGAGGTTTGATCACTGTCCTGCAGTTGCCTTTGAGAAGTTTAGCAGTCTAAACTTCTGAGGTCTAAAGAGCAAAAACATACTAGATGCTTGTGGGTTTTGCTCTCCACTTCAGTTCTCCACTTGTCTAAGTGGCTCATTCGCAAAGACGTTCTGATGTTTAAAGTTTAGGTGCTCTAAGGTCAGAGTCAAGTGAAGGAAGGGAGAGGAATTTTTCTGCCCCTAGGGTGCTGCCAGTTGTCCAGTGGCAGGAAGCATGACTCGCTGGGAGAGTTTCTGGGTTTCTGTCTTTACATCCTTTTCCTTAGCCGTGGGAGCTTGATCCGTGGGAAGAGTCTGTTGCACAGTCATAAGACTTCACAGACGGGCTATAAGGAGGAAACCAAACAACAGCATGACTGCCAAAAATACCCTGATGGCTAGAAAGGCCTGCTCTATAACTTCTCTTGGTATTTTCTGTAGTTGGTAGTTCTTTCTAATTGCAAATAAAGTTGCCTCAGTGAAATCGGCACGATCCAAGAGTTCTGCTGGAGAAATAGAAGTGTGTCTATTTTGATCTCTGCTTACTGTCTGTGTTCATCTGGAACAAGTAATGGAGAGGAGCTTCCCAAATGCTGTAATGCTGTTCCCAGGACACTGACCCTTCTCTTGGCTTCAGTGTCAGCACAGAGAGACTCTGACAGCAAAGCTGGGGCTCGTGCAGCCGGTGCTGCTGCACACCGAGGTGCTCCCTGTTCCAGTCACAGACTGGGCTTTTCCTCTGTCTTTCTAACACCCTCGTGTGAAGGCAGCTGGACTCTTTAGGGAAGTTCCCAAAGAAGTGATAGAATGGTAAGACTTCTTAAGGTCACAATATGCTCTTTAGGCTGATCTTATTTGTACTTGCTTTTCCCTTGCCTCAGAAGAAGGGGATGCTGCTGTTTCCTCAGAGGTCCGTGGCAGTTGCAGGTGTTTATACACCTCTGAATTTGGCAAACCTTCTGCTTCTCCTTCTTCACCCTTTTAGTGCTAACAGGGAAAAGCAAAGCAAGTCACAGGGCTTTGTATTCTCTCTGATTCTCCTTTCTGTTGGAAGTCACATGAAGATATTTCCCTTTCCTAAGGATAACTAGACAATGAGGAATTTGTCAAATGAAAATAAATAATTAGAATATGTTGGTAGAAGGTGCAGAATTAATCCAAGTCAGGTAATAAGGTAAGATGGACCCTGTAATTTTACTGACAAATGACCCAGCCTGTGTGAGGAGTACTGAAGAGATGGTGATTTTCTCAGGCAGATTTGAAGAATTAATCAGTGCAGCTATAGATTGAGGTACTTGTAATATGGATACAAGTGTGATACTGATTTTTCATCAAATAATTACTTTGGTTAAAATTCTCAGAAGAACCTAAAGAGATAAAGTACCCAAGTTCTTTCTCTTCTCAAAAAACCAAAATTATCAAGGGCACATCATTTTCAGGTCTGTAGTGATCCAGTCTCATTTTCCTCTGAAGGTGTTGTATATGTGCACTTCTTTGTCTCAAATTTTACTGATGCTGTTTGCTGCTGCTTAGCATGACTAAGCTTTGATGCTGAGCAGTGTTGCAGGTTCTGAGGCAGAGGCCTGCACCAACCTTGTATGTATCTTTAGTAATTTTTTAGTCATTTATAGCAATTTTTTTTTTTTTTTTTTTGCTCATGGACTAATGTACATGCTTTGTGGTTGGAGAGATCTTCCTTTAATATTTTCTAGGGGTGATTCTACCAGAGGCCTTAAATAATCTACTCAGTTTTGATCATTCAAGTGCTAAACAGCTTGTTTGCTTTGGAAGATGTTGCCTAATCATATGCTAGAGTGCAAACAACCGTGACACTGTGGTCTTGGAGCAGAGAATTCTCCTTGGCAAAAAGACACTAAGGAAATTGTACCACAGTTTGTCAAACACTTGGCTAACACACAGGCTGCCAAGGGCCAGAAACTGGCCAAGCAAATCACCCAGTCAGTGGCCAGTTGCTGAAAGTTACTGTGTCTTTTCCATGCACATATTTATAGTGGTGCCAGCATTGTGTGCATCATCTTTTCCTGAAGATTTCCTCCATTAATACGACTTCCAATAAATACCTTCTCCTTCTCAAGGACAGCAGAATTAAAATTTCCCCCAAGGGAGACTTTCCCCCTTTCTTTTCCTTATTGACAATGCCCCTAAAAAGCACATGCAGCCATCGAATTTGGCTCCAGCCTGTTTTCCATCCTTAGTCCATGTCCATTCCTGGAAGCACAGACCACCTTCTCACAACATCAGTGTCTTTGTGATGCCTTTAACTTTCCCCACATGGAATTTCTGTTGGTGCTGAATTTAGTAGAAGCCTTTGGTTGTAGCAGCTGTAATGGAATAAACAGCCCCACTGTCCTTGCAGGGTGGGAAAACAGCTGGATGGGTCCTTGTAGAGCTGGATGCTGCAGCAGCATCTCCATGGCACCTTCTCTTCTGTACACCTGGCGTTGCTGGAAAACCTCAAAGTGGTGTTATAGGTAAAAAGTTCTAAGTGTTCTCATTTGCAGATGGAAAACTGAAGAACCAGGAAGTAAGTTCTCTGATTAGGAAACTGGATTTGGAATGCAGCAGAGCTGGTGTAATTAATAATGTTTTTAATAATCATGTTCTATAGATGTTCAGTCTCAAATGTCATTGAGCTCTAGGCATTTTCCAGAGACTGAGGAGCTTTGCTCAGTTAGTAGCTGATTTTGGTTGGATTTTGGTGGGTTTTTTTGTGGCTTGTTTTTGTTGAGGTTTGTTTGTTTGTTTGTTTGTTGTCTTGTTTTTAATTAGCCTAAACTTGCTGCTTTTCAGAATCCGCATTGGATTCTGGCAGACAGAAGGACTGACTTTATCATGCAGGGTGGCTTCATGTTTATCAGGAGCATGGAAGAGCCTCCAGTTTTGCAGCACCAGGTAGTTCCACCTGTTGAAATAATAGTCCCTGAGCTGAGAAACCCAATAAACCTGTTGAGCTCAGAGCAGTAGCAACAGGCAGCTGTACAGGGAATTTTTGCAGCTCAATTTGTCACTTGCAGAAGAATATCTCTGCTTCATCTGTTGCAGTGAGGGATATGTTTTCCATTAAAAGATGGAGGCATCCAGACAGCTGAATTGTGCAGCAGAACTTCTGCTGCCCAGCCACTTTCCTGATATCTCACTTGTCCTTTTATTCTTGTAGGTCAGATGTGCTGCTGTGAGGCAGATGAGCAAATTATGGTAAAAAACCTGCTAATCCTCTCAATAGAAGAAAATCCATATATGGAGGAGATAAGATGATTGTTTCACTTGCTGTAGAAATTTTATTCAAACATTACCCTTCTCAAGTTTCATCATCCTTTGCTGTGTATCCTCTTGCCCAGTGACAAGGTTCATTCAGTTTTGGCTACTTGTCTATGTTTCATAGAGAAAACCAGTAACTAAACCACTAAGAATAAAAGCTTTTGAATTGTCTGAATAATTAGACCTATACTTGGAAATTTGTTTTAACCACCACTTCTCTGTGGCTGTTGGTTTAGTGTTGGTTGTGTTGGGGGTGTTTTGTTTTGTTTGGAGGATAATTATTTTATTTGCTAGTGCTGCTCCAAAGCCAATCCACCATCAGAAATGGCCTTCTACCTCAAAGAGGAACATTTATTTAAGAGAAACAAATATCTTTAATGGGTAAATCATAGGTGGAAGTCTTATGAGCTGAGGGTTTAACCTGAAGGAAAGCAGTTGTTCATTCAAAATGTGGCTGAAATGAGGAAGGGGAGCATGGGGATTAGGAGGAGGGAAGTCACTGTGATGAAGTGCCTCTGTTGGGAAGGACCAAGAGTGGGAAAAACTCCTGTGGAGGCTGGGGCAGGCTGTGGCAGGTGGTGGCAGTACTGCTGTCTGAGGGGGTGACAGCAGCAGCAGAGTAGGGCTGGAGGGAGATCTCAGGAAAACAAATAATAATGGAAGACCACGGTGAGATGACTTTGACTTCCTGAGCTGTAGTGGAATGATTTAAGGGCCGAAGATGATACGTGGTGCTGGAAAAACCCATTGATAGTCTAAAAAAAGAGGATTTTGTGACAAAGCTTTCATCAAGCAGGTGTTAAGTATCATTGAAACCTTAGTTAAATTAATCTTGACAGCTTTCTGCTTTACTGAAAGTGTCTTCCACAGGCTTCCATCCTTTTGTTACCTCCAGGTAACAAAATCCTTTTGTGAATGGGTACTCTGAGCTGCTGCCACTCTTCTTTCAGCTCCTTCCTGAAAACTTTTTGCTGTTAAATGTCTCACAAGGAGTTGAATGATTGAACATGGCTAGACTAAGCTACTTATGCATGCATGGGACAGAAAATATTTTGGAAACCTTACCAAAAGAAATAAAATATATTATCTTTTAGTATATTTTATTCCTACCTTCCCTGTCTTTCTGCTTCATCATTCTGGAATGCAAGAAGGTATTTTGTGTTTTCCCTTGTTTTTGTTCAGTGCAGTAGATGATACTAGAAATAAATAACAGTAATTTTTAAACTGTTGGAAGTATCCAAACAGTAGGTGATACAGTAAGACATATATCAAATTATGAGACTGTTCTTGGTGCAGTTTTTTCCAGCAAACGGAGGTAGGTAATTTTATTTGATTTTTGATTTTTATTTTAACAATTGAATAAATTAATGATGGCAAGTACCGTTGGTAAAAATTATTTTGAAGTTAGCTTTTGAAATAAAGTCTGAAGTCAGACGAAAATAATTTTTCTGAAAAGTCATTTTCAGTGACCTTATGGAGCTGGTAAATAGTTTCTCCTAAGAAGATTATCTTAGAGACCAAGAAGAACATAAAAATTAGCAGCTAAGGAGGCACTTTTGAATGCATAATGGAGATTATCTATCCTGATGCAAAGGACAGATAGGATATGTACAATAAGAGACTGTAAGGTCTAGATCAGATACTTCTTTTGCTTTACAGCAGTTTAAGGATTTATATATAAAGTGAAAATCAAGTGTGCAAAATCACGAAGTTAATTTCAATTAGCAGGGGTTTTAAATAAGAACAAGGGAAGTCTCATGATGTATAGAAATTAAGAGGAAAATAGTGTGCAAATCCATTAACAGCAAGATATATAATGTGGGGAGGGTTATGGTGTGACTGATTTCATTTGTATTACATGATAAGACAGATATTACCTAAATTAATAGGAAAAAAACCCCCTTGTAGTGGCCAGAGCAGAGAAAAGCTTCTAAAAATGCAGGGGTAAGAGAGATATTTAGGTGTACATGAGCTGCTAAAATCTACCTAAGAATGCTTTAGGATGTAGTTGAAATAATTTTTTATTATTTGAAATTTTCTTTGAGAATTCATAGGTTACAAAGAGATTGCTGAGGATGGGAAATGTAAAAAAATAGCATTTGTGTTTAAAAGGGGGAGAGAAGAAAGACCTGGATAATTACAGGTATCTTTATCTGACTTGAATTTTGGAAATAAGTTTGGAAGTACTTTGGAAGTAGTTAGATCTGGGCTGTGTAGACCAAATCATGTCAAATCAATGTGCCTTCCTTGTTTGACAGGGCAATGGGATAAGTGGGGTAAAGGAGATGTGGAGTGTAGATATTTTGACTAAAGCTTTCACACTGTTCAAGTAATTTCCATAAGTAATCTACACTCTAAAT
The DNA here is from genome assembly GCA_013400775.1 of Chaetops frenatus. NCBI lineage: Eukaryota > Metazoa > Chordata > Aves > Passeriformes > Picathartidae > Chaetops > Chaetops frenatus. The sequence continues at coordinate 1,061,841 of VZTR01033455.1, read as the reverse complement.
ATAATTTCCATAAAGTGGGTGCATAGTTGTTTACAGATTGTCTGAACCAGAACCAGTTCATTCTCAAAGACATGTTCCTTCCTGAAAGCAGGTTGAGAATAAATGACAGTAGTCAAAAGGGAAAAACAAAAAAGTGTGAATGACACGGTCCTGGTAGGGCAGGGTCAAACTTCTGAACAACCCTTAGTTAAACGACAGGATGAAATTTAGTGCAAAAATAAATAAATTAAAGTCCCAGCTGTATAAAGGCCTTCACATGACTAAACAGTTGTGTGATGCAAATCTTTTGAGTTCTAGTGAATGGCAGTGGATAATTAGCAGCAGAGTCACACTTCTGTAAGTAAAATAAATGTGGATTCACTGACTAGAAGGGACCTTCAAATATCATTTGGTTCCATTCCATGCCATGGGCAGGGACATCTTCCACTATCCCTCCCAGCTTGCTGCAAAGCCCCATCCAATCTGGCCTTGAACACTTCCAGGGAAGAATTTCTGCCTTAAGTCCAGTCTTAACCTGTCCTCTTTAGTTCAAGCCCACTGCTCCTTGTCTGTCACTACAGGCACTGGTAAGAGTCTCTCACCATCTTTCTTTTATATCCTCTCTAAGTATCCCAAGGCTGCTGTAAACCTCAGAACTGCAAAAGCCTTCCCTTCTCCAGACTGAACAGCTCCAGCTCTTTCAGCCTTTCCTTGCAGGAGGGGTGCTCCAGACCACGTTTGCTGTTGCAGCTGTGCTGTTTGTCTCTGGTGGGACTGGTTAGATTTTTCAGTTGCACCTTTTCTTGTCTAGGAAGGAGATTTCATGTTGCTACCTTGTTTCCAGAGTCTAAGAGGAAAACCACTGACGTGTGAAAAGTAGTACCTTTATCTTTAGAAACAGCTGATTCCATGAGAGGAACTGCAGGGCTGTGTGACCAGCCAGCTTTCTGCAGGCGGCTGCCAGTCCCTGAACCAGAATCTGAGAGTTGTTGAGCTAAAAAAAATCCTTATTAATCAAGACAGCTGGGAGCAAAGCCAAATTCTGGGCCATAGCAGAAATGAGTATGCTGCTTATGTTAGACAGAAGTCAATTATTGGTGTACTTAAAATTTTAGAGGTTTGGGAGTTTATGCCTTTTTGCATGTTTTTTTTTTTTAAATAAGTGAATAAAGAGGAAAGATGTTTAGCTATGTGCTTCATGCTTTTGTAGCAAATTATTAGACTGACATTGTTGAAAAACTGTAATGATATAAGCAACCTGCCCACAATCCTCACTCCCAAAGTGGTGATATTTTTTGGTATAGGGGAAGGAACTTGGTATACAGTAGCTGTCAGAAAACAAGAATTTACTCAGTGCATGCTGCATCCTAGAACACAGTACAGAATATTTTTTCATGTCATTGAGTAGTGTAAAATTCCTGCTTAAGCTTCAACTGTTATACAGTTTTATAGTTTATGTATTGTATAGTGAAATAGAAGCAGAGCAAAGGAAATTAACAATTCTATAAAGAAAAGGTCCTGGGTAAAGGGAATTTACTTTGGGAATGAGTAATTGGTATAAGTGTGGTAAAATGATGGTATAATATGAGTGTGTACTTGTGTGTAAAATAAGGTGGATGATAATGCTGTAGATTGGCACGTGTTTAACTACTCTATTTTAGAATCATAAAATTTAAGAATCACAGACTGGTTTGAGTTGCAAGGGACCTTAAAGATTATCCAGTCCTAGCCCCTGCCATGGACAGGGATACCTTCCACAGACCAGGTTGCTCCAAGCCCTGTCCCATGTGGCCTTGAACACTTCCAAGGCTGGGGCAGCCACAGCTTCTCTGGGCAACCTGTATCAGGGCCTCACCACCCTCACAGTTAGGAATTTCTTCCTGATACCCAATCTAAACCTGATCTCTTTCAGCTGAGACCACTTACTTACATGAAAGTGCCCTTGCTGATTTATTCTCCTCTAGTGTTTTCCATTAAATTTGAGGTTTATATGTAGCAAATCTAGTTCTACTGTCTGAGTATCCCTTAGAGAAAGTCTGGACTGAGCTGAGCATTCATGTATTCACTTTTAGTTGATAATTTGCCCTTCTTAATTAAGTACTAGTATCCCAAACTGATTAAATACATGGTTTTCAATTTCAATTCAAAAATGTAAATTCTGTTCTTGGGGCTACAACTGATGCTGCTTCTGCAGGCACAGTCCGTGCATTAGGCTGAGTGGTCTGGGACCACCTCTGAAGATGTAACCTCCATATTGAACAGGTGGCTTCCCTTTATTTTGAGTGACTGCTTCCACCAGATTTTGCATCCTGCTTCTTCTCCTGTCATTTAGAATCTATTTGCAGAAAAACCTCCTTTACCTCAAAGGCAGACTCCTTGAGTCTGCACTGTGTCATGAGAGGCTTAGGTTGGATACCCAGAGGGTGACTGGGCACTGAGTGGGCTCCCAGGGAATGGGCACAGCCCCAAGGCTGACAGAGCTCAAGGAGTGTTTGGACAATGCTCTCAGGCACAGGGTGGGATTGTTGGGGTGTCCTGTGCAGGGCCAGGAGTTGGACTTTGATCATCCTTGTGGGTCCCTTCCAGCTCTGGACGTTCTCTGGTTCTACACGTCTGTCTCCAACATTCCAGACTGGCACAAGGGCATTTGCAAGGCAAATGTAACACAGAGCCAGTGTGAAACAGTGCCACAGGGCAAGAAACTATGGGATACTGATTATTTTTGTGTGTCCTACTTATTTTTAAAAAACTTGTTCATAAAAAGAAGAAAGTCTCCATTTGTTACCACTCTGCTTGCCAGTCACAGAACTCATTCCTGCTCACCAATTCCTCTGGATCTGTGGACAGCAGCTTCAGTTTCATAATGCCAGTCCAGTATCTTTTTAATATCATGCTGTTACTGATATATTTTTCATATCAGGAAATGAAAATGAATTTGATAAAGAGCAGTGCTAGTTTTAGCTCTAATATAGGATTAGTCGGCTTTCCAATTCTTGTTTCTAAACAGAATTCGTGCCAACTGGAAATTTTCCAGTTGGTTGAAAAATGACATGGGAGCAGTTCGGTCAGGAATATTTGCTTTTTCACCCTGGGGTTCCTTCCATCTGCCTAATAAAACAATTATATCACTGTAAGACTGAAATTCCCTGTGTCCTGTCTGGAAGTGGATGGTACTAGTGGCTGTGGAGTCAGAGGGAAACCTCTGCTTCTTTTTCTGCCCTTCTGTACCCGGTACAGAACCTGTATCTGTCATCTCAGCCTTTTTGAGTGCTGGAATATGCTTATTAAGTCCACACAAATCCTCTTTCCTGGCCTGCACAAGCCCAGTTTTCTGATGTGTGCTAAATTCTTGATGTCATGAGGTACTATAACACTATAAAATTCTAGAGACTAATTAAGCATTGTAGTGTATATTGGGAATTAAAATATGCTGTTGAAATCTTTTTCAATAGACAGGTAAACCATTGTGTGGTGATCCTTTGGTATTTCAGCATCTGTGCAGCTTGAGATCCTGGTGTCCTCCTAAGACTGTGACCTCTAATGGGGAAGAAAACAGCCTCTCTAAGTGTAATAATATTTCAAGCACATTTTTTTCCACTGAAGTTTATTCAAACTGGAAAGCATCTCCAGTTTTTTTAAGGTCAGTGCTGAACTGGGGGTTCCAGTGACAACCTAGAAGCAGTATGCAGGGAAGAGTGTATCATCTCTATTTATGCAGATGCTTTCCATCCATTTTCTGCCATGATCTGCAAAATCAAATTCACAGTTAAACTTTTCAGATTGATAACAGCATCAAGAGGAATTATACCCAGCAGATTATAGCTCATGTGAGCGTCTTCTGAGGGCACCAAATCAGTAAATGAGAATGAGAAAACTCACTGTCTTTTATAACTCTTTCAATGCAATGTATGAACATTAACATTTTAGTCTGTGGAAGTTCTGCTCTTTGAAGTTAGAAGGAACAGACTGTTATCTGTAGTTATGCCTTTTTTTGAACTGAAGATATATATATATATTTTATATATAAAATATATATTTTAAATATATATATTTTAGATAGCACAATTCCTGTTGTGAGGAAAGTCTATGTCCTGTGTAATAATTTAAAAAAAAAAGGAAAAAGAAATTCTGTTCAAATAAATGCATCAAGTGCAAATGTTCTCTTATAAACAATTAGCGAAGGAAGGACTACAGGGAGCAAATTAGGTTAAAAATAAAATAAACAAAGAATTGATGATGAACCTGGATTTTCACTGACAAGCTACAAAAGTAGATATGCTCCATTCCTCTGAGCATGTGGCCTCCTCTGGACCTGCTCCATCAGGTGCATGTCCTTTTTGCAGTGGGGTCTCCAATGCTGGATGCAGTAGAGGGGCAGAATCCCCTCCCTCACCCCCTGCACTCATTGTTTCTGATTGAACCAAGGACATGTATATCAATGTTATGTCAATATCCCCCAATTTGTCACATTCGTAAACAGGACATTTCCTTCTCTTCCAGCCCAGTATTGATTTTTTCTTTAGTTTTCTTTTTACCTCTTCCTTAACATGTTTATCTTTGATACTTTTGTTTATTCCATTAATTCTGGAGCACCATTTACGTGTAGTTGATACAGGTTTGCTAAAGCCTCCACTCAGCCACTTGACTGGAGGCACCATATTCCCATCTTTGGTTTATCTTCATTGTACAAAGAGCCTCCAGTCTCTGAGACTCAGAGACTCTCAGAGGCTGCAGCTCCTCGGAGCTGCTCAGATGTACAGACAACAGACCTGCTCGAGTAATTTGCAAATGAAGTGTAAGACAGGGAATGACAGATGGTCGGGACAGACTGGGAAGAACAAGGAACAGTCAAACAGCACAAGCAGAGCGTTAGACAGTGGTCACAGTGCTGCTGGTTGTGACTGTGGGGTCACTGACTGTGGGCTGCAGAGGAAGTAGAGAGAGGATGATGATGAGAGGATGTGCATTGCTGGGTCAGGGGTTCCCCTTGTACCTTTTTTCATCAGTTGAGTAACATTTATGGAGCAGCATAAGATTAGATTCTATTCCTCTCTCCTACTTTTTTTTTTTGTTTGTTTGCTTCATAGTCGCTTTCAAAATTGTCAGTGTCCTTTCCAAATCCAGACAAGTTGAAACTGTATTTTTAGTCCTGTTTCATGCAGTTTGCAGTGTTAGAGAAGAGGAGAGGGAGAAAGCATTCCCCATGACTGATGAGAACAGCTGAAAGGCTATAAATGTTGATCACTGTAGGCAAAACAGTAAATCAGGAACGGGCAATGCAAGCATTTTATTTGTTTAAACTGTCCCATGGTTTGTTCTTGTTTGTTTTTCAGTTTAACTGGGTTGACAGTGTCAGGGAATGAGTAGTTTGCATTTTATGGTTGTTTTACAGTGTTGCATCTCCAAGAGTATAAATTAGACAGTTTCTCAGCTCTTGGTTTTCCCTTTATTGTAGTTCATCCTTGCATTTAGCATTTTGCACACTGGCATCCTGATTCTATGTCACAGCAACAGAGGTGTCTCCTGACACTTCTGCAGCCTCAGTAACAGATTTTTAAAAGGCTGAAGTTTCTATAGTCCAACGGGGAGTTGTATAGAAGTAAAATGATTTAGAATGAGTTATGGAAACTTTGGTTTTACTCCCATGGTTTCCCATGAGCTGTCACTGTGACTGTGGGTATGTCCTGGCCTCAGTGTCACCACACGAACAGGAGAGTGGGGTGGCCTCAGAAGGCTTGAGGAGATGAAATTGCAATTGCCAAAGATCAGTGAAAAATAGTGTCATACGAAGATTTATGTAGCTTTTCTTACAGTATCAAAGTTTATACAGTTAATAGGAGGAAGTTCTTTGCTATGAAGGTGGTGAGGCCCTGGCACAGGTTGCCTGGAGAAGCTGTGGCTGCCCCATCCCTGGAAGTGTCCAAGGCCAGGTGGGACAGGGCTTGGAGCAACCTGGTTTAGTGGAAGGTCTCCCTGCCAATGGCAGGGGTTTGGAACTAGGTGAGCTCTAAGGTCCTTCCAACCCCAACCATTCTGTAGTTCTGTGAATATGAATAATTTTCACACAGCTTCTTATAATAAATAATTTCAGTCCTAGTTTAGTGCACAAGTTTGACCACCAGTCTCAAGATGGTAGGCAGTGAGATGTCTTTGGTTTGGTATGCTTCAAGATAGATTTATTACTACAAGTTATCAGGAGTTTGGTAACTCCCTCCCAGAGGCTAGTAGAATTCAGCCATTACAGAAGAAAGAGATCCAAGACTACCAGTTACAAGGTCTTTTAAAGGTTACATAACCAATAGATAATTACCACGTACATATATTTTCTATTCCACACCAATAGTTAATCACTCTTACTGCATTTCCATCACACTGCGGTATTTGTCATCCAATTAAGTGCTGTACCATATATCCCTGTTACTTTCACTCTATCTTACCACACCCTAAACTTTTTACCTGATTCTGTAACTACTTCTATATCTAAACTTCACACTGCAAAACCTTCTAATGTCTAACTTAACACACTTTTTTCCTAAACTACAGTCTAAGATCTTTGTTATAAGTCACTAAATTAGGATGTTTTTCTCATGGCCTTAAGTTGAATCCAGTGCACATTTCAAAATCAGAGTAAGCTGGCCCAAGGCCTTGAAGGTTTTGGGCCTTGAATTCTGGCACACCAGTCCCCTATTTATTATTGTCCCTAGCACTTCAGTTTGGTTGTGGGGTTGTTTCTTTTTCTTTTCCTGGAGTGCCAGCTAACTACTTTTATGAGAGATACGGCCTTGTGTCTACATTAGCATTTTAAGTCTGAGCTGGGCATTCTCATGAGGCAGTTTTCCTGTTGCTCTTCATTAACTGTGCTTTTTGTTCACATCACAGAGCAGTTCATGAACTGGATGCCTTTCAGATGGAATTCATATAGAAGATGCACTCTAGCAGTGTGCCTGATAAGCTCCAGCTGCTAATGGGCATTCAGTCCATGGCACCTGATCAGAAAGTTGTCAGCACCAACTGTTTGCTGCAGAGATCTGCTCTTGGAACATTCCTTATTAATATAAATGTAGCAGCTTTTGCTAAAAACTAATTAAGGTTGTTTTTCTCCGTTATTTTGTGTGCTAAAGATAATAAGAGCTTCAGAAACATATACAGTAATTTGTTCCTTTTGCTACCAATTAATTCTTGGGCTTAACAACAGGAACAAGACAAAATCAGTAGCTGGTATTCTATGAACATTCCTAAATCCAATGCAGATGAGCCCCTTGGAGTTCACTACATACATTATCTACTCAGTTATTGTTTGAAATCTTAAAGCAAACAAAAATAGGCTGTTTTTTTCAGGACAGTCTGAATATTTTCTTTATGTCTTTGTTCTTAGCATTTTTTTTTTTACCATTCTCAAGCCAAAATGTAAGGCTGCTATTTGGGAAATAAATGCATTAAATCTTCCACAAATCTGTTCAGGTTTTGATTTTTCTTTTTTTCCACTGCCAAATACAATGCAAAAGAGAGAAAAAAAGGATAACTATTATATGATGTTGCACAATAATGGTATCCAGCACTGGAATCAAAAGTAGCTTTTCAGGGAACAAAGAATGATGTCTCTACAGAACGCTCCCCAGCACTGGGGTTGAAGCTAATGGATCTGGTCATAGGATGTGCACTTTGCCAGCTGGTTTTAAAGAGCACTTCCAGCATTTCAGGGAGCTCATATAGCATCTGGAACTGGAGTACTTCAGGTATGGTGTGCTCAGAAAAGCTGTGGCTGATGATACAGTGAAATAACAGTGCTCCTATAAAGAAGAAATGTAAAGTGTGGATTTTTCTTTTAGCTCAATCGTTGGGTGTGAAATTGAATTGAGAACTCTCCAAACTATATTAAATCAGCCCCTTGGCATTGCCACAGGAACAATTTATTTCATCTTGAAGGAGCCTTTGGTTTCCAGATCAGTGGAGCTAAGCAGGAGGAATGTGCGTCACATTGAGGTAAACAGGGATGTGAGCTGGTTAAAAACAGAAAAGGCAACGCAGCAAAATTCTGTGCCCCTGACATTTGTCAGCCTCTTCTGAAATGTAAATGCATTTCCATTAAGCTCTGGGGTAGATACTATCTCTGTACCTTTTGTTGTGCTGATGAGTTGGAAGCCGAAGGTAAATTTATTTGGTTCAGCTGGTTTTTCAAGAGGGACATCTGTGTTGTTCTGTTCACTGGGGTGTTTGCAGTGCTGTCGTGCCGTGGTGGGCTTGTAATGCAGGAGGGCTGCTGAGGGATGGATGCCTCTCCCTGCCTTAGTCCCAGTGAGAGGTGGGACCAGCAAACTTCTTCCAGCTCCTGACCTACTTTTGCCATCAGGGCTCTTTGAGAGATGATGAGTTACAAATGTCTTTAGAACATTGTGTAACATCTGTTATACTTTCTTGAAGTCCCTCTCTGGAACAAGACACTGGATCTGTAAGCAGTAAGCATTACATTGAATGTTTTTGCTGTCAGAATGATTTTGGCACAATGTGGAGGGCAGAACACTCAATGCATCCTTCAGGATCTAAAAGTTCTACAAAGATGCCTCTCAACAGCCCTGGTGTGTAAGGATAACACAGCAAGGATGTGTGAGCCATGGACCAGGGGCTGTGTTTTGTGGCCAGTGTGCTCCAGTTTTGGGTTGGTTCACTGCAAATTGCAGAGCCATGAGGCAGTTTAGCATCACTTCTGGAATACAAACTGTGCATTCTTTACATAGTAAAGCTTAAAGCTGTTAGGCTCCCCTTTATCAGGATTCAGTAGTGCAGGCAAATCAATCTTAATTTTACTGGAGAGAGCAAGATTTAATGCACTTTGTAATACCCCCCATCTTGAAGCCCAGCCTTAATTTTTTTTTTTTTAATTAATTTTTCATCTCTGGTTCACAATTTACCTCGCCTTCACCTCTTGAAAACAAGAGAAAGCCAAGCACAAAACAAAAAACTGAATGGACTAGGGTAGCAAACTGGGTTGATTTGTTCATTTACTGAGAGAATTGTTCAATTTTGGAAAATGCTAATTACTGCTATGTTTAATGTAAACAAACCCAAGCTCTTTCCATCCCTATCGAACTGCTCTAATCTAACTTCAGGAAGAAATGAGCAGGGCTTTGCACCCAGTTCCAAGGTGAGGAACAAACTTTAAGTCAATACAGTAACCAGGAGATCATTGCAGAGTACTTTGTGATTCTGATTACCTGACAAATTGCCAGTGCTCCCTGAGTTTCCACCCTTTCAAAATGTCTTACATGTGGAAATGTCCTTTTAAAATGTACCCTGATGAATGACAGGTGGAAAGACACATTTTTCTGTTGCTGTTTCCAGCTGTGGGATTGCATGAGGCATTCCCTTTGGTAACAGAAGAAAATTTCTTCAAGAAACATTCAGACAGTAGTATTCAGTGTGAATATTTTATTCAAATAATACCCTCCTCCTCTTGTAAGGAGGGAGTAGGAAGATCCCACACTCTCAGCTACAGCTGCCTACAGTGAAATAAAAAGCTACAACCTGGAGACTTGTGTATGAAGGGGATCTCTGAATGGTAAATTTGTATTTTATTCTCCTGCCATTACTTAAAGGCAGCAGGACTAGCCCATAGGAACTTTCTATTTATCATCATTGGTTTGAAGTCTTTCCTCTATTTACAACACTTCTGGAATTTTAACTGAGAATCAACAGTGGTTTTTCATATGCACTTCCAGGATTTCCCAATGAGTTCCATCTTTTTAGAAGCAGAATTTGATCATTGTTGCTTACACTGGCTACTTGTGGGCGTTCTTGCTTTTAAGGAATTTTCACATGTGAGTTGTATCAAGCTGCTTGCTTGTTTTGTGTGGCTCAGTAAATAATTGTTAAAAGCACTTCAGATGGGCCCTGTTCTTTTGAGTTTTCATTAGACAAATCAGGATCCCTTTTTGTTTTCCCTTAGTCTTTCCTCTCCTTTTGTCTTTGAGAACCACAGAAATGCATAGTGCTCTTCTCTAATCTTTCCTTCTTACCCTTTTCATCATAGTAATTAGGCTTTTTTCTATTACTGGGCCAATGGCATTTTGATGTGTTACAGGTCTAGTGTTAAGTAACTGCCTCAATTTAAATCTAAGTCTTTTAACAGGCAGTCTTTGTTTAATATCAACACTGTTGGTTATTTTAATGGTGCTAATCTTTTTACCTTCACATTATTTATTGATTTCCTTACACACAGATGCAGCAAGAAACACCTCATACTTTGGGTTCTGTTTCCCAAGGCAAGATCCCAGAATCCCAGAATGGTTTGACCTGAAAGGGACCATCTCATTCCACCCCCTGCCATGGGCAGGGACACCTTCCACTGCAGCAGGTTGCTCAGGTCCCTGTCCAGCCTGACCTTGAACACTTCAAGGATGGATATCATCTACTTTTACCTCCTGGGACAGGTTTACAACTTCTCTGATCATCCTTGCAGTCTTTTGTTGCTCTTCCATCTTGCCTCCATCTTCCTTAATTGTGGATGAGAAGAGCCACACACATTATCCAGGCTAGGCCATTACAATACCCTTCATGTGGCCTTGACATATCCCAATGCTGAAATCACTTCAGCTCATATTTTCTAGGCTTCTGTTTTATTATTTTTGTTAAATGCGTGCCACCTTAGTGACTCCTTTATCCCTCTAGGTGTAACTGGTGTGCCCATCCTATTTGCTATAAACAGGGAATTTACCTTTTCTTAGATTGTTTTTGGTACAAGACTCTTCAGTGCACAGTTTCCAGAGTTTTACTATATTCTGTCTTTCTTCTTGTGCCTCATGAGAACTTTGTAGTGTTGCAACCAGTATGGCTGTCTGGAAACAGAAAACATTCAACTCTGAGATAGGAGTTTATGTCTTACAGGGATATTTATATCCAGTACAGAACTAATTTCAGGAAAAACTAATTTCATAATTGTGAATTAAATCCCTTTCCCTCTTGTGGTTAGTACCTTGGAGTATCTTTTACGTGAATGAACAGGAAAAATTAAAATAGGAAAAATGCTTTCTTTACTTGCTTGCAAAACTCTAGGAAAAGCATTAGGCTGAAGTTCTAAATCACAGCCATCTCCTAAATCAAATGTGTAGCAAGGGTGATAATGTGTGTAAACACACTGAATAATAAAATGTAATTTGGGTTCTGAGTTCTAGGGCTCTAATCCAAAGCTCGCTGATGTCTGTGGAAAGGCTTCCACTGATTTGAATTAGGCCTTGGCTTTTGTCCTGAATGAACACAATACCAGTGGAGCTATTCATGAAAGAAATGTTTGGAAATAAATCACAGGAACTTGCTGTGTCAGAACCCAATTCACTTGCTAATTATGGCTGTCATGTTTTACAATGCTCATTGTGTCGATACTTTGTCATAGTCCCTCACATGAACTAACCAAATTCAATCTTAAAAAAATAATTTGCTGCTGCTGCTGTAATTGGAAGGTTGTTTCCGGATCATTACTCTGATGTTTGAAACCTTCTTTAACTTCGAGACTAAACCTATTTATGCCAACTGTTTCGACTTGTTTTATGCCAATGTAGTCTTCTAGATTTACTCCATACAGTGTGATTTGTCCTTGCTCTTAACAATACTGGTAAGTTACTGATGACTGTCCCATCTCCTCTCAGGCTTTGCTTTGTTTTGCTAAATAAGCCAAGCATTCTCACTTCTTATTTAGTAAGTTGTTAATTCATAGAATTATGGAATGGTTAAAGATGGAAAAGACTTTTAAGGTCATCTAATACAACCATTAACCCAGCACTGCTGTGATGACCAGTAATCCATGTCCCCAAGTGCCACATCCCCCTGCTTTTTGAGCACTTCCAGGGATGGTGATTCCACCACTTCCCTGGGCAGTCTGTTCCAATGCCTGACAATCCTTCCAGTGAAGAAATTTTTCTTAATGTCCAGCTTAAACCTCCCCTGGCTCAGCTTGAGGCCATGTCCCCTTGTCCTGTCCCTTGTTCCCTGGGAGCAGAGTCTGACCCCCACCTGGCTGCCCCTTCCTGTCAGGGAGCTGTGCAGAGCCAGAAATTCCCCCCTGAGCCTCCTTCTCTCCAGGCTGAGCCCCCCAGCTCCCTCAGCTGCTCCTCATCAGACTTGTGCTCCAGACCCTTCCCCAGTTCTTTTTGTCCTCTGGACTCATTCTTGCACCTCCCTATAACCTTTATCTGGATCTATTTCCATTAATGTGCTTCGGATACAGGCAACAAACCCTGCATTTTTAATGAGGTGCTTCTGTATATAATGCTGTTAATACTCTCCTTGCTTTACTGGAAATACTTTTCCAAATATATCCAGCATCTTGTTTACTTCCCTATGGCTGCATTTCCCTGATCACTGTTACCATGTGACTTGCAGGGTCTTGGTCCCAGGTGAGCTCCCATTTAGTGCTAGAAATAGTTTTTAGTCCAGGAGGGCATAGGTTTGCCCTTGTCCTCAGAGGTTTTTAGCTCCTGTCTGTCACTCCAGCACTCATTTCTTCCTTGCATGGTTCTCTGTTTGTTCTCGGCATTGGCTGTCCTAAACAATAACCATCAAGGTGGAGTAATCAGCAGCTTTAATTAGTATGATCCTACTTTGAGCTAATTTCATTAATTTAGAAAACAAACAAAAAAATAACTTTGGAAACTGCTAGAGGCACTGAGTGATGGGAGCTGACAGAAGGTGACAGGAAAGAACTGAAGAAAGGGGCCCAGTGTTTGGGAAAGGAATAACGAGATGAAGAGAGGGCATAGGGCCGACGAGGAAGAAGTGAGAACTTGGTGAAATGAAGGCTGCTCACATTTTCCAGAGCATTAATTGGGCCTCATTGAGACATACTTGGGATGGATGAAGACACACTCCAAAATCCCAGAAATAAATGCAGAACTCATGACTTTCTACATTTTGACTTTTTAAGAATAGCAACACCACTGCTTAACTTTGGATGTTTCCTTTTTTTCCACAAGTTTTCAAAGTGCACTGAAAGTCCAAAGACTTACTTTCTAAAAGCATTTTAAAAGTAATGAATCCTAAAAGCACTTTAAAAGTCCTGAATTGAGAGGATTATGAGTCTTGAATAATTTATCCACAGAACTGGAAAGGAAAGGGAAAGAATTTGCTTAGATCTTTAAAATGTATATGATAAATTTTCTTATAGATTGGAATGACTCTGAAAGACTTTTATCCAGATAAGTGCATTCAGCAGATATTAGAAGTCACAGGCAATAGCAATTAAGGCACAAGGCGTTTCCTGGGAATTAATATCAATCTGGGAGGAGTGGGGATGGCTCAAAATGCAGCTGAGGGCCATTAACTTCACTTGATGATTAATGACCTCTGCTGAGGTCATTATTATTATCAGCTGAAAACTTAGAAAAATCCAGATGTATGAATCTTTTTTAATGGGAGTTGCAGTTTCAACCAGTGCAGTGGAAATGTTCCCGCTGTGGATAGAGTGCCCTGTATTAATATCAAATAGAGGGCTTGATTTCCCTCCTCCCCACAGCATTTTCGGGAGTGTTAATCAAGGCTGTCTCTTGAAAGCTGTGCCAGTATCCAAGTGAAAAGCAAGCAGAATAAAGTCCATAGTGCTTTCAAGTTCTCCCAGTGTGGCAATGGCATCCAGGTCTTAATCAGCTTTTTTCACAATTCTCCATTTATCCCTTTCAGTGAGTCTCAGTGTAGTCCAGGAATGTGCCCAGCATATTCCTTGTCCGTACTGTTCTTGGACCCATGTTTGAAATTGTGTCCTCCCTAATGTTGTGTTACTTCCCTCACCAAAATTTGGGCTCTGGGTTGTGTTACAGAGAGGGCAAACACACAGCCCAGGCTGGTGCAGGCAAATACTGCTGCATCCTGACAGGGAGCATCTCTTTATTGATAAATAGTCAATTAGAATGGATACTTCCCAGTGTCCAGACAAGTCCATGCATGGTTCCTTTCACTCTTGGTGAAACATTTTTTTTTAATTGATGAATTATTTCATTGTTGACTCTTAGAGAAACTGAGAGGTATTACTAAGACCTCTTCACCTTGCTGCTAATTTTTGCCTTATGAGACTTCAGTTATAATATCTTGATTATCTTACATATAAAAATACCTTTATATCTCTCACAGAATCATAGAATAGTTTATGTTGAAGACCTTTAGGATTAACTGTTAACCTAGCACTGCCAAATCCCCCACTAATATATATTTAAATTTGTTTACCTCAAGATGCATTTTAAAAATGTACTGAATGTACTTAAAAATGTACTGAAGAGGACTGAAATAGGTGATAAAGACAACATGAAGATATAAGCTTTAATTAGTCACTTTATTTTTTATTTGGACTATGTTTATGAATGCTGTGTGAGTCTTACTTTACAAAGACACTGGGCCCCTGTCCCTTTCTCTCCCTTCCCCCAGCCTTTTTTCCCTGGTCATTGTGAAGGTTGTAGCATCAAAATTCCAATCAGGACAGGACTGAGATGACTGCTGCTATTGGCTGACCTTTATACAAATGTCACTGGATGCAGGCTTCTGCTCAGGAAAATGGAATTTTTCAAAAATATGAGCAAAGCAGATAAAAAGTGTGAGGTGTGAAATGCTGGCAATTTGGACCTTGGGTGGTAAGACTATACCCACTTATACAAACCTATGCACTTCACACTGTTTTGGGGATTGCTGCATGCCTTTAGTCACCCTCTGCCAAACCACACAGCTTGCGGCCTCTCTTTTTTCTTTTTTTTTTCTTTTTTCATTCCTCCCAAGTATCTCCTGCGGTGAGAGGAAGAGGTGAGTGAGGTCAGGCAGAATGAAATGAAAATCATGAAAGCTTAATAGACTGTAGGAGGTTCCTTTGAAAGGGTGCCAGCAGTGGAATATCAGTTATGGGGAGGAAGACCACGGAGTTGGCAGTGAATGAAAGGAGATCGGGCACATGCGCCGTGCTGTGCCCCAGCCCTGCCTGTGGAACTGGGCTGTTTCCCTGTTAACTCCTCAACAAATGTCTCGCTCTGACAGTAGTTACTCCCACGGTGCTGTTGGTGCTCCCTGATGCAGCTGTACTGTGCTTCAGGATGCATTTTTCTGAGAAGTTCTGAATTTTTTGTTTTGCTTGTAAGCTCAATAGATGAGAACTGAAGTATTGATGAGATTAAATAAATTGCATTTTCTTTTTTATCTTCTGTTGTCTCTACCAGTTATCCACTCTAAGGGCAAAGAAATTGTTTTCCTGGATGAGAAGTAAAGAAGTTGTATTTTAAAACATATAAAAATGTTAGGATTTGCAGATATAGCAAAGAAAACAGAATCCTGGAAAGGTTTAAATTTAAAAGAATCTTAAAGATCATCTTATTCCAATTCCCCTCCGTGAGCAAGGACACGTTCCACTAGAACAGCTTGCTCAAAGCCCTATCCAATCTGGCCTTGAACATTTCCACATCAGGTTATTGTCATTATATATTAGGTTATTGTAATTATACAAACCCCTGACATAACAGCCCTCAGTGTATATGAAATGGTGTGGCAAATCATCTCAGTGTTTTTTTCAGAATAAAGCATTCCTGAGAGCAGGGACTTTGGTCTGCCTGATTCTCCATCTTACAAAACTTCAAGTCTTGATTGCAGTAATTAAAATGCTCAGATTTGATATGTGACTCACTGGATGGCAGTCTGAAATCTGAGTAAACATGAAGGCTGGACAAAATAATAACTGCCCCCTTTCAGCCTTGTCCTTTTATGAATCAGTGCTTGTGTGAATGAAAAGACCTATGCA
Organism: Chaetops frenatus; assembly: GCA_013400775.1. Taxonomy (NCBI): domain Eukaryota; kingdom Metazoa; phylum Chordata; class Aves; order Passeriformes; family Picathartidae; genus Chaetops; species Chaetops frenatus. Next base: position 1,046,108 of record VZTR01033455.1, on the reverse strand, counting down.
AGTGTCAGAACTGATTTAAGGACTTTGGGTTTATTTGGTGTGGAGCTAGTCTTCTGTGTGCTCACAGCTTACAGAGAAATCACAGAGTCTGAGCCTCCAAGGCTGCCTTGAATTTCTGTTCATCTCCAAGTCCATGGATGTGGTAAACTTCAGACCTTTCTTTTACAGTGTTAAAATATCCCTGTTTTTGTCATGAGCTTTTGAGCGTGTTTCTACAGCTAAACATTTTGAAGCCTGAAGTGTATCTTTGGGACAGATCACTGTTTTCAGTTGTCCAATTTGTTTCCAGGTGCTGCAGGACCTCTCATAGAACAAGTGCGTATCCTCTAAGTATTTAAATGAGAAAACATCCAGAAGAACAACATGCAATACAAAATGTCCCTGCAGTGCTGATGTGGATGTAACCCTTGGTTCCAGCTTTGTCTGCTGACTCCACTGTAATTCAGCACAATGGTTGCTTCTGTGCAGATGAGCTCAGTTTTCTGGTGTTTTCAGTCATGTGCCCTTTCAGCTTCATTTCATATGTCACTGTCACAGATTTGCACAACTTTTATGAGAAGTTCAGTAGCTGCTGGGTTCTCAATTTGAAGACTTTTTCCTCTAAACCTTTTGCGGAGTTCAGCACTACCAGACCACTGCTTGCCTTAATTTCTTTTCCCAGAGCCTTTATTTGCCTATGGACACCTGTCCCCAAAGGCTGCAGGTTGAAATCTCCTGGTTAAACAGTTGTCAAATTTCAGATTGTTCTTTGACTCAGACTGATGTGACAGAGCATGAAGTTAATCTTCAGCATTATTTCTTTTTTTTTTGCAGGAGAAATTTGAAGGTTTGTTCCGTGCCTATGATGACTGCGTGACATTCCAGCTGTTCAAAAGCTTCAGGCGTGTGCGGATAAATTTTAGCAGTCCCAAATCAGCTGCTCGTGCCAGAATAGAGCTGCATGAAACCCAGTTCAGAGGGAAGAAGTTAAAGTTGTATTTTGCACAGGTAATGAAATCTGGAATCTGCTTCTGTGTTCTGCACAATATTTATATAAAAGCTATGCACTAACACTGAATAAAAGTAATAAAGGTTTCTTCATGCCCAATCTCTCTGGTAGATTACTTAAACCTTCTTGTGTTGACTGAGCTGTTCCTGCCCTGAGGGTCTGCAGTAAATTTAAAGGACCACTTAGGACTAAAGTTGCTTATTCAACACAGAGAATTACATATCTTAGAGGTGATTTACAACACTAGGTGTTGTCTGTGGGCAACTCTCTTAACTGCATAAGGAAGTGCTAATGTAAAGAATCAAAGTGAATAAAAAAGGTGGGGCTGGATTACATATTTGACTGCAACCCTGAGTCACAGTCAGGCTTCCTCCTGCTTTTTTGTCTTTTCCTTACTGAATACATGATTTACAAATACTGAATTCTCTAAAAGGAATTTATTGAGTCTAAGTTAAAGAAAGAAGGTAAAGGAAGAACAACACTCCTAGCCTCGAGCTGTAGGTGATTATATCCATCTGTTGGAACTGTCAGGTGGGGGTTCAGTTCTCCTTGGCCAAGGGAGAGAGAACACAGATTTCCCACAGCAGCCTGGGTCCCAGCCAGGATATAGAAAGTTGAGGGAGGTTGAGAACCCAACCACCACCTCTTCTGAATGTATTTTAATAAATTGATGTGGTCACTGTGGCTTGTGAGACACCCACTAGTGTTTATAAGCAATATAGGTGTGCTTTGAACTGCCAGATGGGCCCTTCAAAGGTCTGAGGGTAAGAGCTGGCTCACTTGAATGTATAAAGCAAACCCAAGAGGCTGTTAAATTATGAGCCTCTTCATCCTGGTCAGAGTAGGAACTGTTTTGAGCCTAGGCAGAAGCAGAACCACAGGACGATGGGAAACTACAGCTGTGAAAAAAAGCCAATATGCTTAACGAGTTAGATGAGCTCAGAAGATCTTACAGTTGAATTTATGTATTGAGAATGTGCCTCAATCCCATTTTCTATGCCCTGATCTAAATCTGGCTCTGATTTTTTTTTTCTGAGAGGTTTCAAAACCTGTGGTTAAGCAGATCTGAGAATAGTTTCTTTCTAACTGCACAATCAAGAGGCTAATTGAAGGCTTGGGATAACAAGAAAAAGAAAAATGTGCACAATAGTGATTAGTTTCCCTATCTAAGCTGATTTCCTGCAGAGCCATTCTGGTACCTGCACTATGCTCTCCAGCACATGTAGTCTTACAAGAGCTTATTAGTGATGTTCAGGGAATGAAGATGTGGAAGCAGCAGTGTCTGAAGCAGTGTCTGACCTTAGCCAGACTGAATAACCACTTCTAGACTTACAAGTTCTGGGGAACATGGAGTTGAGAGATCCAGATTGGCTCTTTGCAAACCTCATTCTGGTACAGCAGGGTGCCATCCCAGCACCCTGGCACGTTTGCTGTGATGGAAGTAGAGTTTATTACTTCTGTGCTCGAGCCGGTTGTAACCTTGCTCAGGTGTGGCTGCACTACAATTCATGTATGTCAAGGCTTCTTTAACATACTAGAAAAGAGCAGGAATTGAAGTAGATAATTTAAGATGGAAATAAAATAAGGACAATCGGTTGCAAATGACTAAGGAACATCGTCAATTCCTTTTTCACTTTAACTAAAGAAATAAAATCTGTAGAAACCTTTCTGAAGTTACTTGTAAGTCCTTAGTGCAGGAGTTACTTGTGTAATGTCACTTTTTATTTAGGCATTCAGACCAGATCACAACAGTATCTTTACACCCTCAAAAATCTCTGCTAGCAGCTGTGGCTACCAAAGCTTTGCACTTATCCTGAGAGAATGTACACAAGAGGCACAGACATTGTAGCTTTGCTGATGTCACAGCCCCACACTGCACATTTACTGCAGAAGCACCATTGTAAGGCTGAGATTAAATTCATCTCCAGGCCTTCTCTGCTGAGACTGACACTGAAACCCTGTCTGCATGGCATTTGGGATGAAAAGGGTATGATTTGAGCAGTCATTCCATTTAGCCATCCTGTGTGGAAGAGAAGCTGGACATGAGCTGGCAACATGCACTGGCACCCCAAATATCCTGGGCTGCATCACCCAGTGTGACCAGCAGGTCAAGGGACATGACTGATCCAGTGAGATCCCACCTGGGGTCCTGTGTCCAACACTGGGGTCCCCAACACAGGAAAGACATGGACTTGTTGGAGTGAGGCCAGAGGAAGCCATAAAGATGCTCAGAGGGCTGGAGCACCTCTGCTGTGGAGACAGACTGAGAACTGAGGATGTTCAACCTGGAGAAGAGAAGGCTCCAGGGAAACCTCACTGCAGCTTTTCAGTACTTAAAGGGGCTTACAGGAAAGATGGGAATGGGCCTTTTAGCAGGGCCTGTTGGGATAGGACAAGGGGAAAATAGTTTTAAACTAAAAGAAGGTTGTTTTAGGCTGAATGTAAGGAACAAATTTTTTACAGTAGGAGTGGTGAAATACTGGCACAGGTTACTCAGAGAAGTTGTGGATGCCCCAACCAGGCTGGATGGGGGCTCTGAGCATGACAGGAGGGTTGGAGGAGATGACCTTTAAAGGTCCCTTCCAATCCAAACTCTTGTATGATTCTGTCCTGTACTGAACAGTGTCTTTTTTATGCTTTAAAGATTCAGACCTCTGAGACAGATGGAGACAAGCTTCATTTGGCACCACCACAGCCTGCAAAACAGTTTCTCATCTCGCCTCCAGCCTCCCCACCTGTAGGGTGGCAACCAATAGATGATGCAACACCTGTCATCAACTACGACCTCCTTTACGCAGTTTCTAAGCTTGGACCAGGTAAGCTTGTGGTCCTTGAGTGTCAGGAAAAGCAGACAAGAAATATCAGCATAGATAATAACTGTAGAGGGTGTTGGCATAGAGATGGAAGCTGCATTAAAATTTGCATTTCAGTTGATGGATATCACCTGGTTCTTTCCTTCAGAATGAGTTTTGCCATGTGTAGGCACAGAATTATATGTTATCTGCAGCTTGTGAGAGCTGATCAAATCTTTGCTCACACCACTTACTGTGCTGGGGTTTGTACCTAGATGAGACAGCTGATGATTTTTAGGGGGGGACTGGACGAATGTTTGGCTGTGGATGTGAGGAGTTTTTGCTGTACACGACATCTGCTCAGTACTGCATTCCAAGGTGCAGATTTCTCAGAGGCACCTCCACTGGAGTGCAGAATCTCTCACATTGTTTGTTGAGAGAGAACTACTGTTCCCCAGTCCCAGTGGGATTGCTTTGTTAGGAATGCTCGTTTCCTTCTGAAAACTATGCAGGGGGAATGGGATAAGTTGCAGCCTCCATTAGCACAGGGTAAATGTCAATGGATAATGCATCCAGGCTTTCTTCTATCTTCCCATCTTTGGCTAATGCCAGGAGTTGAAGCTAGCTGGGATTTTCAAGCAGTGCTTTCCCTTGGAAAATGCTCATCTGATGAAACCAAAACTTTACATGGGAGAGGGTTACTTTTGATTTAATTAAGTCATCTATACAAATAGTGTTCTTTCAAAGCTGTTAAAGCATCCTGTTTTAGAAATTTCAAAATGAGAAAGGTTCCAGTTTCAGGTCTAAGAAGTATCATTTACAAATTAATCTAATTTACATTCATAAGCCACAAGGAAAAAATAGCCTGTTAAATTATCTTCATACTGAAATAAAACATTTCAGATCCAATCTAATAACAATTGTGGGGGTGAGCTCATGAAAATTTAACAGTTTATTTTTGAAATTCTTGTGGGATGAGAGAATTGTTTTCTCCCCAGCTGTACTGGGAATGCTGCTTGCTTGCTCCGAGAGCAGCTTCCAATTGCAGACATCTTATCACTGGGGCTTTTGTGCAGCTGCACCAAAGTAACTCAGAACTGGAGTGTGTGGGGTGCAGGAAGATATTTCATGATTCACAAGGTTTGCAGGATTATCTCCTATCTTTTTCACATGGGATCTCTCACAAGAGAAAATATATTTTAGGAGGTTCCTATGGTTTGTTCCCCTTCAGCAGGAAAGCCCGTAGGAAAAGGCAGTCAGGTGTAACTTTATACAATATTGCATATTATTATTTCCAGGAGTGATACTTTGCTTCTAAAATGCTGAATAAAAGAAAAACAAAAAACCTCCTTTTTTTTTCTTTTCCTCTTTGATGCAGCAGTGTTATAAATGGAAACATGTAAACGAATTCCCGAGCTAGCTGGGTAATAAATCAATTCCTGTTCTGGAGCAGTGGAATGTGAAATATCACTCATTGTCCCACACTCTGGGACAGCTTTGCGTGAAGGTCAAATTCACCCGGATTTAAGCAGCCTGCAGGGAGCAATATGAAAAGCCATTGTGTGCTCTCTTCTTTCTATTTTTAGCACTTGTTAGAGGGATCAATTTTAGTTAACTGCAGCGGTGGGTTTAAAATAGTGTTGCTGTTCTCAGTTGTGCAATTTCTATGTTTAGAATTTCATTGAAAAACAAATCCCACTAACACTCATTTCTCAGTATTGCAGCAGTAAAACACTGCTGGACATCAAACAGCATTAGTAGCCTCAGAGAAGATGTTTTTCATTCAAAAACACAATTTAAAAATGTAACTATGGCTTATCAGCTGTCGAAAAATACTCACTTGGCACAGTTGTTTACAGAGCTGTGAATGTTAGAATCTGACTTCCATGACTTTAACTTGTGAGGAATCTTTGCTGTATTAAATACAGTGATTTGGTAAAATGAACATCTGAGGACCAGGAAAACTCATTAGCACTTCTAAATTGTGAATAGTGTCTTTGTATGCCCTCAGTATAGGATGAGTTTTATTGTCCTACTTCATTGGGAATGCAAGATGCACCACTTGGACACAGACCCACACTCCTTTTCCATTCCCTGAATCCAGGTCATCTCCTGTCACCGTATGCCATAATCATCATAGCGACAAAATTAGAGACCAAAACTGTCCCTGGGTGCAAAATGTTGGGAAATTTGCTTCAGAGTATAAGGAATATGCTGGAAGTGAGTTACCAGATTTGCCGTGTGCCAGCAGTTTTGGGACAGGTGTATTTGCTGCAGCAGTTACAGGCTGGCATCTCAAAGATCTAATGGAACCAGATTTCTTTCTTTGCTGAAAAGGAAGCTGGTTTTTGGTCCCTTCACATGGAATTGAGATCGGTGAGGGTGCATTTACTCCTTAGGGAAGATGGTGGCATATTTAATTAAGTTCCTGGATGATTGATGTGTATTCTCACTTTCTGCAGATGCAGAAATTAGGCTTTAAATGAGGCATGAACAGAGTGCTGTAGATCAGTCAGAGCCAAGAACCGTGACTGTGCCTGGTCCTGACCACCAGCCTACAATCTTTTCAATATATTACAAATAAAGGAGTCTAATGGTTAATCAGTTTGATGGAAAACACTTCCACTGTCAAGAGAACTTGCAGTAGTTTGAAATGCTGATGAAGATGTGAAGACATCAGGGCCTAGACTAGAGAACAGCTTGGTAGGTTGCAAGCATTCCTGTAGGAAAAGATTAACTCCAAGTTAGGCCAGGTGAGGATACAGCCTAGAGCTGACAGGCAAACAACCAAACAACCACCCCACCTTGCAAATAAGAGAAACATTTGCAAGGTTAAGGGAGAAGGAGTCTCCAGGCCCAGGCTATATTTACAGGAGAGCTCCTCTCAAAGGAAAGGCCATTTATTAGTGCAGTGATTTACAAACCATCTTCTTGGCAGTACAATATGCCCTTTCTTTTCTGGAAAACAGTCCCTCCCTCTCCCTGTCTGCTCCCCAACCTGCCTATATCTGCCCTCGTCCCTCACTGCCTCTTTCAAACCTGTCATCCTAATTTCTTCACAACAGACTGCCCAGTACTCCCTCATTTCTAACTCTGCACTCGAGTGCCTTTCCCCAGGATCCCAGGTGCCACCCCAGCTTCCCCTTGCCAGCCTCAGCCCCTGCCTCCCGCACTGTGGTTGCCCAGAGAAACTGCTTTTCTGCCATGGGTTTGATTCACAGATCACAGCTGCACTGATGGGATCTGTACTGTACAATAACACCAAGCACAGGTCAGGGTGCTGAGCCCTTTACTTGCTCCATGCTCTCTGTGGTGCAGTTTTGCACTCTGTCAGTGGCCACTTTCCTCCACAGCTTCAGGCACTTTAGGAAAAGCAGTTCAGGGCACCATCTCCTGTAGCCCTTACAGACAAATCTGCACCAGTTGCATTCCTCTCCATGTTATGAAGTCCCCTATCAGCATTCCAGCAGGCTTTGTACCTCAGGCTACACTCCAGGTCTTGTACAATACATTTTTCACGTTATGAAAGCACCATTCGGAAGTGTCACATATGGTGGCTCTTGAGTCCACAGTGGTGGCTCTTGGGACTCAGAGGAGACCTGGCAGCTGCCTATGTCACTTGGCTGTTGGGTCTGGGCTTCATTTTTGTCTCTAAGCAATGCAGAAGTAGCTGTTCCTGCCATGCTGTAGATGGGCTTGAGGAGGATGCAGAGCACCTGCCCCTGCTCCACCCTGGCTTTGTTTCACCCTTCCTTAGGGAACAGGAAAAGAGGTGAGAGCAGGACCCTGCCCAGGAAATGCTGGATACAGGGATTTCAAACCATCTCACAAGGCAGATTTGCTGTGCCCAGGTGTTTTCAAATTCTTGTCTTTGTCATCAGTGATTCGAAGGAAATCCTAAATATTTCATATGACTCCCAGGGAGGATTAAAAGGGGATGGAGGGGAAAAAAATGGTGATAAATAAAACTTTTCATCTCTGTGCTTCCTCTTCCTGCTGTTCTGTGATGCTTTTGCCCTTCCCTTCTCTTACCAGGGGCAGGGTACAGGAGAGCTGCTGGATGGAGAAAATCTTTCTTTGGGTTAGGAGAGGAAGGTGCCCTGCTCCTGCAACATCAGTAATGGGCTTCCAGGGAGCAGCTCCTCTGCTTTGCTCTGGCAGATCCGTGCTATAGAGGTGTTTTATGGAGGTATATTGTGGGATGGGTTATAGTTCTTGTGTCACAAACATGCATCCATGCAAAGGACCTCCTTTTACTTTGTACTGTTATTTGCAAACCATTTGAGTGAAGGGACTGTAGGTGGAAGGTATTTTTATTACAATAATACCACATTTACATGGAATGGACAGCTCTGAACTCATTAACCTTTGCTCATGAGTCTGAATTAGGGATGAGGTAGTTACATGTTATCATTAGCATTTGTTCATTATTCTGTATATATGAACATGGTGTTTGCTGGACAAAAGGGCCCTGTTAGACAGGAGCTGCACCATCAATGAAAGGTCACAGTACTGAGTCACAAAGGGATAGAAAATCCTATACCATTATTTTTAATTCTGAAATATCATAAGTTGCTTCTGTGGTCATCTTTCTTGAGTCACCCTAGGCTGTGAGTTTACACCTGGCTCATGTGGCCACGAAAGGTAGGCTCTAGTAACATAAAAGCAGCTGTGCTCATTGTTAAGTGAAGAAACTTCAAATTCTTACTGTTTTTCTTATACAAAGCATATGGTTAGAGAGGAACATCACTGCTGTTTTCACAGCCTTATCAGAAAGTTTTTTGGACAAATCTGTATAGCAGAGGTGCCACAGCTGAATTCTTCCCTGAAGGGTAGAGTATATTTGATAAATTTTATTATATTTTTCTGAGTAAATTTATGTGAGTTGCCACTGTTAGCTTATGCGAAAGTTTAAACTTATTATTACAGGACAGAGATAGGCCAAAGATGGCTGGAGGAGAAGGACCCTTGTCCCCAAGAATCCTTTGGCTTAGCTACCCTGTAGGAATTCTCCAGGCAAGCAGGAGAAGCAGGAGCATGGATCAGTGTAGGGCCTGAGAACACAGAGGAGGAAGTGTCAGAGCCAGCTGAATGAGGTCACTGGACAAATGCTGGGGTGGTATTACAGAAATTGGTGAGTCTGACCTATGTTACCTATGTTAACTCAATTTGCTATGGCTTGGGACAGTCTAGGTCTTGTGGACATAACTCCAGTGACTCAACCGTTACTTCAGTAGTTGAACTGCTGCAGATTTAGCTTTTTTTTTTTTTTTTTATGCTGGAAATGGTGTTTAAGAGAAGAGAAAAAAACATAAAAAAGCAGCAGAAGGGAAGGGATAATCTGGCTGTATCTATTGGATTTTTATTTTGTGCTTATCACCTTAGTGTTTTTCTGCAAACAGCGGTTACATTTAGAACAAGATACAGGTGTACAAAAGTCCCAGAGTTATTGTTGTCCTGTTCTTAGCTCAGCCATTAAAAGATTCTGTGCTGTTTGAGTACAGAACAGAGTCTGCAGCTCATTTATGCTCAGAAATAACTGTATGCCTTAAAAATCTAATCTATGAGTGCATCACATTTTGGTTTGCAAAGTGACATTAATTGCTGCTGCAGTTACTTGTGCCAGAGGCATCTGAATATTTTTCCTTGCGTCTGTACTTTTTTTCACTGTTCTTTTTCAGGGGAAAGAGTCCTTCTGGGAGGGATTTGAGCAGTAAAAGAATGTGGCATTTGAACTGGGATTATTACCTTTTAGGAGGGCAGTGAATGTGATTTCCTCGGCGGTGCTGGTGTGTAGGAGGACAGGCCGGCGCTGTGTGTTCGCGGCACTGCGGAGCTGCCCGCAGTGACAGTGACCAATGCAGCCCTTGGTGCTGGCTGGTGGCATTGACGTCAGCCCAAAGCTGAGAAATTAGCTGAAGCCCACAGGGAAAATGGGCAAAAAAACCCATATAATTCCTCAATGTAGCACAACCAAGCTATTTCTCTTTTTATATTTTAGTCTATCAGCAAGACCTGTAATGCTTTGCTCAATTTGGATTCAGAGGAAAGGTTGCCAAAAATAGAGTAGTTAAATGTCAACATTAATGGTATCACAGCAGTAAAATATTTCTCACAGTAAGATGCCTGGCTTATAGCTATTATTCACTATTTGCCTCCTGTTTTTTAGGCAAAAATACAGCATGTCCTCTAGTCTCAAGCTGCCCAGGCTTATTTGGACCAGGAATTTGTCAGCGCAAACAGCATGTGAGCACAGTCCCAGAGCTGCATGTGCTAATGCAGGGCCAAACCTGCAATGCTTTCTTCACATGAGTTACTCTGCTACAAAGAGGCTAACAAATAAAACTCCGAGTTAGTACCACAAACAAGCCACAAGTGCTTTGAAGCAGGGATTGCCATTTGCTTCCATGGTACAACACCTGGTACTGCCAGGTTCTGCCAGTGGTGCAGCGTTTAGGAGCCGCTGCACCACAGACAGAGGCCAGCTGGGTTTGTTAGGGCCTCACCTTCCTCATCTCAGAAGATTTTGCAGGGTGTGTTTTTTTCTTAAAAGACTTAAATTAATTCCTTGCTATTTATTAACCAATACTTATTTGTATCCCATGTACAATCCAGAACACATGTAGTGCCAGCAGGCTGAATTCAGGACTGAAAGTCTTGTATCTGATCCTTTGTTTGCTTGTGGACTTTTGCAGGTAACCACCCAAGCTCACATGGGCCATTCATTTATGAGTTGGACTTGGTGATCCTTGTGGGTCCCTTCCAACTCAGAATATTTTCTGTGGGGGAAAAAAACGTTCATCTTCCTCAGAGGAGTACTGTGTTGAGACTTAAATAAGGAATGTAGATAGTTAGAAAATATAATGTACTGTTTAGGCATTCAGCCTGCTCGAGTGAGCATTTGTAGACTACTCTGTAGTCTCATCTGCAGCAACAAAATTTGTTACAGCCCCTGCTAAAGAGCTTTGAAATTCAAAATCCGTCTGGAGCAGAGATAAGGGGGGTTTTATTTCTGGAGAAATTAGATTAAGTGTTGAAATCTGTCTAAGGGCAACAAGCTGGGCTTTAAATGGGACTGAAGGAAAGCCACAGCAAAAATAAAGAACAATCCCAATCCCACAAGTGTGAAATGACTTCATACCAAAGGTTGGATACATCTTTTTAACCATGAACTTCTGTGTTCTTTCTCCTCTGCCTGCTTTGGGGGTTTATTTCAGTGCTTTTGGCCCCCCATATTGGTGCCAAACCCCATTATAGATACGAGGGTGTGTGTATTTAATGATGCCTTACCAGACCTGTGATCAAACTGCCTCCCGGGGCAGGATCCCCCCTGGATGTGTTGTGGCAGCTGACAGAGTCCAGCCGTGCTGGTGCTCACCTGTATTTAGGAGCAGCACACACTCAGGTCCCTACCCAGGTGTGGAGTATTCTGCAGCCATGGGCAGTGTTGCTACTCAGACTGCCATCTTTTTACTTGATTGCTTTTCTCTGCTTCCAGGAGAGAAATACGAGCTGCATGCAGGAACAGAGTCCACTCCCAGTGTGGTAGTGCACGTCTGTGACAGCGACATGGAAGAAGATGAGGACCCAAAGAATTCTCCAAGGCCAAAAATCATTCAAACTCGACGCCCCGGTGTGCCGCCGCCTGTATCTAACTGAGCCTCTCCGGCAGAAGCAGCAGTTCTCTCTCCTCCAGCACAGCTCTTGGTTTTTGTTTGCTTTGTTCTGTTGAAAGGCAGCCTTTGCCTTCTGAGCACCGGGACATTAAGGTCATTGAAACCCCTTCACAGTAATCGAGCCTCTGTAACAAAAGGGCTAGGAAAAAGATCTTTGTACCTGTAACCATATCACACACCAACTGATAGATCTAGCTGGAAAGGACAAAACAAAGCTGAGGAAACAAGGGAGAGTTTCAGTCTGAGGAGCTTTTCACAGCTATAATTTGCATGCTGAAACACCACTCCCAGAGGGATCTTTGGGTGGGAATTAGGCCGATATCAGGCTTGATATTCAAACTCCCAGGATTGCTACTGCCCTTCATCAAGCAGCCTGCTCCTGTGCCCTCCTCACTTCCCAACAGACCTTAGTCTTTTCCCTTTTCCCTTTTTTTTTTTTAAGGGGGGTAGATCTGTTGTTTTGACTCTACTAGCAGCTTGGTGGCCTTTTCACCTCCCTGGAATTTTCTGTAAGGAATACTATCTTTGCAACATTTTCAGAAACAACAGAAAACAACCCTCTTCCAGCAACAGCTGTAGAGAACGGTGGTCTGAAATGGTGGCAGGGATGTGAGATGGAGCTCTCTGGGCTGAGGGGAGAGGCAACAGCTGCTGGGGGGGTCTGGTCAGTCCTTCTGTCTGAGGAGGAGGGAGCCAGAATATCCATAGGGATTGTCAGTTTATCTTCCATCAAGGGATGAGTGGTGCTTCTCACCGGGTCTGAAGAAGAGGAGCTGACTGACTGCTCATATAAGATGGGATTCCTTGCTCTCTGTCATAGCTGTACGTTCCAGTAACATTACAGGCTGAATACTTTCCTAGTGGTGTGGTGAATAGCCCTGAAATTGTCAGTAATTACTTGCACATCTCTAATATTCAGCCCTTTTTCCTCCCCACGTCCTGTGCTTCAAAGCCCTTTTTGAGCTGTATGCAGTTTGGGTTTGTGGAGGTGAGCAGAGGTTAGTTGAAATTCTTTTGTTATTGTTTTGTTGTTGTTGTTGTTGTTGTTTTTCTTTCTTTTTTTTTTTTTTTCCTTTTTTTCTTTTTTTAGGCCAAAGAAAACAGGACCATAATTATACACTTGAAATTAGACTGCATGCAAATGAATCCCCTTTTTTCACCCCGTCCTGCATGTTTCTTTCACTTGCAATATATATTGGGTTACAAAAACTGTTCTGTGTTTGCATCATGGCTGACAGCATACAGATCCCAGATTCCCTATCTGGCAGACCTTCCATGATGATTTATTTTTTTAATGCATACTTGTCATTTTGAGAACATATTTTCTAGATATTTGAGCTCAGATTTTGCATATATTTAAGCATGCGCTTAATTTATGCACATGAATAGTTCCACTGAAATTAATACTGCAGAAACTGAGCATATGTGTACGGTATGGTGGGATTTTTGAGCTAATTAGTTGCAGCTGTACTCCCCAAAGTGACTATAAAATGGCACAGCAAGCTTCCATGGTTTAAAACCCTTTACAGCTTAAAATAAGTAAATACATCTTGGAAGCTTATTCTAGGATGTGGAAAGTCAGCTTGGGTTCTGTAATCAAGATTTTGTCATAAAACCTAATGATCTGGTTTCTGAGGGAGGGTTCCATCACACCTTAATTAGCAGCAAGGCTACAAAGCTTCAGCAGAGTCAAGTCCCCCTTGCAGGGCTCTTGGCTCAGTGGCACTTCCAGGACAACAGGCGTGTTGCTCTGTCAGTGAGGACAGGAGATGGCATTCCCAACGTGCAGGGTGAGGACATCTGGGAATGAGCACTTGTCATTCTCACATAGCTCAGCCTTGTGACCACCACAGCCCCCTGGTATTCCTGATGCAATGTGGTTCTTTACTCAGCACTCAGTGCATTTCTATAATGTGCTAATTGTTACTGCACTATGGACATTGTGTGTGTTACACTGATAGAATAATGCTCATTAAATACAGCAGAGACTGAACAAAAAATGGGGCTTTAGTATCCTCATGGTGTCTGTGTAGTTTGCTTAAAGTAACTTCTTAGAGGTGCCACTGCAATTATCATGCCAATGATACATTTAAAGTTGGTATAAGGAAACAAATTGTCACTCCCAGCCCTAGGAATGTATAGTGTTGAAAACACTGTCTTAGGCCACAAACAATATTCCAGTAGTAACACCACCGGGATTTTTGAGAACACACCCAGTGCTGATGTCCATGGGGTTTAGCCCAGTATAGACAGGAACAGTAAGATTTAAACACATAAATGATCAGAGAACATTGCCAATAGATTTTTTTACAGGCAAGACTGTAGGAGGCCAAATCTTGTCCTCAAACTTAAGAGTGACGTGGTTCTGAACTAAGGACTTTGGCCTCAAATGATGTAAAACTACATTGCAAATTAAAGCACTGGACCTTAAATGTTCTTTCTTCAAAGTGCATTTTGAAACAGATTTAAAACGAGGCCCCATTCAGTGACTACTCTGTGCTTTGTAAAGCTGTGTGGTACTACCCAGGAGGCTGCAGGACATGGCTCATTGCTTGAAGCACAGAAATAGAAACACAATTACAAACCTGAAAATTCAAAGCAGCCTCAATGGGCAAAGCTTATATATCACCCACATGTGATAAAATAATGGTCGTCATAAAAAAAGAAGTGTTTCAGGTATTGTGGAATAATGTCCCTATTATCAAAATATCGGAATTTGTGACTCTTGAGAGAAGCTGGTATTTTACTAAAGACTGGCTCTTGCCTGACATGGAAAAAATGCTTTTTTCAAAAAATGCTGACTATCTGGAAGGGGAATTGTCCTATTCAGTAAATCACAGGCAGAGCCCCTACTCATTTGAGGGGCTCATTTGCTTTTCTGTAGCTTCTCTGAGGTCAGTTGCTCTGACTTGCACTTGTCACAGGGTGTCCCTGGGCTGTCTCATGCTGGACCCCTGGAAGAATGTAGCCTCAGTGTTACACTGTGGCTCCTGAGGCACAGCGGCACAGGCCCCAGCGTTAATTTCCTCCCCAAAGCAGGAGCTGGGGGGAGCGGCTGGAGGCGATGCCCTAGGGCCACTGATGGGTGGACACGGCTCCTGCTGCTCCTTGGAAATTAAAACAAGGAAATCAGGGGAGTACAGCTGGTGTTTCTGCTGCCTGCTGCCTGCTTGTCCTTTCTGACTTCTTCAGATATGAAACTGACATTTTACTGACTTTCTCAGTACAGTTTAAAGCATGAAAACATTTCCAGTGCATGGGGAAAGGGTATTTTGGAATCTGCTCTTTTGGAACGAAACAACAAATAACTTCTGTGGCCTTGATTTTTGTAATTAAGACAAGGTGTGCAAACTCCCCTCTTCCTGGCATACACAGACACACTCCAGTAAATTTTGTTTTCAGCCAAGAAAATGTGGTAAGAGCATCCCTTCCTCAAGCATAGCAAGACCACAGCCTTTGTTACTGTGAAGTGTTTTAGGTTATAAAAATTCTCCCCCTGCATAAATTTTGTAGCACTAATTTGATCCTAAATTGGGTGAGAGGGTTGGGTTGGTTTTATTTTGGTCTTTACCCCCCCCCCCCATCCCATTCAGCAACACTGTAAAAGCTTTCAGCAAAAATACAGGTTGTTTGTACCAAGGAATGGACTGGAATCCTGGCAGGATGCAATTCCAGTTGTTTGTCTGAGCACTGTCTTAGATGCTGTGAGTGTTTCCATTGTATTGTACATAACTTTTGAAATATTCTATTTAGTCATATTTTATAGGAGTATTAAAAAGCTACTAGCTAATTAATCACTTTTACACTTGTATAATTCAGAGCTTAGTTTAAAATAATAAATATGGCAAACAGTATTTTTGTGTTCTGCTTGCATTGGCATTTGGAAAAGCAACATTTAAAGAGTTAAACTATATCAATAAACTGAGTAGTGTGGTGTATACCCTTGGTAGAACTGAAAATGCTTAAACGTGTGACATAGGCCCAACTGTTTCAGTAGAAATTAGGGGGAAAGCAGCCTTGTTGTTGGCAGGATATGCCATGTTCCATTTTAAGCTGCTGCAGTTTCACAGTCATGTGAACTTGCTCTGGTTTGCTGTGGATTTGGCTCGGTGTACACAAAAAAAAGCTGCAGTGCAGTCCCTGGTGAGCAAAAGCTCAGCACGTCCCAGACCCTTGATGTGGTTCTCACTGTGCTTTTATAATCATGGGTGATGCAGTGGCCATGAGTGCTTGGACAAGGAACATGGCATCCAGCTGCCAGCCAGGCTGGGGAAAGAGTTCTGTTAACATTCATTATTATAAAAATTGAAACTAACTGTTGTCTCTTGCATCAGTTTGTACTGGGTCTTGCAAAGGACTGGAAACTGGGAGATGAGTTTGCTGATAACTGTTCTGTGAAATTCTGATACTGAATTGGTCAGATCTGGATTTGAAAAAATTATTTGTTTTTCTGTGTGCCTGGCATAAAAAACTTTGTTTCTCAAAGGCTGATTGTTCATGATTCTGAAAATTAGATCCACTTAAGAAGTCTCACTGGAGAAGTAAACTCTGAGCTCTTTAATTCCTTTGGAAAGCACAGGCCTTAACCTCTGTGTTTTAATTAGAAAAACTAATGACAGTGAACTTCTTCTGGGGTTCTTTCCACCCCTTTTAGAGGTGAAAGGCAGGAGGCCTAGTTTATTCTTCACTTTGAGCACCAAAAGAGCTTCCCCCCCCCACAGTGAGTTTCTTTGACTGACTGAAATGCTGTGTTTGTGATGTGCCGGCTGCGGCTCTTCTGTCGTGCTTGGCACTGGACACTGCAGTGGGAAATGAGCTTCAGGGCTTCAGCTGTGGATGGCAGAGACCTGTGTGTCCCAGAGGCTCAGACTGATCACAGTCACAGCGCTTTCAGATCCTCTAAAGAACCTTTACTGAATTTAATTTTGGTCCTTCTTTAGTGGCAAACACTTCAGCACTAAATTTTTTGCTGTTTCAGGCTTTCTCTCACATACCAGTGTGAATGCAAGACCCTTGCATTTCCTTGATTCCCTTTTGCCTAACAAATCACATTTAGTTCTGGTTTATCTAAAAGGAAAACCTGGTATGGATTGAAGTCCCAGCCAGACCCTCATTTATACTCAGCATCATGCATGCTCTTGAATAAGGGGTTACACTAGCAAAAAACCCCAAACACTGGCATTGGGGTTGGGATGGGTTTTCCTGGTTTAACCCCTCTTCTGGGGACTACAGCAGCTTTCAGTATTCCAGGCTCCTCTTTAAAAGAGATGTTTTTATAACAGTAGCTGTGCTCCTTTTTTGAATACATGTAGACTGCAGCATTCAGGGGTAAAAGGACAAGGGAGGAAGTGTTGTAAAAACTTTTTCCCACAGGTCTATTTGAAGTGTGAAGTATATTTGCTTTGCCTTGGAGGAGAGAGAAGCCAGCACTGTTAGAGGCAGAACAGCATCAACACTCTGGATGGAAGGGCAGGAACCCTGAAAGCCCCTACTGCAGAGATGCTCAGAAAGCTTTAAAAACCAGCCTGAGCCCTCTCTCCCCTTCTGTCAGTTTGTTCAGTAACTACACAGAGATTCTGGGGCTGCAGCAAGAGTCATCTTAATATAGGATTGTGTCCTGATGCAGCAGCTACAAAGCTTAAATAGGGACATTTGTTAGGGAGATTCTTGCTGGAGTAAGGCTGGGAAAGCTGTGAAGTGTGAGCAGCCTTGAAGTTAATGAAAAATGAAGATATTCAGAACCTTAAAACAGACTTCAGGATTCAGATCCATGTACCCAAGAGCTGTATTAAGGGCCCATTTGAATCAGGGGCTTCCTCACTCACAACACTAAGAGTATCCAGCAAGAAGGATTAAACTTCTCTATTATTCTCATCAGAAAATCAGCCTTCTTTTAACAAATTATTGTAACTGATCATTTATCTAGTGTGAGAAAGTTGTGTCTACATTAGTGTCACACAGATGTGTTCTCTTCACTGTTGGGTTAATGAAGGTAAATGTTTTGAATCCATTTTAGAGCAGAGTTCTTGTACAGAAACTTCTGACAAAAATGCCATCTGTAAGGACTGGTGGATCCTTAAGTGTCAGTTTGGCAAGTTGTCCTACTGTGGGTAGCTGCAGAAATATTTCGTGTATGTTGTTGTAGATTTAAAAGCATTGCTCATGGTTTCATTCGAGTGTCTGCATTTCTGACACAGATGTGACATATCTGTATATATTATAAATCAATACTATTTTTAACCACATATTTTGTACAAATATTCACATTAGCTCTGTACTTCAATGAAAATCTATTATGGTATTAAACATTTTGGTGGAATTAGCAAACTCCTTGTCCGTGCTTTGCTTTCATTTTATAACACTGTTAAGGAGCTGAGCCATTTCTGGCATCCAAGGCAGATATTACCATTTTCAGCTATTCATGTTGTTCCTTGAATCCAGGTGCTCCTGTACCCTCTAGTGACTGATCCCAGCCACTGCAGAGGCAGCTCCCCACACCTCCAGATCCATGTGAGAGCACAAAATCAAACCTGAACCAACAGTAAAAGTGAGCATAGTTTTTTTCTAGCTAATGAGTAACAGCGTGGGACAGCACATTGCTGTTGAGAGACACTCAGTGAGAGATTTCAGTACACACAGGTGCAGTTCTGTAACAACTTCTTCCTTTTTCCGCTTTCTCCAAAGTTTCTGATGGGGTTCACAGCCAGGAATACAGGTGTGGTCCAATTCAGATTTCTGTGCAGAACAGCCACATCCACACAGGTTCTACCAGGCCCAGCAGCAGTGTGATTCTCCAGGCTTGGACTAGCCAGCTTCACACCTGTAACAGGACAACAGTAATGAAGGAAGGAAAAAAAGACATCAAGGAAACAATTAAAAAAAACCTTGTTCCCTACTACAATCCCTAGAGCTGGGGTGAAGGGGAAGAAGGTATCACATACATGTAAATATAAATATATTTGTTTATTGACTAGATAGGCAGTGCGTGTGTATAGATATGTATATATTCACCAGATAGGCTGTGTCAGCTATAAAGTGATTAATAAGCATCATGTTTGATTCTATGATTCTGTATGGTTGGACTTGATGATCCTCAAGGTCTCTTCCAACTTTGACAGTTCTATGATTCTGTGTTCACATGCACTGGTAAGAGGATAATGGTTTTGTACAATGCCATGAATTGGAGTGGGATTTGTGTACATACACAGGACATGGACTTTGGACTCATATGTAGCACAGATCCTCAACTAGGAATGGTGGGAAACCTAGCTTGGATTTTTGTCCCATTTAGCAGTTTAGATTCTAGTGAGATGAAGAAGGATAAATTCATTTTCATTCCAGTTCACAGCTGTGGATCTGGACATCACAAGGTGTGGAAAAGCATCTGCCAGGAAGCAAATACAAAATTTAGAGACTCAGAACACAAGAGGAGAAAAAAGACTGATAGAACAGAATCAAAACCAAATTTTTCTGAAATTGTTATTTTTAACTGAAGAAGCACTTCCAGATATCCAGAGAATTAATTTAGCTCCTTGTTTTTAGAGTTGGGTCACAGCCCAGCCAGCCCTGCCTGAGCTCTAGTTCTATTTAATTTCTATTTAATTTACGACATGCAGCAACACCCTTGCAACCTGCCCCTCTTGACACCTCTGCAAGGGTTGTACCAGGGAGCTCGCTCCAAACACCACCCGAGGTCACCTCATCTGTGACCTGGGGGTGCTGGTGACAGTGGCTGAACATGACCCAGCTGTGCCCAGGTGGCCAAGAAGGCCAATGGCACCTGGGCTGTACCAGCCATGGTGTGACAGCAGGGCCAGGACAGTGACTGTCCTCTGTGCTGGGCACTACTGAGGCCACACCTCAAGTGCTGTGTCCAGTTCTGGGCCCCTCATGACAGGAAAGACATTGAGGGGCTGGAGAGTGTCCAGAGAAGGGAACGGAGCTGGGGAAGGGGCTGGAGCACAAGTCTGATGAGAGGGAGCTGCGGGAGCTGGGGGGGCTCAGCCTGGAGAGAAGGAGGCTCAGGGGGGAATTTCTGGCTCTGCACAACTCCCTGACAGGAGGGGCAGCCAGGTGAGGCTCTGCTCCCAGGGAACAAGGGACAGGACAAGGGGACATGGCCTCAAGCTGAGCCAGGGGAGGTTTAGCCTGGACATCAGGAAGACTTCACAGAAATGATGATTAGACACTGGAACAGGCTGCCGAGAGAGGCGGTGGAGTCATCGTCCCTGGAGGTGTTTAAGGAAGGGCAGGACATGGCACTGAGGGCCCCGGTCCATCTGACGGGGCGGTGCTCGGTCACAGGCTGCACTCCGTGATCTCAGAGCTCTTTCCCGACCCAAGTGACGCTGTCACTCCGTAAATCCGTGTCCCCGTCCCGCCGGGCCCGCCCCCGCGCAGTCCCNGCTCGGCGTTCGCGTGTGCTGAGCTCCGGCGGCCGCCGAGCGGGGCCCGGGGCTTGTCTGTCTGTCTTGTCCGTCCGTGTGTCCGTGTGGCAGCTCCTGCCCTTAGCACTCCGGTGGGTTCGTTCCCCCAGAGCCTGTCGGGTCCCCAGAGTTTTCTGGTGCCCAGTTCTGCAGAGACCCGGGTCAGTAGATGTGCTGAGGCTGTATCCGGGGAAGAGCAGTATGAGAAGGCCTTGGAAAAAAACCAAACCACCCGTGATCTATTATTTATTAAGAGCATGCAGTTAAGGAATTACAATATTAGAATTACAGATCGTGCTGAGATCATTAGCTGTGTAAAATTCAGAAGTAAAGACTTGATTTCACTTGAGAGGGCTTCAGTCCGTACTTGTCCCTCCCTAGAAGGGGAATTTATGGGCTATGTCTAATTTGGTAGCTGAGGTTCTGATGAACACAGCAGTGTGTTGTCCCTTCGTCCTTCAGGTTCAGCTGGAAGAAATCCCCCATCAGGTGGATCTGAGGTTGTCTGTAGCCTTTGGGTCTGCGTTGTTTGCTGAAAGGGGAATTATATCTCTGGAGTGTCAGTTTGTTCTTATCAGAACTCAAGGCCTGGATTTTAATTTTGAGAGACACAAGTTTGGTGTAACATTTGACTGCCTGCAAGTCACAGAATCCTAGGATCAAGGAATGGTTTGGGTTGGAAGGGACCTTAAAGCTCATCTCATTCCAACACCCTGCCATGGGCAAGAACACATTTCACCAGCCCAGGTTGCTCCAAGCCCTGTCCAACCTGGCCTTGAACACTTTCAGGGATGGGGCAGCCACAGATCCCATTCCATTGTTGCAGTGGTACTCAGATGCTTGTTACATACTCTAATTTACATTCACTAGGATATTTAAGTACTTTGAATATTATAACTTTGACAGCTGAAAGTTATAACTTTGACAGCTTCTGTCTCTCCTCAACAGATGCCATGTTGCCTCAGAAGAGGGGACAGATACCTTCCAGAATAGCCATGAGCAGTTATTGGAAAGTCCTGGGAATCTTCTTACTCTTTCTTCCAAGTGCCCTGTCTGTCCAGCCAGCACAGCCCAGAGTACTGCTGGTGTCTTTTGATGGGTTTCGGTGGGATTACATCTACAGAGTGGCCACTCCCAATTTTCACTATGCCATGAAGAACGGGGTGCACGTCAGGCAGGTCACAAATGTGTTCATAACGAAGACGTACCCCAACCACTACACCCTGGTGACCGGGCTCTATGCAGAGAGCCACGGCATCGTCGCTAACGAGATGTACGATCCTGTCCTGAACGAAACCTTCTCCCTGAACAAAATGAACACCCACAACTCCAAGTTCTGGGAAGACGCCAGCCCAATATGGGTGACGAACCAGAGGGAAGGACACAAATCTGGTGCTGCTATGTGGCCTGGAACAGATGTGAAGATACATGGAGCCTTGCCTACACATTACATGCCCTACAATGAATCTGTTCCCTTTGAAGACAGGGTAGCGAAACTCATTGACTGGTTTACATCAGAAGAACCAATAAACTTTGGTCTCCTGTACTGGGAACAGCCTGATGAGATGGGCCACTTTCTGGGCCCAGAGAATCCACTTATGGGAGCGATAATCAGTGACATTGACAGAAAACTGGGATATCTCATTTCTGAACTAAAGAAGGCGAAGCTGTGGGATGTGATAAATGTCATAGTCACAAGTGATCACGGAATGGCACAGTCGTCCTCAGAAAGGCTCATTGAGCTTGATCAGTACGTGAGCAGAGAGCTCTATAAAGTCATCGACCACTCCCCTGCAGTAGCCATTTTGCCAAAAGAAGGTAGGAGCTCCAGCAGTAACATTCCCTGAGGAGGTCCTTGAGTATCCAAACTTCATAGACTGAGTTGGTGGTAGCAGCACTGATGGCAGTAGGACATCAGCCTTGAACAAGGAGTACTTGCAGGATCCCTTTGTTCTTTTTGCAGGCTCTGTCAAAAGCCTGGAATAACTTTCAGAAAAGAAAAGGGAGCAAATCTGTTTGCTGTTGACTAATATTGCCAAGGATCCTTTAGTTCTTGTGAGAAGTAAGATAATCTAATGGCATTATCAAGGCTGAATGGCGCTCTAGATAGATAACACCTGAATGTTACATATCTTGCTTTTCATCAGGATGCTGAAGCCATAGTGGAAGAATTATATTTCCAACTCAAACAGTAAACTGAGAACAGATGGGGATCTTTGATAAAAAGAAAGCCTGTGTTGGCTATTTGATTAGCTGCCAACCATTGTAGTTCACTTGAGTTTTTCCCCCTGTCATGCTGAACAGCTAGCCAGTTGCATTCATACCATTTATATTGTGATAAAGATAGGCAAGAATGATGTTGGAATTGAAATCTGAAATCTGGTTGTAGTCACTGAAGGGTTGCTGAAGTGTCAGGTGTATGTTTAGTGTCACTAATGCATCTGCTTTTTATTTTGATTTTCAAGTACTGTAAACTACTTGGAGCAAATGTATTAACCTGGAAAATAACACCCGTGCCCACACAAAAAAAGTGCTAATTTGGAAGTTCAGTTTTAAGGTGGCCTTCTGGAAAGGTGATTTTTAAGAATTCTGTAAAATTTGCAATAGTAATGGATAGATAGCACTCTGTATTTAATGCCCAAGCAGGGAGGGTATTTTGCAGAATTAAGTGACCTTTAAGTACATGAACAAATGTGTCTTGTAATTTTTAATTTGATGAATACTCCAGACTAAAATGCGAGTATGCTCAAACTGAGGTCTCTGCTGCCTGAGCACAGTCAGGCCCTGTAGCTGGGTGCTGTTTCTCTCTGTGCTGATAAAAGAGCCAATTTTGGGAGCTTCATCTCCATAGAGGCAAACATGGTTGACCAGGATGTTCTCATTAGCAAATAAAGAAGCTGTAAAAGTAAACTTCAGTGCTGAAACGTCCCTAATGCAGTACATGAGAACTTTAAGATGTGTAACTTGATTCTCCTGTCTGCTAAATGCTGAAACAGTATCTCTGCTGCAATTAGATGACAGAATACTAAAAAAGCCATTTCAGTGGATTTCAGAAACAGCTTGGATTTGATTTTGCCCAGAGATTCAGGTATTTATTACACTACCAATAAACAAGAATTAGTTTTGAGCACAGCTAAAATTCCTTCCTTCAGTGGTACCAGATGTGATTTTTATTATAAAACAATGAGTTTCACTGTCAGTTTAGGTATGAGCTAATATATGCTTAAGTACATAACATTGATTCTTCACCTGTTATTCCACTTGTCTTAAACCAAAGGAATGGTAAAACTTAGTGAGATTGAGAGAAAGTCTGAATGCTTTAAAATGCAGCAATTTCTTTTAACTGTTTGGCTGTGTATTGCTTCCCCAAGAGATGGATTAAAGCCATTATTTAACCATGCTGGTGTATTAGTGTGTGGGGGGAACTAATTAGATGTTCACAAAGAAGGTACCTGTACCACAGCTGGTGATGCTGGCCTTTTTCTTGCATTTAATATAAATACATTATTCAAATAGTTAGAGTAAAATCAAGTTTGCTGTATTTGGGGCTTCTCTCTGCCATCCCAGATAGAAAACTGGCATAGCAAAATTAACTTTATTACTAATACAGTCCTAGAAATGCTGCATTAGAGTCCCTCTTCTTGTTGCTGTAACCATCTCTGATACCTTCGCTTTTGCTGTCACACCTGACCTTTGTTTTGTTTCTTAATTTAGTGATTTTTTTTTTTTTTTTTTTGGTGCAAGTTTGAAATAAGAAACATTCATGTATTTCCTTCAGAATGTATACATTAATGTATTTTCCTTCAGAATTTCTATACTGGATTCTAGAAACTAAGAGGGAAAAGGCAAATGGTTTCTTTAGAAACATTGGCCACTTTCTCCCAAACTTTTTTTCCTGAGATTCATTCAAAACTCCATGGATGCTGGAAATGGCAGGCTGAAAGGGGCCTGAAAAAGGCTGAAAGACACACCCTGTGCATTCAGCTGCATGTGTCACACAAATACTTACCTAAGTTACACAGAGCTGAGGGATTTTGTGTGTCACAGGAGTCTGTTGTGTGCACTGCATGGCCCTCAATAGGAATCTGGCCTGAAGGGGAGGCAGGGAATGAAGAAATTTGCTCAGATGTCAATTCCTGGACTTGCTTTTGTGTTCCTGGCTGTCTGTTCTGGTTCATCCATTCTGTGCACTGGTGTTCCAGACTGCTTGTCCAGCTGGTTGTGGCTCTTCAGTGGCTTTTGCTGGAAAGGCAAGCTCAGAAACTGGAAAATAGTAAATAAGGAATTGGGGGGTGGAAAATGCCTAATTATTCAGTGTTAGTAGAGCTCTTGAGGATTTGTGCTCACTCTGACTAGGGAAAGGAAAGGAGCAGGCACTGGGAATACAGAGGAGTAGCTCATGCTGTTGGCTGTTACTGAATAATAAAGGAAAGCAACAAACTGCTTTAAAATAGATGAAAAGTGTCGCTTGTTGTCACAGCCAACTGGGGGACAGACAGAATTTGGCCTGAATGCAGCCATTGCCTCACAAACAGTTTTAGGAGCTGTATTCTGGCTTTCAGGCTTTGCACAAAGCTAGGAGGGTTTGGTTCCTTTTCCAGGAGATGCTTTCTAACTCATTCCTGTGAGAAGCTTATATTCTCATAACTGTGAAATGAGGGATTTTTCTAAAATTAGCAGGGCAGTTATTGCTTGGGAGCAGGCTGTGAAGTCTGGTGCTGAGGGGGATCTTATCCTGACGGAGGCTCTGGATTTCTCACAGGAACTTCTGTGCACACACTGTTGTCTCTTACAGTTATGATTCACTTTGGGGGAAGTGCATTTTGCCCTCTTCTTTCAGCTGTATTTTAACTACTGATGAGTTCAGTAAACACACTGGTATGTTTAATTTTTGTCTTTTGTCTCTTTTGTTTGTGTGAAGGCAAACTGGATGAAGTATATGAAGCTTTGGCCAATGCTCATCCCAACATGACTGTATATAAAAAGGAGCAGATTCCAGATAGATTTCATTACAAACACAACAGTAAAATTCAGCCCATCTTAGCAGTGGCTGATAAAGGATGGGAAATTGTACATAATAAGACTGATGGTTTTCTATGTAAGTATTCTGTGTTTATTGTGTTTTGCTGTATCTTCCAAGGCAGGGACCTGATGTGGTACTTTCTCTCCTAATATCAACCAGTGTGCNGTGTTTTTTTTTTTTTTTTTTTTAGGTTGGGAGGGAGAACTAAAGTGTGTAAAATTTATAATTTTTTCCCCTGATGGGATGGGAAGCACCTTACTGTTAGGGGAGGAGGAACTGCACTTACTGTTTCTTTAAACATTAAACTTACTGAGATAAGATCAATCACATGTTTTAGTGGCCCCATACTTGAGGTCTTTCAGGATGTGGCAAATCAACAAGCATTTCCTGAGAGATTAAAAAAGAAAGTTGTAACTGAATGTGTTGAGTAGGGGGTAAATAGTGTTGTTTTATCATGTTTTACTTATTTACTGCAGAAGGGTTGGGTTGGAAATACAAGAACATTTTCTGGAAGTCCTCAGCTTGTGTCGATACTACAATTAGAGTAACCTCATTCTGTTGCTACAAAGAGTCTTTGGATATTGTGTTACTGCACACCAGTGATTTCATTTGCCTTGGAGGAAAACAATGCATTCTAGGTGATTTGGAGGAATAAAACCCCCAACACTTTCAAGTCCCACCTTGCAGTTTTAGATTTATTATAGGTAGCATGGAGACAGTGAACTGTAACTCCTTGGTTACCTAAAATAGAGGTGTCATATGGTCAGTTCTTACATTTCTAATTGAGAACCTTTTGAACTTTGCTGCTGGCTATGAACCTGAAGGGTGTTACCAGCAAGACATAACAAGTTTTCAGTAGCTGCTGAGAACACCTTCTTGTGCCTGTGTGTTTGTCCCAGTTTTTAGTGGCCCTATCAGGAATGGGCACTGGACACTCACCAGTGAGTTCTTTTACCTTGCTGAGAAATTGATAGTGCACAAAATTAGATGAAATGTCAAAGTGTCTCCTTGGAGTCACATGGACAGTCTGACTGTACGTGTGTTTTTTAATTTTCTCTAAGAGATCTGAACCAGTGGCAAAAGTTGGAGTTTTTTCTTGAGTTCGTGTGTACACATTGTGCCATTGACAATGCTGTTACTGCCATATGAGGTCACTTTTTTTCCCCTCTTTGTTAAATAGTGCTCTCCATTGTGGGTTTTTTAGGTATTTTCTCTTTGTAGTTCTGAGACTTGGTATTTGCTAGGAGGCATTTGTGCTGTCAATCAAAACAATTCTTCTAAACCTCTCTAAGGATGGCTGTGCCTTTTCTGCATTCTGCTAATTCTAGAAAAATGTTCAATTCTTGTTTTGCAACTTTGGGATATTGATCTTTATCTGTCTTTTATTTCTAGTTGGTAATCATGGATATGACAACACTGTACCAGAAATGCATCCCATATTTTTGGCAGTTGGGCCTGCTTTCAGAAAGAATGCCACCAAACAATTCATGAATGCTACAGACTTGTACCCCTTACTGTGCCATCTGCTTGGCATCAACCCACTGCCCAACAATGGTTCCTTCAATGCTGTGAAGGATATACTTGCTGAGGAAGATCCTGGAGCTCGTGGAGCAGACTCCTACTCCACTGTTGTAGGAGTGTTCCTGGGCAGCTTGCTTGTTTTGGTTTTTACTGCAGTTTTTGTTAAGCATTTTGTCCTCGCCCAAGCAAATTCCATGCAAATCCGACACACTGAGGCTGCCCAGCCACTGCTGCAAGATTAACAACACCTGGGATTATTTCCTGTTTGAGGCTTAAAATAAGCCTATGCAAGGAAAATAAACAATGGAAGTGGATCAGCATGAATATGTGGAGTGAAAGGAGATGGATGCTGATCCATTGGTACTCTGGGGCATGTACAGACCAGGGATGGAGAGAGAGAGAGCATGTTCCTGTTTCACCCTGCAGCCTCTTCATCTTCCAGGGCTTGAAGATATCCTAGGTAAACCTGGAAAGCTCTGTGTGTATGTAGACCTGTAGAGACAACAGACCTCAAATACCTTATTATGGCTATTTTTAGGGAAATAACATCAACTGGGCTGCACTTCACAGACTATTAAGTGGTGATTTCATTTCCTACACAGTTTTTCTTTTATTCTTTGAGAGGTTTTTGAGTCTCTTTGATTCTAACAAGTCACTAAATGGTACTAAACTTCTTTGTTTTTTCCTCCCCTGCCCAAGGAAGCTTTTTCATGGATCACCTCTACAGATAACTTGGTGGGTTAAATACTGCTGAAAAGAACATTATTATTCAGTTAGGTCATGCAATGCTAAATGTCTGAGCTTAGAGTTACATATATTTCTTCAAACTGTTGTGTTAACTGTGGCCCCAAATTATGAATCTAAGTGGTATTGCCTTTAGCAATCAGCATTAAACTGCTTGAGTCTTAATATTTTAAAAATTTATTTAGGTAAATATGGGTTTTTACCACTTTAGACACGATTTTAGGTAAATGTAGGTCTTTACTTTTTCTATTTCCTGTGCACTGCATTAAATCTTCTAGGAGTTCCATGCAGCTGGCAGGATAAAGACATATACAAGTACCACACCTGTATATCCAAATGGAGTCTTTTCTATTTCTGTGGTACTGAGAGAGGTGAGTAAGTTAAGGAACAAGAATGCTTAGGCTGATTTCAGAGTGCTGCCAGGCTTGTCCCTGGGTGTGCATTGGATCTGCTACTGGAGACTCTGACTTGTGTCTTGTGCTTTGTCTGCTGTGTCTGGGTGGGCCTTGGAAAGGGATGATCAGGATTACACATGTAGTTTAAGGGGCAGCTGTATAAATCTTATGCCATATATGTTTTTAAATCTGAAAAAGCACACTTTAATAATAAAAGGTGTAAGACTGGAGTTTGTTTTTCCAGAAGAAAGCCTCTATCAGGGAAAAATATTAATTCTGAGTCAACAAAGGTACATACTCTCATTCTTTTGTGTGTGGCAATAAATCTTCTTGCTAGTGTAGTTGTGGGGTTTTTTTATGAGCTCACTTAAATGGTGAGAATCTGCTGACTAAAGTTTGTATGAAAAACTTTCTGAAGTAAGAAGAGTTGTCTATTGTCAGACTTCTCCCCTTCTCCCTGTGAGATGATAGTATTTCTCAGCACTTTGTTGCTGAGTACAGTGCCTCAAGGAGAAAGGAACTTTCAAAATTGGTGCAGAAGTAACAGACTGAGTATTTTTAAATGCAATTTATGTCTGTATCCACAGCCTGCCTCCAGCAGAGGGCAAGGATGGGAACACCTCGGCTTTGGACATGCTCTGCCAAACCAGGGGCGTGACTGACAGTCAGTACTGCAAGGGGAGGGCTAGGGTACAAAATTCATTTTGCTGGGCTAAATTCCAGACTTAATGAAGATCTCTTGGGTTCCTCTGTGATGGCAGGGACACTTGCTTAGCACCAAGCTGTCTTGCAGACAGATGTGGCCATTTCCAGAGACCACATTTGGGTGCAGTGAGTGCTTCAGAAGGCAGGCAATGAAATAGCCCAATTTAAGGGTTATGCTGAAAGCTCAGCTGTAATAGTAGCTTTAGGAAGGCAGGAAAAATGCAGGTGTGTTAGAAGACAGCCCGTAATTTGAGGGATATGAAATTCTGTGAACTCCAGCTGACTCAGTGCTGTTACTGTGCTCTGAACTGCCTTGTTTTCCTGCATTGCCATTTTCTTAAGAAAACACTGAAGGAAAAGGTCTGTAAGGCTGATTCTTAGTGCAGCTGGCCATTAGCTGTGCCTGAAGCTGAATTTGCTGGCACAGGTTAAACTGAGTGCTGCAGGGGCTCCAGCTGAACCATGACAGCAGTGAGGTATTCACAGCAGTTGTCAGAGACTGGTGAACTCTGAGCACAAACCCCAAACCTGAGTTGTTACTAATCCCTTCCCTACCCACCTTCCAAAAACTGGATGGCACACAGAAAACTGATGCACTGAGTCCACCTTTTCTTGCTTATTTGCAGCTTAAAAAGGAATTGTAGCACAAATTTAGTGTGTGTTTAAAGATCTGCAGGCTTTGATGAGGCAATAAGAGTCACAATTGTCATAACAATGCCATAACCCTCACCTATAGCTTCAGCACTTTGGAACATGTTGCTTTAGTAGAAATTCTTCTTGTTGCAGTAATTTCATAGCAGTGATCGTGGCAGATGTAAAAATAACTGGGTTGTAATCTCAAAGCTTTTCCTTAAACCCCACTTTAATTGTGGCAAGTGTAGTTCTATCATCAGGCAAAGTGACCCTTGATTTTAAGGAGAGGGCAAAGTTTGTCAGTGTTGTGCAATCATTTGGGACTTGGATTTACCTGCCCAAGTATGCAACAAGAGTAGAGTAGTAGGCTTCCCCCAAAACAGGGTTTGTGAAGAATAATACAAAATAGGCTGGAGACACAAATGTGAGAATTGTTAATGCCATTGTTCTGTATTGCACTGTGAGGTCCTTCTTTGAGGAGGGCAAAATAAAACTTTGTAAAAAAAATTAAAGTAATATTGTAGCATTTGGGTAATTCAGATTAGGGGCAAACATTTCCTTTATTCTTAGGTGTATTTGCAGGTACCTCTTGGGTAGTTCCTTGTTAGGACATTTGCCCAACTGTTTTAAGTTGCTGGGTGTGAGCTTAATGAAATTGAAAGCACAGATGATGCCACTGGAAAAAAACAGTGACTTTTTCTCTGATGTGACATTTTGTCAGACACCTTTTTGTGTGGGGGGACGTGGGATTTGGTTTCTGTGTATTTGATACTTTCTATGATGTACAGACAAGTTTATTGGAAAGAATTTGAGTACACTGTGTACTGCTTGTAACTTAAGCTTAGAAACCAAGAATGATGCATGATGTGTTTCATTACTGACCTGTAGAACATACAGATGTCAAATGTTTTCTTTGTTTCTTCTTGTTTGGAAATGCTGAAGTTAAAATACATCTTTGCTATAATGCTGTCAAGCATGGAGTGTTGGCTTCATTTAAAACACTTCTGGAAAACAAACTGGGGGGAGATGACTGGGGGAGAATGGTCTCAACTTGTATGCATCCCAAATATTCCTTGGACTCTGCAAAGTGTATGCCTTTGTTAAAAATAACTGGAACTGTGATAGAACTTGGAAATTTTAGGTCACAGTTCTTACATAACAGAATTCTTGTTTCCCACCTTGCTACCTTATATGGAAAAAAAAGCTATCAGCTACCAATAGTGGGAATTCAGTTTCTTTTACTTAAAAAAAAAATCTTCCAGACTTCCTTGGTCAAGAGCTGCAGTAATGCTGCTACAAGAAATGCAGTCTCAAAAAAAAAAAAAAAAAAAAAAAA
>VZTR01033455.1:920696-1015774 GCA_013400775.1 Chaetops frenatus | reverse complement strand
AAGATCATCCAGTCCAGCCATTAACCCAGTGCTGCTAAGCCTGTTGTAAGATGAAGGGTTGTGCAAACTGACTTTTCATACAATCACAGAATGGTTTGGGTTGGAGGCGACCTTAAAGATCAGCTGATTTCAATCCCCCTGCCCCTCTGACATCTGTCAGAAGTGTGAACAGCACAATCTTGACCTGCATGTGGGAGAAGGACAAATGTGGAGTGGTTGGCTCCTGTTGTTTTGTAAAATGCAAATTTAACACTTACTTCCCAGTCTTCTTCTCTGCTTAAATAATGCCATGGATGCTGTGTTGACCATATCTATGCTGCTGTACAAACCTTTCAGGGCATGTCTGTCCTACAGTAAAGGTAATATAAGTATTTATTAGATGGTAAACTACAAAAATTGTTGCAAGCACATGAAAATGATAAATTCAGTAATGGTAATGGCCTTTCCATAATGAAATCCTAATCTAAATCCTATTAACAAACCTCCATTGCTGGTTTTTTGCAATAAAAGATGCTACCATGCATGTTAGAGCAAACATCTGTCCCTGTGGTCTGCTCCCTGGAGGTACACAAAGTTGGTTTATTTTCACAAGCAGGGTGTAGGCAGCACGTTACTGAAAGCAGTGTTTCAGAGCTGTAGTCAGGTAAAATCAGCTCAATTCTGGAACTGCTTCCTTGATGCCAATGCCCAGAAAGCACAGAAGCCCAGCAGGGTGGATGTTTTAGGGCTTCTGTACCCAGTGTGGAGAGTTCCTGTATGGAAGCAGTCAATGTAATGGAACATCAGCCTTCAGTGCTGAGAGTTGTCACTAAATATCCCCTATTCCCCTCTAAACTGCAAAGCCAGTTACAGGTTAGGAACTGCCCCTGAATTAACCTGCCCTGTGTGACCATTGCTGAGTTGTGTCTATTTAGCAAGTCATTAAATGTTGCCACAAACTACTGTCTCTTTATCACAGCCTTGAGGAAGCAGAAGCCACAGCTTTGCTGTTCTTGTTCTGAACTAGCTGCCCAAAAGGAAATCAGCCACTGGCTTTCATGAGAAATACTTCACACAAACCAGAATGAGGCAGTGGAAATGTTTTGTCATGTTTAAGGCTCTATTTTTAACAATAATCATCTTTAAATAAATCAACTGTGTGTCTTAAAGACAGAAAGCTGTTTTTTCTAGATTCTCCTGATTTGCACATGACCTGTATGAAACTGGATGTA
Source organism: Chaetops frenatus (assembly GCA_013400775.1). Classification (NCBI taxonomy): domain Eukaryota; kingdom Metazoa; phylum Chordata; class Aves; order Passeriformes; family Picathartidae; genus Chaetops; species Chaetops frenatus. Next base: position 1,014,563 of record VZTR01033455.1, on the reverse strand, counting down.
CAAGAACTACTGTGAAGCCCTTAGTGCCAGGAAGAACACTCAGCACCCTTACAGACCACACCACATCTTTGGAAATGAAAATAATCAGTAATGCAACTGGAATATAGTTTATCCTACTTCTTATCACTTAAATTTCCTCTTTAAACCCTTTCCACAGTAGCAATATCTCATCTCTATGCTAAAGGGAGGAGGAACAGAGGGTGATAAGGATTTCCACCAGACACAGCCACTCACTGGTTTCACAGCAGCTCAGTGCCTGTCACAGTTCTCATCAGAAGGGGCTGCCTAGAGCTAGGAGGAGAAATGCATTTAGACCTTGATCTCCCCATCTATAGCAACATTCCTGTTTCAGATGAGAGTTCTGCCATCATGCTTCAGTCAGCATTTACTGTTCTGGTCACCAAAGCCATGGTGGTGACTTTGCCACCTGCCTGGGAGGGGAGGCACAGAGGAACTGACAGCACATCAAGCACACCCTATGTGACAACTGCTGGGAAGAAGGAGGAGAACAGAGTGGAGAAAATACTGTCCTAACCAGTTTTAGCTTCTAGAAAAAAAACCCCAAAACTCACAGGTAGAAGACAGTATCTCTGCCAGAAAGGTAAACTCAGTCAAGCCTTTCCAAACACAAATGATGCAAAGTATTTCCAGTAATTCTATGATCAACCCTCTGATGATCCCACTCTGTATTAGCAGAATCACCAGAATCCAACAAAACACTAACACAGGAATTCAAGCATCCTCCCTTTTACAGCGTATCTAAGCCTAGGTTCTACCCTGCAATACATTCCCTTCATGGTTACTCATTAACCTGACCTCGTGGTGCATGTAATTAATTAATTTTAATCTGGCAGGATGAGGAAGTGACTCTGTGTTCACAGTCCAGCTGCTGCTCTAGAATATCAACAGGTTAAAATCCAGTACCCTGCCAGTAACAGCAGAGACTTTTCAAGGGGCCTGAGCCTCTTTCAATTAATCTAATCTCTTTCAGGTTCAGGTTAATTCAGAGTAAAGTAATAATTAGTAGTTTGAGAAAAAAAAAAAAAAGAAAAAGCAGAACGGGTTAGCTTTTGGATTGTGTTTTTAATCAAGTACAATGGAATCCCTAGAGAGGAAGACACACATTACTAAAACTTCCACACATTTATAAAGCTCAAGTTTATTTTTTCCAGTGGGCAGTTCAAAGTAACCCCTTCCCTCCAAAGTCCCTGCTGGATCACTAAAAGGCTGTGGCCAAGACCAAATTGCAGTGAATATGAAGCTGTGAAAGAGAAACCCCATTGCTACCAGGTACCTCTGTCACTTTATTTTTTAAAACCATCAGACTTGTAGGGAAAGGACTTGGTAACTCTAGTTCTCTTTTTGGGTTAGCAATAACAATTTAATCTCACTGAAAGATAAGGTACCATTTAAGGCTTTCTCAATCAAACTATTTTTTTACAGCAAGTTACTAGATGACCATTAATGAAGAATCAAGAGTTTTAATTAAGAGAACAGTTAGCTCTGGTCTCCATCAGGAATTTGCATCTATGTACCTCAAACATTACAGAGAATTTGTTTTTTGAGATAAGATCTGCTAACTTCTTCCTTTAAATTTCCAGGGCTTAAAACAAGAGTTTGGAATTCTTATTTGATGACTTGCACATCAAACTTTCAATTGCTGGTTTTTAGCACAGTAGCCTTCAAGAGACGATTACGAGCTGGGGTACACAGGGCAGAACCAACTTTATCTCAAAAACACCTTCAGCAGAATTTACTTCTGAGAAATTTTCCACAGCGCTTAAGAGCAGTGATTTTACACCTACAGTCCCTGAAACTGGGTAATTCAAAGACTCCCAGGTTAAACTGACTTTCTTGAGATAAGGAAGTAGTGCCATCCCCAACTGGACCTGTGGGTGGATCTAAGTCACCCAGAGCCACATATCCAGAAATGTCAGAGCCACCTGCCCAGGCTTATAAGTGCTGAACCACGTATGTTATTGCTCAGAATAGAAGAGATATGCACCAGTTCTTTCATCATTGACTTGTATTTTCTTTCTCAGGTATTTCTTGTCACATTACTGACTTAGGGTAGAAACAAAAGTCTTGGATCTTCTCTTTCCCCAAATTCAAGGGCACACCAGAATATGCTCTCCAAACAAAACTAACTCCTAACTCTTTATGAAGTTTTTCTTTTCAACACAGGTGCAAGAACACTAAATGTAGTCAATATTAATTTAATATAAAAAAGCAATTATCATTTACAAATATTAAAATTCACTTTGTCTATCCTGGCTAGTCACACTCTGGAGTCTCATGCTGAAAGTGTTCAGAGGCTTAAATAAAAAACTAAGCATCCTTAATTTGTTAAGCATCTCTTCCAGTAAAAAGCCACCTGTTCACTGTTTTGTTATGAAAATATTTTTATAGGACACTAGTCACACAAATCAGCAGGGTCTGGCTGTACAGTATTTTACACAGATAAAGTGCATCAAACAAAGAATGCCATCCAGTGCAAATTGAAACTGTTCTCCTGACATCGCAATGTAGGAAGCGAGGCGAGGCTCCCTCGGCGCTATCCAATCAAAGGATCATCATCATCACTCTGTAACTGGAGCCGGGCAAAGGGCCGGGAGGGAGCCACTCTGTTCTTGGAGATGATGATGATGCAGGTGAAAGTGCTCAGCACCAGGAAAACCCCGATGACGATCCCGATGGCCTCAGGGACACTGATGCACCACTGGTCAGCCAGCAGGCACTTGGTGTTGGCGAAGGTGCCGTTGTGTGGGCGCGGGGCGAGCCCCAGGACGTGGCACATCATGGGGTAGATGTCCACGTTGTCCATGGTGCCGTGGCTGTAGCCGCGCCGGAAGGCGGGACCGCGCGCGGCCAGGAACGGGTGCATGCTGGGCAGGGCGTTGTCATAGCCATGGTCCCCCACTGCAGCGGGGCAGAGCACACAGTTACTGTCACAGCCTCTGCTGCACAGCCACTGTTCCCCTCCCCATCCCCCCCACCCCAAAGCACGGGTTCTAACCAAAGGTGAATGCATAACATAAGAGCAGCTGTTGGAACAACCATAGAAGGAAGCCAGAGTTCCTTCCTTCTTCCCCAAACCCCACAAGTCTTCTCCCATACTGGCCTTCACCCACGGTCCTCCCTCCCATTAATCTCTTTTCCTTTCAGTGCTTAACATTTCCAACTTTCCGCTTCCCATTCTTCATGCCGAAGCTGAAAAGGAGGTTGCCACTCCACGAGTCAGTAGCTAGAATGCAAATTTTTACTTCTCAGATTTTGGAAAGTTCTCTCTCCTTGCAGAGTGAACACTTTAATTGCTTATTAAAAGTCAGGCACCTTTCCCTTGACAGTGTTCTGTTTGAATGTATTAAATACCCTCAATTCATGCTTATCAGATTAGGTACTTCAGCTGAAGGGACACCCAAAGAGTCAAAAACCAAAACACAAAGGAACACTGTGCCTCTGGAAGGCACACAGAAAAACCTTTGTGGCTACAAGGTCAGGAGTATTTGGACATCTGGTAGGTTGTTAAGATGGACTATAAACACCTAAAGAGCAGCTACTGTCAAATTTCCTAATAGCATTCCTGAAAAACCTGTCCAAGGGGCCAGAAGTCTCTCACAGCACAGTATTTGAGTGACTGCATTTGAGTCCATTTTTTAGTAGCACTCGAGGACTATCCCTGAGAATTGTTTCCTTGTGTGCTTCCCTGAAGCTTCTGATGCAAAACATCCAGATTCCAACTGATTAGCTCACACTCACCACATCAGAGCTTCTGCTAGTCCTTTTTACTGTTTTCCACCATTCTGTTTGTTACCCCATCTTGTTTGTTTTGACACCTTTCTAGATTGTTTTCCCTGCCTTTTACTACTTATTCGTTCTGAATAGAGCTACTCCAAGTTCCCTCTCCAATGAAGTTCCCAGTTTTTCACTACTGAAGTAGGATTCTGGTGTGTGGAGTTACTGGTACACCTGGCAATCACTGTGCTGCCACTTTGTGAAGACAATAAACCTTAAACAGACTTTCAGGCTAAAACCTCCCCTGCCTCATTCTGGGAAGCCTTCACAAATAAAATTGACTGAAAAGTGATTTACTTCAACTGATACAATGCTGTTCCTTATAAATATTCACTTACTAACCATTTTTAGGTACAAGAAATTGAATCAAACAAGAAAAAGAGAATTCTGATCAGAAAACACCTGTGCTACATGTTGCCAATTTGAAGATAATTGTAGCAAATCTGTGGGCAAATATAAACACATCCTGCATTAAAAAGCAGTACTTCTGTAGAAATACTGAAAAAACCTGAACTTAATTCTGTAAAGGACAGACAGTAAGATCAGCCAAACTGGGTGAAACCAAGATTTTATACCACTCAACACCCTGTCTCTAACAGCAGTCATACAGGGCAGTATCCAGGAGGGATATCCCTGACCTACCAATCAGCCCAAGCTGTTGGCTGCTCAGAAACTTCCCAGAAGTTGGTACTTTTGTATTCAATTTCTATTAATGGATTTTTCCTACCAAGAATCTGTCCATTCATTTTCTGAACACATATATACACACACATACACAGAGACTTCATCTGCAACCAGAATTACTCGTTGAATTTTCTTACAGTTACAAGGAAATCTATCTGGAATTTCTTCTTTGAGATACATTTTCATGTGACTGCTGCATTTTTTCAGTAAACTATACATGCCCCTGGTCTGCCAAAAAACCCCCTGTGTATGGAACAGCTGGAAATACATACACACATACATATACCTACATATAAATATGTATGTGTAATTTGACATTCATAGCATCTAGCAGGACGAAAGTGCACAGCTTAAGGCACTGGGAAGTGACACCTGTTCTAAGTTTTGTCTTTCAAACATGCTGCTGTGTTCCTACTATTTTTAGTATTTCCTGCCATTTATTTTCGTTCCCTAGTACATATACTGTAGTATTAAATGTTGTGTGTTGCATGCTTCGATCGATGCACCCCTACATATATACTTTATATACAATAAAAAGTTAAACCACACTCCAGGGAAAGCTTGAGACAGACTGCCAACCTGCCTAAGATAACTCAGACTATTAAACTGAACATGACAAAGTGTTTCAGCCAACAGAATAGCCCCCATCTCCTCCTCATCTGTTAAACACTCCAGGCTCGGTCTGAAAATGGTTTAGAAAATGCTGCACTACTCCTACACCTGCACAGTGCCAGGACTCCCCTTGCTGAAGGGGGGCCATCCTGCAGCTGGCTGGAATAGACACAAGGCAGTTTACCCACAAAAACCACAGAGGAACACACTTACACTTGGAAAGGGACTCGTTCTGTACAATTGTCCAGCCTTCATCTGCAACCAGAATTATGGGCTGGATTCTCTTGTGATGGCGATAATGGAATCTGTCTGGAATTTCCTCTTTCAGATAAACCTTCATGTGACTGTTGCAATTTTTCAGTAAGTTATACACATCTTCTTTGTCTGCCAAGGGAAAAATTGCACATGAAACAGCTGGAAATTAACTCCCATTTACTACAATTATCTGTCATTAAACCTAGGTTCCATTATTTCAAAACAATTATTTAAAAACAAACACATAAAAAAAGATTTTTTCATGTCCCTTACAAAATGCTACATGTGTCAAGGTGAATTTCAAAATTTGCTTTCATTTTAAATCAGACACTTCCCAGATGTGGGTTTGGACCTACAACTCAACTTACCATCTGGGCTTAAAGGGCAAAATTCAAGCAGAGAAATCAAGAGAAAGCAATCACCCCCTCAAGTAGTCAATATTTGATCCAATGCAGTAAATAATTTTTTTTTTCACTGTATGAATCACTTTGTTTATTAGTCTGGCCACAGAGTGGCCAGCAGTGTCATGATTTCAGACATGCTTGTTGGGAACTACTCTGAGATACAAAAATGAAATTCACAGGTTTCACTCCCAAAAACAGAAATGGTAAAACGATCAAAGTTGGGACTAGATTCTTACTTGGAAATCTACATAATGACACTTTTTTCTTCTGAATAAACACATGGGTTTATTTCATGCTCCCTGTGAAATACAGCTGCATAGACTAAGTGAGGAACAACAGAGCAGACATACCAAGTACCTATCTACTTTCTCAACCACCTGTATCAGGGTCATCCTTATCAGCCACAGCAATTTGACAAGAAACTCTCCTTATTCCACTGATTGCCAAAACAAGCTTCTAAATAAAACATCATTCTTTAGCTTACTTATTATGTCTGAGTTCTGCAACATGAACTCCACAGGTTTTGCAAAAGATTAGAACAGTCTAGCAGACTGTGTACTTTTGAGAGGTAAGATAAACAAGATTTAATTCTCAGCATATGCCTGCAAAAATAACCAAACCCAAACATACTCTGCCTTGGCAGCACTGCAGCGACCGGAGTCTTGTCTATCAGGGTGTAGTTACTGTGCCCAAGGCATTCATCCAGGACAATCAGCCTCTTTGCAGAACAGGAGGCCATTCCATGGTCACTTGTTATTATGACATTGACAGTGTCCCACAAACCCGATGCCTTCAGTTTGTTCATAAGGAAACCAACATGTTTATCCACTTCTTCCAACACTCTGCCCATGTTCTCGGTGTCATCTGGGCCGTACTTGTGCCCACTCGCATCTGGTTCTTCCCAGTAGAGCACAGCAAAATTGACCACTGGGTCAGAGCTGTTCAGCCATGCAACAATTCTCTCCACTCTCTCCTCAAAGTTCACTGAGAAGTTGTATTTCATAAAGAAATGAGGAGTTGTGTTGTTAATTTTTACATCACTACCCGGCCACATTGCAGCAGCACTTGCTCCCTTTCCCTGCTGTTGATTTGTTACCCAAATTGGAACTGCCTCATCCCACCAGAAGGGATCTGAATCATTGAACTGTGAAAACTTTTTCTTGGCATCTGCATCGTACATGTCATTAGCCACGATGCCATGGCTTTCCTCATATAAACCTGTCACTATGGTGTAATGGTTTGGGAAGGTCTTGGTGATAAAAGCATTCATGACTTCTTTTACAAGCACACCATCCTCAATGAATTCCTGAAGATGAGGAAGTTTGTAGGTTGCCAAGTAATCAGCCCTGAAGCCATCAAAGGACACGAGGAGCAACCTGGGTACCGAGTCACCAGCTGAGCAAGAACAACAGATGAGGATTCCAGCAAAAAATAACATCAACATCGAGCTCATTGTGGAGACTTTGAAGTGCTTCCAGCAGGTAAAGAGATGCACCTGAAAAATTTGAAGACAAGGCTTGTAATCAAAACAATTCTACTGAGACCAGCTGAACTAGCTATACATCATATATGTCTTCCTTCTAGAGGGTAACTCCAAAACACCCAGGCAAAACAACCACTCAAGTCACCAGTGGATTTCCTTACTGACTCCTGAGGTTTCTCACATATTGTCAGAGTTTTTAATATATTACAACAAATGAGCAGTGAGACTTTTTCCCACTGCAGACTAAATGAAAGAAAGAATTGTTTTCTTTTGATCAGTTATTCCATTGTTGTGTGTGTCCTACTGCAGTTCTAAATTCCAAGACAGAATATCATTTTTTCTCATGTTCAAGCACGGGCACTTGAATCATTCCAGACCCACATTTAAGAGTCCTCTGCAGCCCTAAATCCTAACACATCACTGTTCAGGTCAGAAGCCTGTTTCCTACTATAATTGTAATTTTCCTTTTTCATGTCACTTTTCCTTTTTCAGTTTCTATCCTCTAGAGTTGCTTGAAGACTTTTAAGCCCTTCATCATTCTCACTTACCCAATGCTTATTCCAAACACAGAACAGCCAGGACTTCTGTTTTTTTTCTAAGCTGCCCTACATCTACGATAACAGCATTTAAACATGTCTTTTACATACCACACTTTTCTCTTTAAAACAAAATAATTTAATAACCTTAGGTATGAGTTACATATTTCTCACCAAGGAATTCATTATGAGTGCCAGGTATGATTTGCAAGCTTTTTCCCCCTCTTAATGTACTATGTGTGACTTAAACACTTTAGGAAGGTACAGAATGATGTTCTCAGTCTTTAAGAAAGAGGAAGTGAAGCTCCAGGTTTCACTAAACCTTCTGCAATGTTGTTAAGCAGTGTATTTTCTTCTCAAGAAGAGCCCCATTCCAGCAAATTTTTCCTTTGTATTTCTTTTATCCTTTATCTTCCTTTATATGCAGACAAACTGTGATTCTAGGAGGCATAGCAGCTGTCTTTCCAACATTTTTAACATCAACCCTTTCCTGCAAACTCCTTAAAAACGGCGGGTTTATTTTAAAGGTGTAAGGAGCTTTAATGTTAGCCGCAGCTTTAGCAGTGAGGGGAATTCAACGCACGGGAAGCCAACGGTTAAAATGTCTTCAGAAGATACAAAAGTTACAAGAAAAGATTGTCAAAAACAGCATTAAGGCATCTCTTCGCACAGAGGACTTGGAGAACACAGCCGTTTTAAAGAAGAAAAAGGAGAAAAGAAATGAGAAGAGCAACGCAGGGGCGAATCACCCGCTCGATGCTGTCGGGTGCTTTAAAAAGCAGAACCAGAGTTTTCCACAGCGCAATAAGACGCAAACCCGCAGCGCTCACTTCGAAATGCTCCGAAGCTGCTCAGCACCGGTGTTTTTATACACCAGCGGCGTGTTCTAACCAAAAATTAACTACCCCAGGCAAATCCGGCAAAACAACCCGGCTGTGAAATGCCACCAGCACTACTCCACATGCTCCCGAACCTCCCGACCGGCTTTTGAAGTTGCTCAGCTCGGTCCGAACGGAGGTTGTCCCGCCTGCAAAGCGCACAGACACCCGGCACCACCGACCCACCGGGCGCTCCGGGTCGGTTTCCCCAGCGCCTGCCCCTCACCCGCGCTCGGACCGGGCTCACCGTCCCCACAGCTTCCTGCCGCGGGACACCCCCGTCCCTGCCCGGGTCCCACTGCGAGGTCCCGCTCCGGCTCCGCTGGGGCCGGGACGCGCGGGCGGCACCTGAGGTGACCGGAGGGGACCGGAGGTGACCGGGGCAGCGGGGGAGGCGGTGGGGGCTCAGCGCCTGCGCACCCGATGCCCGCACCGCCCCAACCGACAACTGACGGGCCTTGCGGGGGGGCGCAGGAGCACGTCAGTGCGCGCGGCCTCCGCCCTCCGTGATTGGCTGCCGGCCCGCTGGCGGGAGATCCGATTGGCTGCGGGGCGGGAGGCGTGGCACCGGCAACGATCGGCGCGGGGGGAGCGGGAAGCGAGGGGCGGGCGGTGAGAGGAGGTGAGGAGGCTGTGGGGGAACTCCAGTGTCACAGAGTCGATTGGACGGAAAAGAGCTCTGCGATCATCGACTTCAGCCCATGACCTATCACCACCTTGTCCACTCTGCCATGCCTCAGTGCCACGTCCAGTCTTTCCTTTAACACCTTCAGGGATGGTGGTTCCAGTGCTTCTCTAGGCAGCCCATTCTAATGTCTAACCACCCTTTTTGTAAAGAAATTATTCTTCATGTCCAACCTAAAACCTCCTGTGGTGCAATTTGAGACTATGACCTCTTGTCCTGTCACTTGTTACTTGGGAGCAGAGCCCGACCTGTCAGGGAGTTGTGCAGAGCCAGAAGGTCCCCCCTGAGCCTCCTTCTCTCCAGGCTGAGCCCCTTTCCCAGCTCCCTCAGCTCCCTCAGCTCAGACTTGTGCTCCAGACCCTTCCCCAGTTCCATTCCGTTCTCTGGACACGCTCCAGCCCCTCAATGTCCTTCCTGTCATGAGGGGCCCAGAACTGGACACAGCACTCGAGGTGTGGCCTCAGCAGTGCCCAGCAGTCACTGCCCTGGCCCTGCTGTCACACACCGGGATGAAGGGGCAGGGCTGAGGGACAGCTCTCCCCAGGAGACCAATGGGGCGGTTTCAGGGAGCCCAGGGGTTTGTGAGGGGTGTGTTGTCCCCCCGGGCCGCGGTGCAGCTCACTCTGGGGCTGTGTGCTGGGCATGCCATTGTTGCAGAAGGGCACCGTGAGGTGAGGCTGTGATGGGACACGTCATTGGGAATGTCCCTGTTTTCCCATCACACCCGTAACCTGCCTCCTTTGCAGGTGCCCAGCAGCCCCAGGCTGTCACCTTTTCCAGGCAGTGGTGGTTGTCAGCATGACTCCTCCATGACTCCTCCATGACTCCATCTCCCTTTTGGTCACACAGCTCTTTAAGTTGGCTGTTTGTATTTCATGCACATTGCCTTTCAGGGTCTCTTCTGCAAAAAAACCCACCCCAAATCTGTTTACCCTAAAACTCAGAATACAGGCAGGAAATGGTCAATGTGTTGTTGAATGTACTCAGAGTGCCACTGCTGCAGTGTGTGGTACAATGAGTTGAGATCTGTTTTGGGTCCTGGTGTAAGTTTTCTTCATAAATTAAGGGAAATAGTTTACATTCCCATAGTTTTCCTTTTTATTATGAGAAGGGGTTAGTAATTCTGCAAAACCTGTTAAGTTACTGGTGCTGGAAAACAATGAGATCAGCTCTACGTAAATAGAGAAATGAAACATCCTTTAATAGCACAGAGCACAAATCACTATTTTAAATTTCATCCTAAAAACTGAGAAAAAGACATGCTTATGTCTTTAAAACTGACTGAAGTAGAACTGAATTTCATTCTGTGTGCCCTGCTAGATGTTTATTCTGCAGGTGGTGTAGATTTCAGCTTGTTTCTTCCTAATGGATTTCACATATGTATGAGTTAGGCAGGTTTTGCCACCTGTGTGTGCCAGCTGTAGAGTAGCTCTCAAATGTGGTACAATGGGCTGAATAAAGTCACACGCCCCTGATCCACCTTGATTTATGGAATGTAGCAGGTGTGGCAAAACACAGGTCTGTAAAAGAGGGAAAAAAACATCTCCAGGTGATCTGGATAAGAATTCTTGCAGCTACTCACGTGTTATGTGTCAAGTTCAAGTCAAGGTCTTTGTGTATTTTTTTTCTCTGAGTCTCTTTTTGGTTACACAAATTCAGCTTTGTGAATATGCACATGACAGCTGATCATGTGGAGGAGGGACATGTCCTTTATAAATTACTTTGTTGTATTTCCTTTAAAATGTTTGTTACATAGACTGAACTAGAGCTCCGGGGATTGCATAACTGTGCAGATGCAATATTTTGACCAATTTCATCAAATTACATTTGAGTTCTTTTTAAAAACTTTATGCTCAGATGCAATCATCTTTTAAGCATCAAGGCTCTTTTGCCAACCTACTTTTGCAGCATAGTCACTCAGCTATTCAGTCCTTAAAGGTGTGAGTAATCTCTTGTTTACGCTTGCCCACGTGCTTTGAAAACCATTTACAGTATTCATTTATTCACAAGCCCAGCCTAATGTGGTGTGCCCAGTCTGACACGTCATGCAGGCAGCACATCACAGCAGCTCTGGACTCTGAACTGATCTAGCCAATATGTATCTAATGTGTTTAACACAGCTCTTGCTTCCATTTACAGTGTTTGCCTACAAGAAATGGGTGAGTTATGTGTGTACTTACATTAAGAGGAGTAAAATTGGGCGCTACTGAGATATTTGTCTTTCTTCACCTTGATCTCCCTATTGTATTCTAGCCCACACTTGCCTGTAGAGGCTGCAGTTCTAAGCTCTGGACACTGCCAGAAGCTGTCCAGATTTACTGCTGGAGTATAACTGAGCATTTGCAGCTCAAAAACCATTAGTCAATGTCAGGAATTAAAGGGTAGGCAACCTCAAAATATTCACAGTGGCTGCTAGGTTTAGCACAACACTTAGTTTCTGAATGGGAAACCATACCCTCTAGTTGGCAGCGTTGTAGAGGTGAAGCAACTCTGAATTTATTTGGATAAATTAAATTTGGGGTTAAATTTGGATTGTTCAGCCTGGAGAAGAGAAGGCTGAGGGGTGACTGTGGCCTTACAGCACCTGAAAGGTACCTACAAGAAAGGTGGAGAGGGACTTTTTACAAGAGCGTGGAGTGACAAGACAAGGGGGGAATGGCTTCAGACTGAAAGAATGCAGGCTTAGATTGGATATTAGGAAAAAATTCTTCCCTGTGAGGGTGCTGAGGCACTGGCACAGGTTGCCCAGAGAAGCTGTGGCTGCCCCTGGATTCCTGGAAGTGTTCAAGGCCAGGTGGGATGGGGCTTGGAGCAACCTGGCATAGTGGAATATGTCCCTGCCCGTGGCAGGGTGTTGGAACAAGATGATCTTTAAGTTTCCTTCCTACCCAAACCATTCTGTGATTCTATGAAAACCTGCTGTTGCATGTGAATAGCTCAGCTACCCATACTGCATGCTTTCTTAAGGACATATTCATTACTTAATATTGAACAAGAAATATTCCCTGTATTTCCAATCTTATTTTCAATTTTATCCATGTAATGGAGACCTCTGTTACCATTTTTGCTCAATAGTGTTTTTAATCTGTCATTTAACCTGTCACTTACTATGTTTTGATGCATTTTTATAAAATTGAGATAAAAAAATAGACATTTCATGAAACCATAAGAGAGCTGGGTGAGTAACAGCTGTTAAACTTTATTAGACCTTAAGTTTTTAGTGCCCATTTAATCCAAAGCATTGCTTGTATGTGGAGGCTATAAAAAAAAAAAAAAGGCTCTTAACCTTGTTGTTTCTCAAACTGTGTGGAAGGAGATCCCTAAGGCTGCATGACAGGGTGATCCAGAGGACTATGCTGTCTCTGCCTTCTTTATTTCAGTTACCAGAGCCTCCACTGCAAACAGGCTTGAAACTGGGTTGCTGAGCTTTTCAAGGGTGCTTAGTTTCAGAGACAAACAACACTGTTGAAATGATGCCAGATTTTAAAGGCAAACATAAATGTTTTTCTTGGAGCAGTTGGGCAGATAAAAATTTGGTATTTCTTAGGCTCTCAGGTATTCTGATGGAGTTTCTGACCACGGTCTTGAAGACCAAACCAAGTAAAGTTTTACAAAATGAACTGGAAGACTAAAAATAAAGGGTTTTGAAACATCCAAATTGGACATAATTAGGCCCTGCAGCAAGTAAAGCAGGTTTTCAAATGTGTATTGACAATGACTCCTGTTACTTTTAACAACTAAAAGCTGTTGCTAACATGAGAATTGAGTGTCCTGTGCAAAGTGGTTTTCTATTGTTTGTCTAGTTCCCAGTGGAGAAATGTCTGTTATATACAGACTGAAATTTGTGGATGTGTTGGCTCTAAATATGCCTTTTATGTAGCCAGCAGCAAAGGAAAATCTGGGTGAAGGTGAATCACCATTACTACAGTGGGGTCCTGGGTTGGTGAACCAGCCCCTCAGGACTGCAGAATCCAGGTCAGTTTTAGCAGAACAACAGATGGATTTCTGGATGCCTGTTTCAAGGATATGCAGGCTCCTGTGTGAACTGTGTCATCATCAACATCTACCAAACCACTGTCTTCTGAAATAATTCTTCGGTGTGTTTGTTTTCCTTACTGCAGCACAAATGGAATACAGAAAAATGAACAAAATGTGGGATAAAGTCTTGTCCTCATGCTGTTTAGTGCAAGATTGGCAGTGGATAGAGGATTACTCCTAGTGAACTGTGCAGAGATGAGGTGCTGCTAACAACACAAGTAAAAGCTGAGGCTGGAAATGGTGCAAGAGCTTGTTTGTGGTTGATTTCCTCCAGGTATTGAATGGAGACAGGAGTGAAAACAGAGTGCTATGAATTTATTGCAAGTCCCCTGTAATATGTCTGTAAACTGTGACCAGCCTGTCTCCCAGAGCCCACAGTGTAGTTTTGATAATGTTCTTGAGCTACCTGTTGCAAAGCTTTGGAAATTTTAGAGCTTTATGAAAGAAAAAAGTTGGGTTTTGTTGTCTTTTGTTTTGTTTTGTTCTTTGTAAAGCCAACATTCTGAATGGCCAGGAAGATTAATGATTTTGCATCGAGTGCATTTAAGTGCAAATGAAGGGTCTGATCCTAAGGGATGCTAAGATCCCTCAGTTTCTGAGGGACAGTAAACTTTGCTTACCATCATTCAGTTTCAGGTTCAGATGTTTCCAAGAGCTGTGAGTGTTTTAACTGTTCAGGGGTTTTTTTAGCATCTCTTCTGTCTGGAAGAATATACTTTAGAGCAAGTAACTGAAGGACCTCAATTGCTTTAGGTTATGAAGAAAAATTTCCAGTCTTTTTGCTTAAAGTGTGCAAGTATCTTTATCGAGGACAAGTAAAACTGAAGGACTCTTTTAATGAAACCATTAAAATCATAGCAATAATCCAACTGGAAATTACTAGAGAAATTCCAGTAGAAGCAGGTTGCTATTTCCAAACAGGACTGTGAGCCACTGAAGCTACTCGTGGCACTGATGGATGAGAAGAAGTTTACAATATTATGGAATGTCTAGAATATGTGCAAGTTATTGCTTCAATAAAGGAGTACCAAGGTAAAAATTTTGGGAATCTGTCTTAAATAATGTAATGTGGGCTTTTGCCTCTACTTTTTTGTCTCTGAGAATATGTGAGGTATGTTATTTAGGGGTCTGATATTGTTATTCTTCCTTCTTTCCACACTTCCACTCTGAAGGCGAGGGATAATTGACTTTAGCAATGCAGGGATTTCTTTACAAGTCAGTTTTCTGCTTGTCATTTTAAAATAAGTGCAAGGTTGGGGTTTCAGGGTGAACAGTGAAAGTTTCAGTAGTAGCTTCAGCAGTCTGAGTGTGTCAGAACCCTTATCCTTCAGATAAAACAAATTGCTCTAAGCAAATAACTCAAATACCAATAAATGTCTCTGTGTGTTTGGGCTGCTGAGCTGACCTCTGTGTGTCTCTGCAGAGTGAACCAGGCAGTTATCTAGGCTCCTAGCCTGAGTTTTGATGTCTGTTTGTGGGCTTCTAAATGTAGATGAATACCAGTCCTGATGTCTAAACAGACACATTTATGGTAGGGAGCTCTGATAACTGGGCTGTATTAAAGACCATCTTCATGTCCTTTGGACATAATTATTTCCATCTCTTTTTATGATGTACTTTGAGGTGCTCATCACTGACCACTGGACTGTAGAATCAGTGATTTCCTTATTCCTGGTGCTGAACACAAAGAAAACTGTAACTTGTGTCTAAGTATGCTAACTGGACTTGTACTAATGTTGATTCTCATGTGTCTTCCTTTAAAAAGAATAAAGTTGGAGTAAAATCAGAAATTCAATCATAAAGTAAAAAATAAATTTGTCTTGAAAGTGAGGAGTTCTATTGCTCATGTTCTTTGTCCTTTTAGGAAATTTTCTGCTTATGGTTCTTGTGTTTGGTGTTTCTGCAAAGCCAGTAACCAGTGTTACCAATGGCTCACGTGGGTCCAGATTGTCAATGGCACAACCTGGATTACAGAATTAGCAGCAGAAAGTATTGTGTAACTAACTTTCACATTAACTCAGCACCTTCTAGATTTAGGAGCAGAGGAATTTAGGGAATGGATGAAATTGGTGATCTCTGTTTTGTAATCTTGCATTCTCATGGCTTTGGGGCTGGGACTGTTACTCAGAGGGCTTTAGTTGTGCTGAGACCTTTTTCTTTGCTCTCCTGCTTCATGCAGCCTCTTCCCTCTCATTTCTGTGCAGGGGAGAAGTCCCATTTCACTGGACACTTAATGAGACTTTGCTTTTGGAGGGAGGCAGAGGAAAGGAAAACTTGGATAACTCACAATAAAGAAACCCACATCAATTGTATTTATTTGTTTTAAAATAATACTGACCTTATGCTCTTACTCCTTGTTTTACTTGTGATATTTTAAACCCTCCAGCAGGTGCTGCTGCATCCTGCAAATGTCGTCTTCGTGGAGGAAAAAAAAAGTAATGGACTGGACTACAACTGGACTTTGTTCTTTGTTCTGTGTCATGAATATTTCTGTATTCTTTTTTTTTTCTCAAACTGTTTGCCAGCCGAGTTACTAAGGAGGAAGTTTTTATGATCCCAGCGAGTTTAATCCTGCAAGCACTCTGTAAGAAGGGGTTGAAGATCAGTGGGAGTTGCTGATCAAAGTCATGCTCAAAGCAAGTTGAACAGACCCAGGCAGAAATACATTTGTCTTTCTACAAAATATGAAGAAATCCAAGTGTTTTCTTAGAAGTAAAAAGTAGTCCTAAAAGACATTGAATTTATAAAACTTACCAGCTGTTTTATTGCATTTCTGAAGTTTCTTGAACTTCAGTAATTTAAGTTCATGATTTTATATCAGTCTTATCCTTAGCCTTGGTTTTGAGTGCTAGAAGCTTGCAAGACAGATTACACAGCACACATTTCAGAATCTCTGATTCAGGATTTCCACGTGAGGAATTGTGGCTGAGTTGCACACAGCTAATGTAAAGAGATGTGCTCCATGCTGTTTGCTGATGGACCACTTGTGCCAGGCAGGAATGTGTGGGTAGTAAGAGTTGAAATTAGGCCTTGGTAATGGGTAATGTATCCTTGAAGTCCTTGAGTAGCATCAAGCCAGAAATGCCCTCGTGAGCTGAGACCTCATTGATCTCTGATACTTACCTGCATCTTTGTACTGTACTATCACAGTGATTAAACTTAGTTGTGACCATGATCTTAGCACTTTATTAAGACGAAATATTTGTTTGCTTCTGATATTTAACTTTAGTAGTACTCTAAACTTCTCAATATAAGAGTAATGGCAGTTAACTGCAGTCATAAATCCCAGGCAGGCAGCACCTGCTACTCTACCTTGTGAAACAGCTTTTTCTGTTCTCTTCTTCTGTCTGGGATGTCTGGAATTACCATCTTTCTCTTTCACTTCTCTTCGTTATTTCTTTAAGAAATACAACCTGGCTGTGGCAGTTACCTCTCAGGAAGTTACAAGAATGAAAAGGAGGAAAACACCTTCATTTTCATTTTCTCTCAACCCCAAAAGATTAAATATAATTAGTTTATAAGAATTCTTGTAATAATCTATGTAATCCAGATGCAGTAAACATGGAGAGAAAAAGTATTTAGTCAATAAGGCCTGAAGTTCTCATGACTTTAATAAATTGGTAACTTTATAATAATTTGATAAATTGAGGTTTGGATCTTCTGGGAGTTTCAGCTCTGTTGATTTCAGTTGCTCTGGAATGTGTCTCTGTCTCTAGGAGGGCAGTTAATTCTCTGCTAAAGTTGGCAGTATTCACCCACTTCAGGTTCTGTGCAGTTTGGTGTGCCTCTCCATTCACTAGAGAAAAGGAACTGTAGATACAACGTGGCAAACAGATTTCTGCAGTGTATGTCTTATTTAATAGACATACATAACCCAAATGTGATTATAATTAATTGATGCTTTATGTATATGTAACCATGATTAATACTTCTTCACTGCTGTCTTTTCCTATATTCCCAGTGCAGCTCATGAGAGCTTTTACAGTTTTAGTCCTACTTTATAGTTGAGAGGAGGACAACGCCAAATGTGAAATGTGTGGTTCCCAAAGGGAATGATTGGCAATGTTGGAAAGAGTTAAAATTTACCTCTTTATAATTTTTTGTAGTTTTTTTATAAATGGTTGTCAGCTGTTGATGATTTTGTAAGTAACCTCTAAAATGTTGCAATGATTGCTTGTATTATTGAGGCAGTTTTTCCTTGCTTTTCCTTGAAGTCTTCCTTGAAGTGCTGAAAATATGAGTAAGTGCATTTGTACCTCTTTATATAACTAAGATTTCCAGTAAAGCTATTTTCAACTTCATATGTAAGAATCCTTTGTTTTACTGTAGCTTTCTAGTACGAGAGGCTCTTCAGCTGGTTTATGCTATACTTAACCAGGCAACATGTGGAAGGACAACTGATTACAGCTCCTGAAATACAGTTCCCAGGAGTCAGATCAACAAAGGGGTTAAAAGTGAGACAGCCTTTTATTTGATGGAAGTGCAGTTGTTGATTCAAGGCTCTCAGTAAATGATTGTTGGAGATCTGCCATGTGTAGCTGAGCATTCAGAAAGTACACCACAGACTCTGCTTCCTCCTGAGGAGCCTTGTCTGTCAGCATCTCATTTTAGTTGTAGTCTGTAAGGTACCAGCAGGCAGGCAAAGCTCACCAGCCAGCAGCCATGGAAGATCCAGTCTTCACTGACATCAATCAAAATGCTAATGACACCACTGTCTCTGAGGTTTCAGATTCTGAGGAAAATAAAGGGGGTGATCTTTCTGATCACATCCCTGAAGATTCAGCATCCCCTTTTTCTATCACTAATATCCCAGAAAACATAGATTGTAGTAAAGAGAACTCAGAAGATAGCTGTAATAATTCTGTGGCCTCTCAGCATGGAAGTGATGGAGAAGATGATTCTTCATCTCACCATAGTGCTGAAGAAGACCACCCACAGCAGCAGAGGGATCTGATGAGCCCAGTTCTGGAAGATAAAGATGCAGAGGGCACAATGTTTGAGAGCAACCAGCATTTTCCTCCAGATTTCCAGTTTCGTCAGAGACAGAGCACTTTTACCAACTCTTCAACTTCCCTCAAGTTTCCCCTTAACAACAACTTTGGAGAAACGAACAACTTTCAGGAAGATTATGAGATTTCCATTTTTGTAAAGGTAAGAACCTGGGTGCTCCTAAGCATACCCTAGTTTTAAATCCCAAATCAGTGAAATACAATTACCCACTGCTTTGCTCCCAGCTCTGCTGCAGGGAGCCAAATTCCTTCACTTGCCTCTTGCATCTCTAAGCAGAGAAAGAGGTGATTTTTGTTGTGTGGAAGTGCCTGGGATTCCTTCATTTCAAGTGGAAGTACAGTGCAGGTATTCTTATTGTTGCTGCAATTCATTTATTCTGGGAAACCTCCCTGCTGTTACAGCTAGGCTGCTGCTATTTAGTTGAGCGAGTTCAGCATTTCACTATCTAGTAGCTGAGAGCTCCAGAGTCATAGCTATGAATGCTATGAAGGAAACTGAATATATAGTTTAAATAATGCTAATCCCTGAAAGAAGTTTTTCTTTTATTTCTTTCAATATTTAGACTTAGGTATTTCTGTGACAATTTCAACATGTATTTTCATTAACTTCCAGATAAGTATAAATTACTGAGAGGGATTTCACACCTTCTCTAACCTCACAAAATATCACTTAGGTTTCAAAACTGTAAACACCTGTGTTCTTGGATAAACACTATGATGCCCTTCATAAAAGCACTTGCATTTAACCTTTATCAGCATTTATTAGGCTGAAACACAGGCCTGACAGTTCCTTCTTTTTAACTATATAAGGATGTCCAAGATCTTGTATACCTTGAATAGGAGAGTACACCATGATTATAATTATCTGTTATTTCAAGAGAAGCCACATGAAGTTTGTCACTTTTCAACATAAATAATATTATCCAAATCTGTTTCTCAGTTCCATGGGGGCTTTGGAAACAGGAGAAGAGATTTTGTCACCACCCATAATGAGAAGTGTTTTCAGTAGTCATTATTTGGTTAAATGACTCCCTGTTATAGCACCTGTCCTATTTCTGTGACTGGATCATGATCATTGCTAAAATATGTTGATTATATGGTCGAAGTAAGAGCTGGGGCATTAGTTCTAGTTTATATTTCTGGATGTAGTCCTGTGTATGTGTTAAAAGTTGCAGCAATTGAGTACATTTTATTTGTTAGCAACTACATGGTGTTAGCAACCTGAGAGCTGTATTTTGGCTTTAAAATCATCTCTTTAGTTTCCTTATTCTTCCACATTCCTCTTATTTCAAAATAACGTCTGCTTTTTCTATGGATAAAATAAGAAATGTGTGCAGATGCTCCCATTCAAGCAAAGTTGTTTGGGTTAATTTGAAAAAGAAAGAAGAGAGGCATTTTGAATAGAAGTGTCATGGACAAGGTCTGAGGAAGTCCTTTTCCTTGCTTTTGTTGTGCAGAGTAGCTGATTACCCCATAAAGGTTCTTATCAGCTAGTCCAGAGAGGAAGGCAAACTGTGCTCTCTTCACTTGCCAAACGTAAGTGCCTGGTATCTTTGAGATGTCCTTGAGCCCCAAGATATCCCTCCCTACCTGGCTGAAAGGTTGAGACATGAGGCTCTCAGGTGATCCATGCTGATCCCAGTGGGCAGGGCACTGGGTCCTGCTGGGTAGGTGGCTGAGCTGAACTCCTGTTACAGTGTTTTACTCCTTGAGAAAGTGATGATGTTTAGGTTTTGGCTTTTTGCTTTTCTATCTTTCTGGTATCAAGGTAATAAAGCAGTAACTCCATGGAGTGCAGATCCATCTTTGCTCTCTTTCATTATCTAGATACCAAAAGTCTGCCTGTAAAATGGAAGGTCACAGAATAATATATAACAAGAATAGTGTTATAACTACAAGAGTAGTGTTATAACCCCGAGGGCTGTGGCTTCTTGCACTTGGAATTAATATCTCAGTTGTGTCAATAAATATTAGTCATAGATGGTTCCCTTCTCACATAGTCTCTAGTCCACCTGAGGCCAGTGTTGCTCTGAAATTGGGTTCATCTGGGTTTGCACTCTTCTGCAGACACTGACAGTGACAGCAGGACCTTGTGCTGTGGGACAATAGTGGTCATGACTGTTCTGCCACTACTTATTCCTTCCTTTGTTTGTAGCACTAATAAATCTCTATGAATGACTGGAAACGAGTCAGAGGACTGAACATCAGAGAAAGTGGGAAGAGTAAATGGTATCTAACTGAGAGTGCAGCTGGATGGATAATCTTTACAGTAGTTTGTTCATTAGACACCAGAAAATGTTTACATCACTTTAACTCATTTTTCACTGACTATCAGTACTTGGTAACTGTCATGTCAGTGGACTATCTGAAGATGTGCCACAAGGTAAATAAGAAATTCCCTGTGCCTTTAACAGCAGAATGCAGCACGTGAAAACATGAATCTGTTTGTGTGAATCCAGCAGGTCCAGGCTTGTCAAAGCCACTTTAATGCCCTTTCAATAACACTGTAATTTCTTCGAACAAAAGCCTTTGCAATTTGAACAGAAATATGACTGGCACACAGGCTGTGTTACTGAGTGCACAGGACCTGACCCAATCATAGCTCCAAGGTCCAGCCTTCTCACCTGTACACTGTATTTTCCTGTTGAGCAGCATGTTTGTTCTGAACAAACTGTTATTTAAAGGGTAGTCCTCCAATTTTCTTTTCAGAAGAAAATTATTGCCCTTCTGGTTTTTTGATAACCTGAGACTGACTGCAGATTATAACCTCTCTGTACTCATTTGTGCCATAGGAACACAGTTCCCAAAAGAAGGAAGGTAATTCTTTACCCTAAGCAATGAACACCTTGTATTAGGCAAAAATACCAACATAGTACTGTGGTTTAGCATCATCAACGTGCACCTGTTGGGTCACACTACTGGATTAACAGAGTTATGGATGCTGGAGAGCATCTCTGGAGATCACCTGCTCCAACTCCTTACTCAGATCAGGATCACCTACAACAGCTTGCTCAGGGTCATGTTTGGTTTTCAATATTTCCAAAGATGAAGAAACCACAACTTCTCTGTGCAACCATTCTAATGTCCTACCCTCATGGTAAAACTATGTTTTAAATGGAATTTTGTGTATCTCAATTTGTGCTTGTTGCTCCTGTCCTTTTAGTGGCTACCAGTGCTTATATTTAGGAATCAGAAACTAAGCATTTTGCTGTTTCTGTTTTGAATTATGGTATCCTTTTCTAAAATTTCATTAAGTCAGGAGCTGGAAAAGAAAGGACATTTTTTGTTTTTCCCACAAGATGCTTCCCACTCCCTCATTTGAAGTGCTGAGTCCTGCACTTTGTTCACAACTACCCCTGCAGTGCTGCAGGCTGGTAGAAGAGTGGCTGGAAAGCTGGAAAAGGACCTGGGGGTGCTGGTGAACAGCAGCTGAACATGACCCAGCTGTGCCCAGGTGGCCAAGAAGGCCAATGGCACCTGGGCTGTACCAGCCATGGTGTGACAGCAGGGCCAGGGCAGTGACTGTCCCCTGTGCTGGGCACTGCTGAGGCCACACCTTGAATACTGGGTTCAGCTCTGGGCCCCTCAGCTCAGGAAGGACATTGAGGGGCTGGAGCGTGTCCAGAGAAGGGAACAGAGCTGGGGAAGGGTCTGGAGCACAAGTCTGATGAGGAGCAGCTGAGGGAGCTGAGGGGGCTCTTCCTTTCCAAACTCCCTGGGAGGAGGGTGGAGCCAGGTGGGGGTTGGGCTCTGGCCCCAGGTAATAAGTGACAAGATGAGAGGAAATTCTCAAGTTGTGCCAGTGGAGGTTTAGATCAGATATTAGGAATTTTATTTTTTTTAATGGAGAGGGTTGTCAGGAATTGGAACAGTCTGCTCAGGGAAGTGGAGTCACCATCCCTGGACATCCAAAAATGTGTGGATGTGGCACTTGAGGGCATGGTTTGATGGTGAACATGGTAGTGGTGCTGGGTTGACAGTTGGATTTGATGATCTTAAAGGTCTTTTCCAACCTTACCGATTCTGTGGTTCTCTGATTTCCAAGTCAGGAATGTCTTTGGGCTCCAACTTGGTAGAACGACCCTGTACTAGTTCCCTACTAACTCCCCAGGTTGAGCTGAACTGTTGTGAATGACAGACCGTGTTCCTCACAGGGACAGTAAGACTCATCATTGTGTCACTGGGAAAACCACATTTCTCCCTAATGAGTTGGCTTTTCTCTTGTTTTATGGAGTATTCTTGTAACTGTTGAGAAAATTCTGTTTAGGAATGTGTATTAATGGTTCAGATCATGAAATCACAGGACTAATCTAATTTTAAACATGTATAATTTGAAGAGAGCAGAACCACATGGATATCCTGTCAGAAGTTATTGGTTAAACTGCTGCTTTCCAGAGCAGAACTGAGCATTTATTATTACACTCATAATCTACAGAGGAAAACAACTGTATTTGCAGTTCTGGGCTATTAGATATTTGTAAGCATAACTGGGTGTCCAGATACCTCCTAGCAATGGAAACCAGTAGGTCTTCTAATTGACTCCAGTACAGCCCATAAGGCTGGTGTTAAGCCATATCTTCTCCACCAAGGTTTGCAGGTAGTAAGGTAAATTCAGGCTGAAGCCAGGTGGCAGGTGTCACTCTCCAAATGTACACAAAATTACAGCAGCTTGGCTTTTTGTGACATTTTAGCCTTTAAAAATATTTTTAATAACAAATCTAACAGAAGTAAGCAAATATTATTTTGCTCTTATGAATAAGCTTAGAAAAGGGTTGAGTGATTCATAATCCACCTTTTAAATAATGTTAACTGAGCAACCTGAGCAAGGAAAAAATCCAAGAACTATTTTTAGAGTTTCCCAGTCTTGGCAGATTTACAGACCAAGATGCTGAAGTTGACATGTGCATAGCAGGAAATGACTCATGGGGAGCCAATATCCTAACACGATATCTGTTTTTATAATCAAAATGAAATTAATGGTTGTTTATTCCTGCAAATAATCTTGAGGTAGCTTACAAGTATAATTAAGTACAGAAATACAAGCCTGGAATACAAGTCTGAATAGTGATCTGTCCTCCTGCTCTCAGTCTTATCTAGACTACCCCTAACAGATGCTTCTTTGGGAACATTCAGTGATGCCAATTCAGCACCTATACCAATGAGTCTCTGTCAATGCTTAATTATTGTCCTGAGACAAATATTTTCCTTTGGGAACATTCAGTGATGCCAATTCAGCACCTATACCAATGAGTCTCTGTCAATGCTTAATTATTGTCCTGAGACAAATATTTTCCTTTAGTAAAATTTTGTTGCTCTGAATTATGCCATTTTTCTTTTTAATAGACAAGACCTTTATGTATATAGAATACAGACCAAATTTCCTTCAGCCTTTGCTTTCTTGAACTAAACAAATCCTTCAGCTTGCCTTCAAGTTTGAGTCATCATTTCTAAATGTTGAATGGTTTGGTGTGTTGAGGTTTGAGGGTTTTTTTTGTTTTAGGGGTGGTTTTTTTTACCTTTTCCAGTCTTTCTCCATCATTTTTATGCTCCAGTTTGGAGGTACAGGTAGTGTAAATAGCAGTGCAAATGAAAATTACTACAGCAAGTGCCTCTTTAGTTCATCATTTATCCAACTCTTTAGTCAGAACACTTTATCTGCTCTATTTTAACATATTTTTAAATCCTTTAACATTTATAATGTTCCTCCAGCCCTGGTGTTTTCCCAGTAAATGCTTCAGTGACAGTCTCAGCCATTTGTTACTTGCCCATTTGCAAGCAGGTGTAATGCAGTAGTACTGCACAGTTTGCAGCTGCCATTTGACTTGTAGAGCATTAAGTTTCTCTTCTGTGAGAATTTAGGTTTCTCTTAATTGTGTGATCAGACTCTGATTGCCCTTCACTGAAAACAGCAAGGTTTTGGAGTCAGAGGACTGCTCTGACATAAATCCAGTGTAAAGGACACCCTCAGCAGTGCTTTTGCTCTGCTAACTCAGAAAACAGGGATGCATCTCTAACATCAGGGATCATCTGTGGAGACCCAGCCTGGCTTTATGGGTCTCTCCTCCACCCTGTCATGTACATCAGACTGGTGATCTCTGAAGTCTTCACATATAAACCTAATAGCTACCAGCTCTTATTTCTGAGGAGGAAAACTCTGCTGTGGGTATGTCCACAGCTGGATTTATGCCTATCCAAATTACTCTGTGTGTGTGTGTGAAAAGATTGGTGACAGCCATTCTGTTTTAGATAACACCCAGTCCCCTGACTATCAGTCACGAGCAGAATCTGTGTTCCAGCAGCAGAGCAGAGCTGTTTGCTTAATCTTTTGGATACAAAGGGTAAAATGCCTTGCTTCCAACACTTGCTGAGTTTGTGCCTCACTCGGGCACCTGCAGAAAGGTCTGTGAATCAATTCTGAGTTGGCACTCCCGTGCCCCCCTCAGTGCATGGCTCCACCCACAGCAGTGCCTGGGCACAGCACTGTAGCGTAGCAACAGCTTCAAAATACAGACCTGTATTATCTGGGAAATTGTTCCTGCACAGTGATTGCAGCAATGGCAAACACAATGTAAATAATGTAGGTCACACCGAGAGAAAATTAAAACAGGATTTATTTACTCAGTTATTTTTCCTTATATATATGTTTCATCTTGTGACACCCTCTTTGATGTTCTGAAAACAAGGCTCTTGTCCCAGCATGGACTGCTTTTTTCTTTTGAAACATCTCAGCACCCGTGTTTTTGGAGTGAAAAGTGTTTGGATTTGTGGATTGATTCCTTCTTTGCTGGCCTTGAAAACTTATCTGTGTGGCAGTACTATCACCTGTTAAGTGGATCCTGCCCAAAACAGAGCAATTTGTATTATTTCTAATTGGCTATTTCAGAAGTACCTAAAGAACAGCTCTATTGAGATTGATATTCTACAAACACAAAATAATGCATAATTCCTGCAGAGAAACAGGTGATGATATATGTCAATTATTTTAAAGTCTGCAAGAGAAAAGCAGCTTTTCTGCTCTGCTTTTTGTTTTCTTTTGATATCAAGGGTTGGATTTGGCTCAACAACTGAAGGTGTGTCTGTAAGCCATTAACTATACCTCTGCAGGATGCCTAGGCTCTTTTTGCAACAAAAAGCTATCTGAAATAGCATGATGGGATGTTAATTCCTGTGGCCAAGTGCAGGCACCTCCTGTACAGTGAGGTTACTTGCTAGGTAGACTCCGTTCATTGTATGGAGTCTAATTCAGTTTTCCAACTGCGGGCATCCCCTGCTGGTTTAGATGTCTACAGGAATCTTTGCTGGCCTCCAGCTGCCTCTGCAGTCCCATAGATCCTGTCTCAAATATGTTTATAGGTTTCCTCAGCTTTCCTATCAAATGCTGCTGGATATCTAGGTTTAGGCAACTGCATCAATCCACAGACTTTCACTGAAAACAGTGGCATGGCTAAATAAACTGGATGCCACAGCGACAGTTTAAATATAAACCCCAGATGATTAGATTAGACTAGAAATGAATTCTGGTAATGGACATCTAGAAACAAACTTGGGATTGACTCATGTTTTTTTTCAGTCTATTTAATTTCCCTTTTTGTTTCAGTGTCACCACTCAGCAATAACTGAAGTGCAATAGTGATCAAACAGTGTGATGTTGGACACTTCTGCTGTTCACTGTACAGTTTAAATTAACCAGATAAAATCATCTTTCCAAGACTGACAACCAGCACTCTAACTTTAGTCAACTTTTATCCTTTTTTTTTGTAACAGCAATCCCCATATATGTGTCTTTCAACTATATCTGTTTTAGAATTACCTTTTATTTCAGACACCACAGTAGAAGAGAAGAGCCAACTGAACATACTAAATTTGAATTCCTAGGTACTGCTTCAAATATAGCTTAAGATTTTATTTGGGAAAAAAAAAAGTTTGTTTCTTGGGGTGATAAGACTGTGCATTGCAGGCAAATGTTCCACTGTTCTGCCACTGTATTTACTGATTCATTTAGAAATATTCAATGTCCTCTCATACACTTGTTTGTGGCTGAAAAGAGACATATAAATATTTTTATGTATTGGTGGGAATGTAAAAAATATTTACCACTTCTTTATGGGAAATGTTATGAACCTGTATGAAACTGCCTTCTGTGGAAACAAAAAAAAAGGGGGAAGTGTGTCACTCTAAAATGAGTCATTGATTTGTCATCTGCAGGTATCATTTTTATATTTAGATCTCTAGATGATCTTTTTCATATCAATTAGTGAAACAATTGATGGTGAATTTTTACTGTTGGTACACCTGTGATAATTAAGACATCAGTGACACTCATGATGTTACAATGATGTGATCAGGGATAGATGAGAAGGTTTCAGTACATCCAGCAGTGTTTGAAACCAGGATTTTGATTCACAAGTTAATTGATTTTCTGTTGCAGCCTCCATGCAGGTGTTAATGACATAAAACTAGAGAACACATCTTCTGAGAGAAAACCATTATCTTCCTGCTTGTATGTTTATAAAAGATGGGGCACAGAAAAGTAGACATCTGCACACTAACCAAGATGGTTTCTTTGGGGATTCTAACTAAACCTGAAAAGAAATTAATGAGGCAGGATGTGACTTTTTGGGACATGAAATCAAATATTCTGTTACAGACAGCCTCATCATGTAATTCTTCATAAAGTGATCAAGGTCTATTTAGAAACAATGACTATTATTATTAATCTTAGAAATCTGCTACAGAATGTCTCTGCTCTGAGGGTTTGACACTGTAATTTCCAAATTACTTTCCTTCATATGCAGCCAAATCATCCTTGTTCTTGTGCCATCATGGTCCATTAGCATTCATTCATGCCTTTAGGTCTTTTTAAAATCAGTTTAGGCTTAGACAATCTCAGATGTTTTGGGGCTAAACCAGCCAATTCTTTTTGTGTCCATTTCTGCCAGTAGTCATAGTAATCCCCTTCTGCACATATTTTCTTTCCACAAAGGTGCCTTTTTTTCTTTTTTTTTCTTCACAGCTGCATCTTGTCTCAGGTTGCTTGTGCTTTTATAGCTAAACTAAGCAAGCAGCAAAAAGATTCTTTTAATAATCTCCTAGTTTAAGATACCTATGACTGTTTGAGTAAACAAATTCTATTTGAGGTGAAATGTCTATGTTACTGTGCTTTGGGAGATCTCAACACTGTGTCCCTGTAGCTTGAGGGCTGATTGAGAAGCAAATGGAAGGAGTGGAAGCTTTGCATCTGAAAATGTAGGTATTTAATCACTGTTCAGACCTTCGCTCACATGTATTTGTACCATTTTGGGATTTATTTTAAAATCCATTTCATTAAAAATCTGACCAGCAGAAGTGTTTTATATTTGCCCACATTTTTACTTGGTCTATAAATATGTTCATCCTTAGCTGTAACATTGATACTTTGGGTGGCCCCTCATTGCAACAGGATCTCTGTTAGCCAGAAATGGCCAGTGAGGTGCCCAAATAGTACTGGCAAGTCCTCAGTAAACTAGGAATACTAGGAGAAATAATTTAAACTTATAAAGTTTTTGTTTTTCTTAATGTCATCAGAAATTATTCCTAATTTTAATATCTACTAGCTAGAAACTGTCCAGAGAAGTATTAGAGAAAATAATTCAGGAATCTTGATTTTCATAGAGTAGACTTACTGACCTAAGAGACCTAAGAGTCCTTCTTTTTAGCTTTTTTTTTTTGGGTTGTTTTTTTTGTTTGTTTTGTTTTTTTTTTTTTAATATCACACTGTGATTCAGGCATGACAGGTAACCTTTCTTGTACATTTAGTGGACTTTTTCACAGGCTATCCAGAAGTACCATTTAACGTGAAGACAGCACACATATCCCACTTGTTAAAAAAAGAAGTGTTGCAGTATGCTCTGGTTTCTCCATGAAAAGAATAAACCTATTCTCTTATATAAAGTCTTATATGCCTAATGTTTAGCTACAAGAAATTTAATTCACATTTTTCTCACCATTTTAAATTAATTTCTCAACGCTCTAAGTTACTACAAAGTCATATTTCCATGAAAAGTTACTAGAAGAATATATTGGACGAAGGTCCAGTATCAAAAATCTGTTATACACCGAGTGGCCTGTTTTGAGAAGGCACCAATCTGTCTTCCCCTTCTTTGGCGAGCACATGGATTTATCAATAATCACAGCAAGTAGTTTCCAGTTACACAGTACATAGTTACCCGGTGACATATAAAACACCACCTTTGTAAAAACACCAGAGATTGATTTATATGTATGTTATACTGAACGATTGCATAATTTATTGGACTTCATGAGGCACCTTAAATTCACTAATTTTCACCAAATATAGGCAGGATGCTTATCTGTTGAATCAGTAACTTCCGCATGGTCCGAACTCGTGTCCTCGGAGCGCTGGCGCCTTCCAGGAGCCCGCATAAAGAACAGGCGAAGTTCAGAGCAGCAAATTCAGTCGTTTGGCTCCTCCCTGTGCGATTGCTGCGAGTGAAGTTTGGCCGGAGCAGAGTTTTCTGTGCGGCCCCGGGCGCGGATTGGCCGCGCACCCGCGGCTGATAACAGCTAAAAATAGCCCCGCTATAAAAGCCCGGCCAGCGGCGCAGCCACCCGGGCAGTCCCTGCTCCACTGCCAGCCAGGGAGGAGAGCCGCCTCTCCAAGCCCCTGCAAGGATGCGGCCAAAGAACGCTTTGCCGCCTAACCCCACTTAACAATTAACTTGTCAAGACTGGACTGTGTGACTCATGGGGATGGCAACCAAGTACATCTTATATTAAAAGAAAAAAAGGAACAGACCGAAGGGCAGATTTTCCAAGCAGAGCGTGACAGGTGGGCTGGTGGAATGTCTTTGGAAGTGTGCCTGTAGAATATTGTGTACAGGAATGTTGTACTTTTATATATGTTCACAAAATCACCTGTATGGAGAGCACACTCCATGACGATGGAGTTCTGAACACTTGGGAAAACAAAAGTATTTTCATGTGACAATGGTTTGACTAAGCTGACATTGAGGAGTTCAGGAGTCTATTCTTAGCTTGCTGTTGATTCTGGGGAAATTGGGTCATTTCCTTGCATTTTTGTTCACTTTCAAGCTTTTGTTTTGAGATGTAGCCTGGGGGATCAGTAAGCTCAGTGAGTGCACTGCAAGATAAACCTTTGGGTGTCCAAAGTCCTTTGGATGAATAAAGAAGACACCAGTGTCTTCTTTAAAAAGCTCCCTTTTGAAAGTCTGGCAAAAGTTACACTGACTGGAAAACAGGGTGTAAACAGAGGAAGAATTAGGAAGCATTAAAAATCAGTGGCATTATCAGCCCTATCAATAGTAAACTATTCCCACATGTATGACTTTCAGTGGCTCTGAGTCTTCCTCTTTGATTTTATGAAGCTTTGCACTATGAAGTTTGTATGTGTGGATTCCCCTTCATTTTATATCCAACATTATAATTTTTTTGTTTACAATAATACAGTGCAAAGTTTATAATATCTCAGGAGAGTGATAGATGAATTAGCTAACTGCTTTCAGTTTTGATTCTATGTACTTAATTATCTAAAAAGGATTATCATTTACCTTTTAATTTGTTGTTTAATTGCTAGATCTCTCTTGGCAAATGAGGTAATTGCAGAAGGTGTTGATTTGATAGTTCTGTAGCCTAAAGTCATCTTCTGGTCAGGAGACCCAGCATGGTCAGAGGTGATAGAAACTCCCACACAGTGATTTCCGCTTAGTGAAGATGGAGAGCTGAGAGGAGTCAAACCTCACAACACTCTCAACTTCATCCTTCTGAACTCTGCTTTTCCTCTCTGAAGGTCGATTTTCTGCATGAACCTGTAGTCAAGACTTAACTGGAGAGTCTCTGTTTGCTGCCATCCTCTGCAGGGGAATTTAAGTTTTCTCTCAACATCATGAGATGTCTTGATATATATTTGTTAATTAGTCTGGTATCAACTCTGACTTGCTGCTTGGCTAGAAATGGGTACAAGTTGTTAATAGTGAGTAAAGGGGTCCACATCTCATTAGGACTTTTCTAACTGATGTAGGTCTCACAGGAAAACCTCGTCCATTTTCTATAGAATTGCATCAGAGTTGTCACCAAGGTCAGAGCAGTGAGGCTGCAAAAACAAACTGGGCTTTGGCATTTTGATGATCTGTGAGGTTGCTCCCAGGTATTGCAGCTGGTGACTTTCTTACAAAAGTGATACCTGCTACATGTTCTGTGAAAATTTCGTGATTTTGGCAAAAGTGACAAGTTTTTGGAAAATCTTCCATTTAAGAGGAAAAAACCCTTGTCTTTCTAGTTAGACTACCCAGTATTCCCAGTTCTGACAGACTTAAACAAGGTACCATTGTTATTTATACTGCTCAGTGTTAAATTTCACCAAAAAAATTACTTTTGGTCTTAAGCCAACGTCCTTTTTAAGAATTACCACCACCATCTTTCACTTAAGGATGTGGGACATATTCTCTGCAGTCCTAATGAGCTGGGTTTGCTGGTCACCAGCAAAAATCTGCTAAAGTGAAAGTGTATTTGCAGAAGAGAAGTTCACATCTGTGCTTAATGAACCACCTTGCTCCAATTCATCCTGGTTGTTTGAATTAACTCTGCAGTGAAAAGAGTCCTCAGGCAAAAAAAATCTAAAATGGGATATCACTAAGTCAACTTTAGGTGCTGCAAGATGTTGAACTCTTACTTGGGAGTTCTTAGGAAGGAAAAAAAGAACAAAGAAGCCGCCGCTCATTTCATAACAGCTTGAGGTGATGCACTAAGGCAAGTGAGCTGGCAAAATTTGTGGAAACTTTATCACAGAAGTACCAAAAGGTGAAATGAAAAATGAATGAAGACAATTTATTAAGGATAATGGAAGAGTTCTTCAGTTCACTGTGAGGCTCAAGGTCAGCCAGCTGCATTAACCCAGGCGAGCAGCACTGCCATTGACCAGAGGCATCACCATTGCAGAGGTTAAACTTTGCTGCCACAAAGGGATGTAAGGAGGTTGAGCCCTGCTATTTCACACTGGCCCAGTGTGAGTTTATCAGGGAGCAAAAATCCAGAGGCCCTTTTCTTAAGCCAAACAGTACATGCAAGTACAGAGGATCCTGAAAGCCACGGTGCAGATCCATGCATATAAGCTGTCATGAAGGTGCTGATGCCAGCATGGGAACCCTGGGGACTAGCCTGAGTCATGAGTAATTTCAAGCTGAGCTGCTGAAAGCTTCACCTTTTATAAATAATGTGCATCAGAACACAGAAAGTAATTTCAGCTTTCAGCCAAATTGTTTGCTAAAAAACAGTGTGAAACACAAATGTATCCAATGAAATCAGCAGCAGCTGTGCATTCTTTGAGCCTTATTTACTGTGAGGAATTGAAGCCTAGCCTGAGATGTGCATGAGTTGTACATGCCATTTTGAATACTTTCTGTAAATAATAATTCATAAATTTGAGATTAGTGTGCTTGTCTTTTGTTTGGGGGGATTTAATCCAAATTTGCATGCTCATGCTTCAGATCCTAATTAGTTTATACTTAATTTATGACAAGAAGCATTCAAAAAAGTGAACAGAAATAATCTAGATAGGAACTCGCACTATGAACTTCTGTGAAATAAGACAGGGATAGGCATTACTTACTCTGTTGCAGACTTGGAAGTAAAATGTAATTTTAGTTCTATGACAGTAGTGAGTCAACAGCAATGGGTACATCACACTTACCTGGTGCTGTTTTTCTTCAGCACACTTAACAGCATGGAGGATTCATTTTGAAAAGCAAGGGCTGAAGATTTCTACGTTTCTCCTTTCATCAGCTGCATTATCCATATTGCCCACAGCTAGGGACAATCTGTCATGCTCTCCATTGTATCTCCTACAATACCACTTTCCAGAGCAGTCGCAGTCCGGGTTGGAAGTATCTTTTGTTTTTAATTGAAATGTCAGTTTTGGAATGATAGTGAAATAAACCACTGCCCTCTAGAAGCCTGTGTACTGAATGCAGCAGTAGGAGATGATTTTGTACTATTTCAGAGCCACTTCCTTAAAAATGGGTACCTGAGGCTGTCTCAATGTGAGCACTGAGATCATTACCTGTAATGAAATCTCTCTTCACACTGAATAGCAGCAGGTTTTCTCTAGAAGGTGCTAATGCTTATTAATGCTAGAGCAAAGTTTGATGCTGCATCAACGTGGAAACATATTGATATATAAAAATAATTCCATGCTTTTGGACTAGAACTTACTTTGCAAAGCTCCATTCTGAGCTGATTCATTCTGCTAAACAAGAGATTCAGCAAGATAATCTTAAAGCTAAAATAATACTTTTTAAAAAAAATATAAAGGAGAGAGGCTGTAGTTTATGGCTGTGATGGATTCATAATATCTGGGGGTGGGTATAGAGTGGGTTATCTCAAACTGGCCAGTTAATGGAGGGCAAAGTTTTCTGGTCTAGGCTTTTCCATCCCATGCCATTTATTGGGGCATTCAGGCTGCATAGCTGTTACTGTATCTCTTGATGTCTTTTCTTCCATTACCTTGAGTGTGGGAAAATTTACAAGACGGAACAAAATCACAGTTCTTCCATCAAACCAACATATTTTGAGGTACTGTACATCTTTAGACTCGAAGGAAAGTATCTGCTCACCCTGTGTTGGCATGAGGCTGATGAGAAGAGCTCTGTATGTCCTTGCATGTCTTGTACATTTGGGGAGGGGAACCTGCTGTCTGGCATGAGACAAATCCTTTTGATTTTTCTGAAATTCCGACAAGAAATTGATAGTGACACATTGTAACTCAAAAGAAAATAGAAGTTATTGGATTGATTCCTTGCAGTTGTTAACTTGTTGAGTGTATTGCATGTCAAAACTCCTAACATCCAATAAATGCAGCTGCAAATTGCTAGTAATTCAGAACTGTCTCTGGACGAGGTGTTTCCATAACCCTTTCAAACCACCCTGGCTGCTGCTTTGGTGTGGGTTTTTTTGGCAACTAAGCAGTTAAATAATTCCATGTTAAAATCATAACCCCAAATACCATTTACTGCATTTACTGCAGCTGGACCAAGTTTTTACTTCTTTTCATCACAACAATGAAAACGTTGCCTGTGTCATATAAAACTTGCAATACCTTCTCTTGTGGAATGAGCTGGATGGAAGCACTGGGGGATGGATGTGCTTTGTGCCCTGATCCTTCTTGGTAACGTAGGGATCTGCTGGAGAACTGCACGATAGAGTTACATTCTGGATGCCTGGCCTCTGCTTCACCCCCTCGGGACAAATCTTTGCTGGAAGTGAAGCTTGGATCAGGCCTGTGAAAGCTGATAGTGCATCAGAGTTCACCTACAATAGAGGTCTTATGTGGAGAGGTGGCCGTTCCTTTTCTGAAGCAGTCCTCTTCTTTTATTAATGGGATGACGTGCTCAGATTCATTTCTATATCTCATAAACCTCAAACTATAATGACTTGGCTTATGAAGAGTTCATAATTCAGTGTCTAATGTTCTTGTGTGTAACTCAAAGCCTCTGCTACTTCTGACTTGTGAGAAAATGATAGGCCAAACTAAGTGACTCATTCTTTGCAGTAAAATGAGAGTGTACTAATTATTTATCAGTGTCTTACCCTTAATTTGGCTGAAGAAAGAGCTGATTTCATAACACACAAAAGAGCTGTGTAGACACTAAAAACCATTATAGTCAGAAAGGTTCTACCCAGATGTAAGCGATAAGTCAGTTTTATATGACAGAAAAGCAGTAAATGCATGACTGGATTCCTAAAGCAGTGCATATATCTATATATCTATATATCTATATAGATATATAGATATATCTTTACATATGCATCTATATATATTTCCTCCTACTCACTGCCTTCTACAATGTTTATCCTAAATTCAGCTTTCAGAATCTCTTTATTAAAAAACAGCATTATATGAACAAGTTATGTTGTCTGTTATGTTTGGTGTCTTCTAGTGGCTCCATGGGGGTACTTTTGTTAAGCAGAGGGGTTTTTTTTTTAGGTGGACTGGCTTATTCATTCTGCAGATACCTAAAGGCACAGCTGGAATACCAGATGTGTGGTATTTACTGCTCAACTTCTGTAGCCTCTGAGCGCCCCATATCAGGCCCTGGAGCAAGGGGTGAGTACAAGGTGGTGCCTTTTGGGTGGAAGCAAATGGGGAATACACCTTCCAGTGGCAGCACTGCCCAGAAACACCCTGAACCAGGTGGGATCTGGCCCATTCCTGCACTAGTTTGTTTATACCTGGGTTAGGATGGAAATGGCTGCAGGGCACCTTCGCTCCCTTTGTATTGTAAAGTTTCCCTTCTGCTTTGCTGAGCCCCTGCACAATAATCTTCATCTGAAAACTAATTATAACACACCACTAAACCCAGACAGTAACTGGGAGGGAAGGATTTGGATGTTTTGACACTTTGAGTCTCTACTGAAATTGCTACATCTCGAGTTTGACTTTCAGAAGCACAAGGCAGGCGTAACTTCTGGAGTGAGGGATGGCACGTGCACAGGAGTCAGGCACTAAAGCCACAGATTTCTTTTACTTAAAAATTACTGCAGGATTTGTCTGACCATTACGTGTTTATCTTATTACCTTGGGCTCAGTAGAAAGAAATAGACACTTCTAGGGCATATTTTTTCATTCTAAAATAGACATCTAAATAGGTCGCATGCATCACAACTTGTAAGTGCCACTATTTTGAAAGCTGATTTTATTTCTACTTTTTGATTTAGCATTAGCAGCATTACCTTATAGCTGTGCAGTATTTTCTCTTCCAGAGCCAATAGAGATGGTCCTTTGATATAACTTGTTCAAACCACTTGCCTATGTCAAAACAATGTTTTCAGTAAGGCTGGAGCTACAGGTAACCTCAGTCAAGATGATCCATTTCCCATTGTTCCCAGGAGCCCTCATTAAAGGGAAATTATGTCACCACAAAGTGCTAAAGCAAACCAATTTTTCAGCAAAACCCAGAAGCTTATAATTGTATAGTTAATAATGCATTATTTAGGGATGCATATTAGAGATACGGTGATTACTCTTAAGTTTTTGGCAGACTTTTGTAACTGTAATGCTTAATTACAATGCAATGATTCTTTCTGCCACATGTAAGTACACTTAGCCCATGTCCTTGGAAACTTGCCGGTAGGCCTACAAATAATTGTACTCTAAATGTTTGGTAATTAATGTGCCTAGTCCAAAAATTACATGTAAAAATTTAAAATCAAAGGAGTAATAACACTTAATTCTCTTATAGTTAACCTTCCAGTTATTTGAATCAGTGCTAATTAGATCTAAAAACCATAAGCATACTTTTACAATAATTATAATGATGATTATGCTGTAATTACAGCTGCAACAGCATAATGAGATTTACTCGTTAACCATTTCGTTCTTTCATGGAGTGCACATGCAGCAGCTGTTGTGGGAAAATTCCTGTTGAGCTTGCCCCAAAGGGGCATGGAGATGTTGGCTGTGACTGCTCTGGAGCTGTGTCAAATGCCTAGAGGTCACGGAGGGAATTGGAGATCATGACAGAAGCACACAGCTAAGAGCACTTTCAGGAAAGGCGAGTGTTTGATGATGTCAAAACCCTCCCCAAAAGGCCCCTCTGTGTCGGAAGGGGAAGGTAAAACTGTTCAGGTCTGGTGGCTTGAGCTGCCAACAGCCTGGGAGCCAGAGCTTAGGCAGTCCTGAAACAGCATCAGGGCCAGAAGTGCAGGGAGAGACTTCTCGAGGGCAGGACACAAAGTCCCTCCAGGCAGGGATGGGGATGAGGAGGAGGTGCCATTGACTCCTTCATCTCTGCCCACTGTCCCCTCCTGTGCCAGCACTGCCTCCCTTCCTGCCTTTTGGCTGTGTCAGGCCTTTCTATAGGTGCCACCTCATGCTCAGGGCTGCTGCGCGGTGCCCTCTGAGTCACGCAAGGAATGCAGGGCAAAGGAAAGGGAGTAGAGATGACAGCAGCACGTCAGCAGCAGGCTGAGGCCCTTGGAACTGTTCTCCCATGCTCCACCCAGAGAATCATTTCTTTCTTTTTCCCCCTCTACAACCAGCACCCTGAAAGACCTACTGAGAAATAGTTATGGGACCTGAACATTCCCATTCCTCTGCTCCTGTGCTCCATCAGCAGTGGTCACATCACAGGTGCTTCTCTCACCTGAGAATTCAGTTTTGGCTTCTGTACCACTTCGTACCCCACACATGGTGGAGGTTGCTCTGCTTTTCTTCCCATTCCTTGATTGATCCAACATCCAGTGCATGGCTCTTTTTCTCTTACCTTTCGTAGCAATAACGATATTAGGATTTTGAACAGCTAGAGGCAGGACAAACACCCTTCAGAAAAGCAGGAAAAAACTTCATTGTTGCTTAAAGCAACAAAACCAGCCCTGCTGCAGGACTTCTTCCCTGTCCCTGGTGCTCCCAGCTGTAGAATAAGGGAGGAAACAGAAATGCTGAAAACGGGGAAGAGAAGAATTATTTGCTCAGAGACTGATCCTGCCGTAGGTACCAGGAGCTTGTCTCCTCCCCTGTGAGTTTAACCCCACCCTCTGTTTTTTTATGCTCTGGGCTATTTTGGGCAGGCAGCGAGGGCTGCAGCTCTGACAGATGAGGATACTGTACCATAGCACAGCAGCACTTGTTGCTCTGAAGAACTGCCGTAACAGGGACTGCTCCTCTGCTGCCTGCCTTTGCTTAATTATTATTAATTTAATAACCTGCAAACTTGTTTATTCCACTGCTTTCGAGCTTTATCATTACAAATGATGTTTTAAGAGCTTTGTGAGAGCGGTTCAGAAGGGAAGCTCACACACCGTGCAGTTGAAACCTCCTTTTGCCAGTTAATAGCAAGAGATCAGCTGGTAGCCTTGGGGGTGAAAAATGACAGACTCTGTTGCTGCTAATGGGGAAGGAAAGGACCCTGAAATTGAGCTCTTTGTGAAGGTAAGTTGCACTGTGAACTGGACACTGGTGTGACTCTCAGATCGGCTCAGCTTCTATTGAATAATCAAACTTTAATTTTCTGGTGCTGAGTGGAAGCGGTGCTGTGACAGGCTGTTATCTCCTGCACACACTCTCACTCTGCTTTCTTCTTCGTGGCATTAGAATTAGGTAATGTTGTGGAGGGAGAGTCAGAGTTCCTGTGTTTTATTGTTAATTCTCTCCTCGTGAGGTTGTTCTGTTATTCTTAGCCTGCTGCCTGAAACGTACTGTGTCCTAACTTTAGACTTGAGGCTTCAGGTTTTGCTTTATGAATCCTGACTTTCTTTTCCATTTTTGGGAAGAGCTGAGGGGTACCAGGATTTGATACCTCAGCAGAGGCTGTCGGGTCTGAAATGCTGATGGACCATAAAACGATAAGGATTGAGATAAGCTGTCAGTCTTCTAATTATTTACTGCAACACTTTCTTTTTGTTTTCTAAACCAATAAAAACTTAATCTGTTTTTACTGTCAGTTTCCTCAGCCTGAAGCTCATTGTGATTTTATAGAAGGGTAACTGAGAACAGAAACTAATTTAATGAAAATATAGAAAAATGACTACACCTGTTACATCACAGGGTTTCAGAATGTTTCAAGTTGCATACAACGGTTGGTCTTGGGCTGTGAAAACCTTACCATTAAAATCAATGGCACAATTGAAACCCATGACACATACAACCTTAATAATAGCAAACTGTGCAAACTCTGTCTCAGTGAAGAGATCAGATTTTTTGATGTTCAGAGTGTTTTAAAGCCTCTAAACACATTGAGGCTGAAATCCCCTCTGCCCATGTTAAATCATGGAATGGCTTGGGTTGGAAGGGACCTTAAAGATCATCTTGTTCCAATCCCCCTGCCATGGACAGGGGTATCTTCCACTAGATGAGATTGCTGAAAACCTTGTCCAGCCTGGCCTGGAACACTTGCAGGTGTTTGGTCTCTCTGACACTAAACCATGCCTGTAAATCCTTTGGATTATTGTTAATACGTGGGAGTTACCTCAGACCCTTAGCAAACAGAGCCCTGAATGATTAAGAAAGCAAATTCCAACCCCTCCCTTCTGCCAAGATGAGAGTATGTAATTACTTTGTACTCCCTGATGGATATTTTGGGCTGTTAAGTTGAAGTGTCAGCCACATCCATGATGTGTATACATGGCCTCTTCACACATCTGCCAAAACCAGTCAGTTCAGGTGCAGGTGCTCTGACTGAGCCAGCAGCGAGGTCTTTTTCCCTAGCAAACAGATTTGACAAGAATTTCAGGTTCATAAGAGCCCCGTAGATCCTTTTTACAGAGAGCTTAATGTGCTAAAATGGACCAATACAAGTCCATACAGCCAGACACCTCACCTTTTATAAGTTGTTTCTACCAAATTGAATTTAATAGAGATGTTTATGGGCTAAAAAATAGGTTTGTGATGTTTTTTGGCACTCTGTCATCAGTCAAATGTGTGCTGGAATGGAAATCTGTAGCTACTGTTTTGTTTTAGTGCTTGCACTATTTCACTGAGGCTGACATGGATGTTTGTGATATGTGGTTCTGTGACTACATCAGCTGTTAAAGTGAAGGTCATTGCCCAGATTCATTGTGTGAAGCTCTGGATCCATAAGATACTGGGAAAAATGAGCACTGCATTAAACCAAGCCATGCCACCACCTGAAGATTTATAACTGCAGAAAGAACATTTTTAGTAATGTGACTTCCTGCATAATGCATATTACAGAATTACATAGAGACTCACATAAAACTCAGAGCTGGAGCAGAAGAATTAATTGGTATCTTCCCGGACACTTTCCATTTACACTGAAAAATTGCAATTCTTGATGTTTTGGAAAGGTGCCATTAATTTAATTAAAAGTTTAAAAAGTTCTATAGTAAAGCACGTAACCAGAGTATTAAATTATACACCTCAGAAGTTCAAAAATAAAAAGAGAAGAACATACAAAGGAGAGAAAAGCTGAAAAACAGGAGAATGTAAGAGAATCATGAAGAGGTGAAAACTTCTCTGGAGGGTGACTTTGTAAATACTAGGATACTAGTAAGGGGAGATAAACAGGAAGGCTGACCCAGGAGACACTTTGCAAAGCAGAAGATACTTGTTCTGTCTGTTTTAAGGCTGGAAAGAACAGAAAAGTGGTAACTTCTCGAGGACTGTCAGTTACTGGGACAACTGGCAAATGTAAATATATTGGACCACATTTGAGGCAAGTTCTAACAGCAGGGGATATTGGGATCAATGAGCAATTCCTCATTTGATTTTTGTGGAGATGATACTTCACCCAAGATAAAGAGTTCTGTCTTGCATCCTTGAAGGAACACGCAGAAAATACAGAGATCAGTGAGAAAATGTAGGGCAGTAGATGTGGCCTGGTGGAAACTGTATCTTCCACAAACCCAAAAAAACCAGAAAGGGCTGTTTTTCACCAGCCACAGTGCCCCTAATAAAAGCATTTTCTGTCTCAGGTTAAAAAAAGAAAGGTGTTACACAATTGCTCTATTTCCCTTTGCTGTTTGTCAACCAGGAGCACAGGAGCCTCAGACAGACAAGCAGGGAGCGGGGTTGTAACCAAAAGAGCTGCTCTGTAACCTGAGGCAGGTTGGCTCAGGATCTCCTGAGCCTCACAGACAGCCTGGGCACCACCAGGACACAGCTCAGCTGCCGTGGCAGCGACAGGTTAAGTGGTTATCACACCTATTTGTTATCATCCCCATTGATTTCACTCGTTTTCTAACGGTGCCCTAACCTGGTTCTGTGAGGAATTTTTTTGTGAACAAGTGTTTGTTCTTGCAAGGTGCGTGTTTGACAGCAACCCCACCCCCCAAATCTGGGGCGGGACACCAGAAGAGCGATGGTGAGGTCTGGCAGGGAGGTGGTGCTGCCTTGATCAGATGTGCAGCTTGTGTGAGCAGGCCTTTGCTGAACGCTGGAACTCTCCAGCAGCAGTTCCCTCTCTAAACTTGTCTGACAGGGAGTTGGAGGAGGCTGCCGGAGAGAAAGGTTTGCTGCGTGCTGCCGCGGGACGCTGGCGGCGGCAGCGCGGGGAAGGAAGGGAACATCGGGAGGTGGTGCTTGCTCTGTGCTCAACCCAGCTGGCTGTAACTCAGGCTCATTTCAATCCTTTGTGTGCTGGAGAGGGAAAGTGCTTCTGTATAAATGACAATGACACCCTGATGGAAGGTATATTTAGCTTTTCCTGTTGCACCTGTGTGCATGAACATAACGACAAAATTGAAATAGTGCTCCCTTTACATGAAGAAATAGAATCCATAAGGGAGGACCACAGGACTTTTGTGGCTTCTTTCTGTCTGCAATGGAAACAGGTGTTTCAGGATTAGAGTGGTACCTAATATCGAAAGTTAATTTGAAGGGAGATACGTCGTACCAGTGGAAAACAAAACATGATGCAAAAAAGACTGCATTTCTCAGAATGAAGCCTAGAAAGCAAACAAATCCCACAACTGGACCAAAGTACATTTCATTTTTAAAATCTTCATGCTTTAGAAACACTCTATAATAAGATATGTCTTAATCCATATTTCTAATAGTGAAAAGATGGTGATAGCATCGTGGTAGGAGAATGTGTGGTAAGCTGGCAGGCAGCTGCTTCTAGGATTCATTGCTGTGCAACTGATGGATTAATATTAGGGATGTGTTCATCGGTATCCTGAGCTGCACCAAAATCAGAGGGACCAGTCAGTC
This sequence comes from Chaetops frenatus, assembly GCA_013400775.1. Taxonomy (NCBI): domain Eukaryota; kingdom Metazoa; phylum Chordata; class Aves; order Passeriformes; family Picathartidae; genus Chaetops; species Chaetops frenatus. The sequence goes on along the minus strand of VZTR01033455.1, from coordinate 973,506 downwards.
GAGGGAGGTGATTCTGCCCCTCTGCTCCACTCTTTTGAGACCTCACCTGCACTGCTGCATCCAGCTCAGGGGTCCTCAGCAGAAGGAAGGTGTGAACGCACAGGAATGAGTCCAGAAGGAGCCACTAAGTTGATCACATGGCTGCAACACCTCTGCTATGAAGACAGCTTGGAGAAGAGAAAGCTCCAGGAAAACCTTATAGAACCTTTCAGTACCTAAAGGAGGTTAGAGAGGGACCTTCCACAAGGGCATGTAGGATAAAGGGGGATGGCTTCAAGCTGGAGAAGGGTCGGTTTATATAAGATGTTAGGAAGAAATTCTGTATATAAGTGTGGTGAGGTGCTGGGACAGGATGCCTGAAGTTGTGAATCCCTGACAGTGTTCAAGACCAGGCTGAATGGAGCTCTGAGCAGCCTGGTATTGTAGAAGGTGTCCCTGCCCTTGGCAAGGGAGTTGGAATGACATGATCTTTTAAGTCCCTTCCAACCCAAACCATTCTAGGATTAGGTGAGCAAGAGCTTTTTCTTGAAAGGTGTAAGGCTTTACTTCTCAAAGTATTAACCCACAGTCACGCTGAACACCCTTCTAGGGAGCATAGAAGGGGCTGCAAGTGTACAAATCTAAAGAGTCCTCTCAAAGGCCTTGAGCTGCCACAGTCACTATTTCAGACATTTAACATGTCCCCCTCTGCCAGCTGACTGGGCCCATTTGGGTTATGCCTAAAAGTGATGGCAGGATTTTGCACCAAACTTACTGTTCCTGGATGAACAGGTCAGTCAGAGAGCTCAGCTGCCAGGACAGAGCAGTCATCAACAACAGTGTGCTCCATCAAGGTCCTGGGAGCTGCTGCTCTCAGGAGGGGGTTGCTGCCCCTCTTTTTGGACACAGTTATCCCAGAAATTATCTCAGAGAGGAGCAAGGTGGTTTGTTGGGTGTTTGTTTGTTTGGTTGGTTTTTGTTTGCTTGCTTGTTTGTTTTAATTTTTTTCTGGCATTTTCTTGGTGCATTTACTGGAGTTTTAAAATAAGTTATTTCTGCCGAAAGATAATTTCAAACCAACCCTGGTTTGGATTTTGGTGAAGTGTTTTCATATAGCCTTAAAGGAAGATATAAATAGAAGTGTTACACCTGTTACAAGCAATCATCCCCCCACTATTAAGGCTTTTGTGGTCTTCATATAAGAGAATCACTCTGATAAGAAAACTGATTTCAGTTTCAGGGTTATCACAACCGGTACAGGCTTTGCAAACAGAGAGAGATAAGGGACCTTTTAACCCTTTATAACAAGACAGGTTCTGCTGTGTCTTTGATTCATAAACTGTCCTCAAAAAGGTTTTTTTACTGATGATTAGAAATCAGAATCAGATCTGGAGGGCTCTAAATTAATTTCTATTTCTTGAGAAGTGTCAGCATTTCCTGGGTATTGTGAGCTCAGCTTGGCTTTTATACAAAATCATTCCTATGTTTAGCTAAACTTTCTAGATAAAGAGGAAATAACAAAGATTTTAAAAAAGCACAAGGAAGAATAATGATACTGAAACATCTGGTCCAACCTGTCTGGTGCTCCAAGACTGACAATAGCAGTTTTTTGTTTCCAAGCCTTTCGCATTTTGAAGGAGCCACAACCACCCTACAAAGCCGATGTGTACAGTGTGTGCAGTCTCTGACACTTTTCAGTTGTCACCCTGGAAGTAGTGGGAGCATGGAGTGCATTGTATATCTTGAATTTTTACCATTTGGAGCTGCCAAGCAGGTGATGGGAACCATGGTTTGTGTCTCTTCAAGCTGCTTTTGGTGAGGCAGCGCATGATCAGCAGCCTGAGTCTCCTCTTCCAGCATCCTGGCCTTGTGCTTTGGTATTAAGGTTACAAAATATACAGGGTTTACCAGTAATCTGGACACCAGGGAGGAAAATAATTTTACTAGGTTTGTTTAAGCATCTGTAAATGAATTTTGTAGGTTCCATGCAGCGGAATTGAGTATTAAGTGTAATGGTTCTGCTAAGATCCTGTCATTTCAGGAGTGACCAGAATGACAAATCAATGACAGCTCCACTTTTGACCTGCTTAAATCAGGGAAATGCTGCCTGGACTGACAGTTGCTTCTCTGTTTTTTTTATTAAGCATTTTCAATAAAATAATTTAAAAAATAGTCAGAGGAAAAACATCTGTCTTGGCAAGATTTAATTTTTGCTTTAAAATTACTTCTTTTAAAAAAATTCAACAAATTGCCAAATAACTGCCTAGCAAATGTTTTAAAATTACAAGTTGCTTGTTTTTCCTTGTGATGAAGAAAAACAATACTTTAAAGAAGCTTTAGCCTGAGTTATGCAACCCAGCGTCTGTGTGTCTGTGTGTCTGTTTGGTCTCTGAGCATTTGCAGGTTTTCTTTGTGTCAAGACAAGGGCCTCGTTGGTGGGAATATTAGAGATGGACAGTAAATTGTTTAAACTGGCCAAGTTTATAAAGTGGCTTGGCAGGGACATATTCACTATCCCTGCCACCTTGAACCTAGTCTGGAATGTTTTCAGGATTGCTTGGGAAACTGGCTCTCAAGTTAAGAAGGGATTTCTAGCAATGTCTGCTGCCTAAGTTCATGATCTAATATTTAGTTTATGGTTAAAGGTGAATGACACCCTGATCTGCCTTGTTTTGGGGGTTTTCATCTATAAACAGCTGTGACTGCTTACTTTTTATTAAACTTGATGGCATTGATGTACATGTTAATTGTGATCAAAACATCTGATTATGATGAATCATATTCCAGTGCTTTGTTGAATATGCAAACCTTTTTTACATGCTTTTATGAATAGGATCCATTCGAATAAATAAGAATTCAGAAACATTCAGCTTGGGTCATGGCCACAAAAGCGAGTCAGTTTTGTACTGCTGAATTCAGTGGCAGAAGAATTTGGTCTGTCCAAGTGTATTTGAGGTCTTGTTTAAACTCCACTTGCTACCTCCTTCCTTTATTCCAGCTTTTCTGAGCCACACAGTCAAATTGGGTTTTAGTTTTACCATGAAGAACTGGTGATATTCATAATTAACATTGCTGGTACTTGGAAATAGCCACCAGTGTGCTCTGGGTTCTCTATGTTTAGAGCAGGTTGCTCTTTCTCCATCTCTGGCAGCTCCCACCTCGTCAGGCTCACAGGTTGTTGTGTCGTGGTTCAGCGATGACACTGAAGCTCCAGTAAATGTCCTCAGGAAACTTTTATTGGCAATACATGTCTCTGCTGAGGCTAATCCAGAACAGCAAATGTCACCAGGATCGTTTGACATAACATCCCAAAAATACACAGGGATCCTTTCCAAGAGAGCCAGCAGGAAGTACGTCTGCCTGTGCTCCAGGATTCAATGTTGGTATCAATTCACCTGCCTATGTCAAATAGAGTTAATGGAGAGGCTGTGTAAGGATTGTTTAGGAGAACACATTGATCATCACAGCAATAATATAACTTAGTTCTTGTGTGGCACATAATTCTTCAAAATGTGGCAGATATGAGCAAAATAAACCCAGCAGTGCTGCAATGAGGTAAAAGAAACATTATTTTGTTAATAGTATTTCCATTTTTTAGCTAGGAGCACTGGTAGATTTTTCAAATTACTCCTTTTTAACAGAGTCAGGCAGATGTTAAAGGGCTGTGACTTTATGTGTTGGTTTTATACATGAATAACAGTTTTCAGTGATAAACTTTTTTTTTAGCTAAAGTTGACTTAAAGTCAGGGAGAATCAGTTGGGATAAGGAAGAGTTTGGTTTTGTGCTGGATTCAATCTATAAATCTTTCATGATGTTGGAAATCAGAGCAGGTACCTAAAGTGCTGTAGTAGGTACTTTGTAAATAGCTTGAAGTGATTTGTTTGACACAGTAAAATTTCACATAGAAATTTCCTTATTCCCTTTCCTTCCTTGTCTCTTGTTCTCCCCATTTTTTTTGCACTTCTGTGTTGCTAACATGCAGTAAAACTCATCTAGATGGGGTAACAGGGATATATATATGTACATCTGGAGCTGTGAGTTAAAAAATCTGGTTTTTGTACGTCTGAGGAGTTTAATCAGCATCATGTATTCCTAGCATGATTTTTTTATATTAAACTTAAGACTTGGAAATTATTACAGTGGAACAGAAGTAATTCAAACTGTATCCAGGTGTTTCACAGTTCCAAAGCCAGTAATTCTATCTGATGATACCTAAGGGTAGAACTTAATCTAACTGATTGCTTTTACAACATTGTTGCTGTTTGTTACATAACTTGATTGCCGGTACACTCCTAAATGCAGAATGATGAGTCTATTGGATTTTTTCTCTGACCCTTAAATTTAAAGATTCTTTGTAAATGAGTATTATTGTGTCCCTCCCAAGAATAATTTCGTGACTTATTTTTTAGAGTGTTTATGATTTCATTCTTCTGTATGTATCTATATTTTATTAATGGTGGTGTTCACTGGCTGAAGTGATCTTCCATGATTTAACACGTATTCTTTTTTGATTCATTGACTCTGATGCACCACAAAAATTTCATGGGTACAGTGTCATAAGAGGAGATGTTCTTAGAAAAGGGATTGGACCACAAAGCCCCTGAGATACAGTTCTCTAGCACACCATAGGAAAGCTTTGCCGTGTTAAAATGGCCCCAGTCTTGTCAAAATCCAAATCAACTTTTTTTTTTACTTTCCATTCATTGAACAAATGAGCACTTCAGCACTTTATCTTAATAGAAAGCAACAGCCCATCTCTCGCCATTCAAACACTCTGATTTTTATTATTTTTTTCTAATTAAACTGTGAAAAGATCCTGCAATGCAAATTTTACATGTTAAACTCAGTAATATTCCCAGGTTCTGACACAAATTCTTGGCAGTATTTCTTTACTTTTGTGCTTTTTTGCCTCCTTCAGTGACTTCTTGATTCAAGGAAGGCTGTAAAAAAGCCATTTCTTGACTATTTTTGTTGCTTCTCTTGCATTTCATAGAATCATGGAATGGTTTGAGTTGGAAGGGACCTTAAACATCACGTGATTCCCACTCCTCTGCCATGGGCAGGGACACCTTCCACAATACCAGGCTGCTCAGAGCCTCATCCAGCCTGGCCTTTAATACTTTCAGGAATTTTTCCACAACTTCTCTGGTCAGTTTTTCTGTTTCCTCTGGAGTAAGAAAAAAGTATTGCAACTCAGTTCACCATCCACCAATATCTCAGGTGTTAAAACCTGTTCATGACTCTGGGAATGGAGTTTATGCACAGAGGAAATGTGTTTGATTTAGGTATGGCTTTTGTTTCTATTTCTCTTAACCAAGAAGATGCCAAAGAAGATGTAATTTTTTTCTTAAAACTTCTGCTGCTGGTAATGACATATAAGTGTAATGCTTTACTGCTTGGAAAAGGGCTTGTCACCTCCAAAGAGAGTCTGCTGCTGCAGGCTCGCAGTGGAGTTCAAAGTATGATGAGCTAATCCTCGTATGCTCCATCTCAGAAAATATCTGACAGCTGAGCTCAGCAACTGTCTATAATTCAGAAAAGACTGTTTAGCATCAGTTCTAAATGTTCAGAAGTTGGATTTTTGTTGTGAAAGTGTTAGGTTTTGTTTTTTTAGTTCTTAGTAGTAAAACAGAGGGTGATACTAGAAGTTCTCCAACCTTCCTAGATGCTGATAGCAATTAAGCTTCCTTTGATCCCAGTTCTGCAAAGGAGGCTGTGCAGACTGCTCTGTGCTTTGGCAGCCACCTCTGAACATGACACTCTTTGCAAAACCATTTCCCTGAGATAAAAAAAAGATTCAGATGCCTTTTTATAGCATTTCCAAATCACTGTACAGCCATGGTCAGCACTTCACAGGTGGAGAAGCTGAGAAGCTGTGGCCTTGTGGAAGAATTTCACCTTGATCCTGTGCTCTGTCCTTTAGTCATAGCTCTTGTATCTTTTGGGATTTGTACAGCACTTAGCATGACTGATTCAGTGTCCATGTGTCACACATGCTTAGTAATTCACAGTAAATAGCCCAATAACAAACTCACAAATCATACTAGTCACAGCTATGCATTCTTACTCTTTTTTTTTTTTTTTTTTGCCATTGCTATTAGTAGGGAGGGGTCAAGGTTTAGATTATCTTTTGGCTGGCTATTTTAAACACACATAGAGCTTGTGTGTGTTAGGAAATTGGAAAAGAAGTAGAGAAGAATAATTTTAAGGCTTAAAAATTGCTCAAGATTGCCATCCGGAAGGCAGCCTTTCTCCTTTAATTAAAAGAGCAAACATCACTTGACTGCAATACTAAATGTATCTGTGGGGTTTTTTAGTACAGTGGTAAAAAATATAACAAGACAGAGAACCACAGAATGGTTTGAGTTGGAATGAACTTAAGGACTTTCTTCTTCCAATCCCTCTGCCATGGGCAGGGACACCTTCCACTAGACCAGGTTGCTCCAAGCCCCTTCCAGGAATGGGGAATTCACAACTTCTCTGTGCAACATATTAATAGTTAAGGTCACATGCAGTCAGTTTAGGAGTAGGCTTAACTGTAAAGGAATGAACCACCAAAGAAGTCATGCCCTCTCTGCCTCCGATTCAGATCAAGAGTAGATATGCTGCAATGAAGCACACATAGTAACAGATAATAAAGGAATAAACACACCAGGAAGTCTTCAAACCAGCAGGGTTTGAAGGAGCAGGAGGAGGAGGAGGAAGTCTTGACAAAGCAGGACAGGGCTTGGTTCAAGTACAGAAGGATTCTTTGTTTTCTGTGTCTCTGAGCGACAGCACATATTTGGTTGAGGCCAGTCTCAGAAATGATGCTGAGAGGCTGCTTACGTATCCTGGGTGTGATTATGGATTGTGATTAGTTCAGGTGGTGGCCAAATATGGGATTGCTTATCTTATATGCTTATCATACCTGATTATGCAAGGGCCAGACTTTGGAAGGACCTCTAAAGGCTGAGCAGATGAGTTCTGTGTCAGTATCCATGAGATGAGGAAAAGCTAACCTGGAAGATACAAGAGCAGAATTCCCCTTCTGTCTGTCATTGCCTAAGTCACATCACAATCCTGTGCCTTGGCTTCATTCCCTGTGAAACATTTGCCCCAACATTCATTTTCATATCTGTGTAGCCCAGTGGCCTGTCCAGCTAAAATTGCATCCCCTCTTTTCCCTTTGTCCAGGTGAGTGACTGTAAAAGCTACTCCATCATCATGGGTTAACTCCTGACAAAATACTGAATTAATTCTCAGGTTGGGCTGGTGCTTCTCTGTATGAATTGCCAAGCTTGTCCTCCTCTTGACATTTCAACACCCAAGCACCCTGAGCCTTGACATGCAGGGCATGTAGCTATTGTTGTTCTGCATGCTGGTGCCTGTACCTGTGTATTGTCCCAAACAAGTGGAAATCAGAGAAACCAGCCCCAGTGGATCATTGCTATTGTTGCCGGTGTTTTTCTAGATTGTGACTCAATTTGTGTGGGTCAACAGGCACGTTGTGTTACTGCTTCCCTTTTGCTTTTAGCTGCTGAATGGGCAACTCCAAACAGATGCAAATGCATATCATGGGGGAAATGATGTTCTTTCACTGGCCTGTGTTTTGTGATGAGCCATTGCTGCTGATTCAGTGGGCAACTGGAGACCTGTTTTGTTTGTTTATTTTATTTATAGTATTTTGCAAAAAGCTCTTCCTGAATGAAGAGCGGTTGAATCATGGAATATTCTTACAGATTCTAGTTTATCTCAGAATGGCAGTTTTAGTTATTTTTCTGTGTTCAGTTCTTTTAAATGCCCAGGACATGCCAAGAGGATGAAGTGCAACAATGCCCTTAATTATTAAGTCTATTTTCAGTCTTCAATTACCATTTGGTCAATTTTAATTCACTTTTTCTCTCTGAATGTTGAGTCACCCATGCAGTTTGACAAAGAATTCTGTTTAGCCTTGATTTACTGAGTTGCCCTTTCTTGTATCGAGATGTGCGAAATTTGAATTTTTGGGTATATTTTCTTTTTTAAAACAGTATCTCTGAGTCTCACAGTTAAGCTCTGGATCCAGTCCTAGGGCTGGGTCTTGCTTGAGGTTCAGAAATGATGTTTTCTCTGCATTAAGCACTCTGTACTCAGCCTGGTCCAAGATGGAGCCACAAGGAGTTCCTCAGAGTGCGTGAATGTAACATTCTACTACATATTCCAATTCCATATTTACAAATCTATTATTATATATTTCTCTAAACACTCCATAAGTCTTGTCGCTATTCAGTCTCTATTAAAGCAGGTGAACATGGATGTGGGAAGATTTATTTCATAGTGGGAAGGATCCACTGCCCATCCTGGCTCATTGGGACCAGCAGCCCCATAATCTGTGCTTGTGGGAACACCTTGTTCTCTTACTGAGCATAATCTCTGCTCAATGGCCTCATGAGTCGGAGTTTATCTCAAAAGAGATGATTCAACAATAATAGTAAACCTTAAAAATGCTGACTATAGACAGCTCCTCAGGTCCAGCCTTGAAGAACTGGGGAAGGATGTGGCTAAGATGGGAACTTTGAAGAAGTTATATAACTTCTATGTAAAGCTATATAACTTTTTATAAAGTTATATAAACTCTATAAAGTTATAATTAGTCCCATGACATCTCTCTCACTCTGGGCACTAAGGATTATTAATTTTTTACTTATTAAAATTATTTGAATATTTATTTAACAATTATTTAAAGCCGTATCCAGGATCTTTGAAATTGAGTGCAGTGTTAGTACTAATCCCCTTGTGCCATGCTGCCAGAAAGAGGGATTTTGTACTAACAGATATTTAGCTTTTCATTGGAAGTGTGACATTATAGGATTTCTCTTATTTGTTATTTTTGAAAGACCACCCATGTGCGCTTGAAACTTTTCAATAATAGGAAAAGAAAAATCTGCATTTTAGAGAGAATTGTAAGTAAAGATGAAAAAGTAGCTAATTCTTCATATCTTATTCAGGTACTTGAGGGAATTGGGCCCAGCCATACACAAATGTATAGAAAATGGTCAGAAATTCTCTTGCCAAATGCTGGTTTCTCAATTACCTGATTAACCTGGCTTGTCTCCAGAGAAGGTGGCACCTTCTTGTGAACTTAACAATACATGGGTGAGGAGATTTAGAGGGCATAGCCCTTGTGTCACACTCCATTTCCACCATTTCGAACAGGATTGGTTTAATTTGAATAAAGCAGCTGGGTGACAGTGTCAGAGGAGCAGAGTGGAGAGCTGGAGAAAGGGGCAGGAGCTGGGGGCAGATCTCAGGGCTGCTGCCACCAACTCAGTGGTGAAGGCCAGGGAATGGGGAATGTGGCTGAAAGGTGAGGGGCATAACATGAAAGAAAATCACCAAAGTGATTATTTTCTTGTGGGGGGAAGGGAGTGAGCAAGAGATATTTGGGAAGAAGGCTACAGATTGCTTCTGAGAAAGCTGTGAGATGAAAGAACAGGCTGGAGAAAAGTTTTGCTGTACAGCCACGCTGGGGTCACTGCTGGTCTTTTTGGAGGGTGCTCCACTTGGAGCACAAGGGACCTAAGAATGATAAGAATAAAAAAAAAAGATGATACTTGGAATTGACAGCATGGTCAAGGATCCCAGAAACAAAAGGACAGTAAGAGGTAAAGAGGTGCTAGGGAAAGAGCAATGGATTATTTTGATTATTAGCATTGAGTTAAACTTAATTAAACTTTTGTTGTTGTTTTTGTTTTGGGTTTTTTTCACGCTGTGTAACAGGATAAAATGAAATCAGAGGAAATTCACTGTGAGTATCAGGTCAGAATTTGTTTTGAGAAAAGTATCAAAACAGTTTCCTGTGTAAAGTTTTGAAAGCATTTCAAACTGGCCCGTATAGACACAGGAATTTAAGAAATCATCGTGCACTGGGGTACTGAGTAAACAAGAAATGTGTTCCAAACTCCTCTCATTGATCTGTTTTTCTGTTTACAACATTTACTGTACATTAAATTCAGAAACCCATACTGCAAAGATTTGTAAATTCTACTTTTACTAATACATACACTTACTCTAAATTTCTCAGTAGCTTTTGGAAAGCATCACTGTTTATTTTCTCCATCATTTGACATTGAACACACAAATTGTTTTGCTTTTAGGTGAGTCCCAAGGAACATTTACTTGCTGTTTGTTCCTATGTCTTAGACTCTTGCTTTCACTGCAAGTATTTCCATTTATAAACTCAGAACTTTCTCTCTGTTTCTTGTTTAATGAAATATTCAGAAAAGACTGCCTTGTAGTGCAACATGCCTCTAATGGCTAAATATGACTGCATGTGTGTGTAGATGACCAGATGAACAAATACAGCAAGGAAGAAAATATTCAAAGTGAAAAAAAAATTCCCTCAATACTAAACTCTGTAATTATTTCTCTGTGAGTAGCTGGAAACCGGAAAAATTATCTGTAAGGTATTTTTATTCTCGGGGCTCACTCCAAATGCCAGTAATATTTTATTGATAATTAGTTTATTGGAGGGATTGTGGGTTGTACTGGGGAGTCACACCAAGGTGCAAACATCAAACCAAAGACTGGTTTGGGCCTGTGATTTGCTGCTTTTCTGCAGCACAGCTTGATCTGCTTTCGGTGGAAGTCAGAAACACTCAGCACATCTCGGGCTGGAGCTTCCCCCTGCCCTCTGCAGGGCTGTCAGCTTTGGAGATGCAAAAGGAGAGAGGGAGGCCCAGTCCTGCCCACTCTGGGACACCTCCTGAGGGCTGCCAATTGCTCTTTTAACCCTTTCAAAGTCACTGATGAACAGTATTTTTATGATGTTAATAAGGTACAAAACAAGACCTCCAAGGATGCATTATGGGGTCAGCTGATATGGTTAATGCCCTTATCAGCAGCAGCCACCATGCAGACCTTTATTTGCAGTGTCTGCAAGTGACTCTCTTCTCTAAGACAGCAACTAAAGTCATGGAATTTCAATAAATAATTCAGCCCTGGATCTTATTTCAGGTTCAGCATTAACTTTCAGCACCTGGCTGCTGTTATTATTTGTTAGTCTGATACACTGCTTAGAGGCATGGAAATTTGGCTGCAATTCACCAACATTTGCAGAATATGCTATATGACCAGATTACTACCCTGGCTCAGAGATTTTTAGCGGATATCCAAATTCCAGATGTGCCAGATTTAATTCTTACAAGAAAAACTGCATGCAGGATTCTGGTACTGTAATGGGAACTCTGCACAGATCTTGTTTTGGAGAAACCACTCCAGTATTTGCACCTGATCTCCACTAGAAACAGGAATAATTTGGCTAGAATTTGCATTGCCTGTGACACCTTTTGACATTGATCTATCTCTCATTTTATTTTCTGCAGCTTCCCCAGGGGGAAATGATTTTGGGTTTTTTTTTGTATCTAATTAGTTCTCAGGATATAGAATCATTAGTATCTGAAAGTATTAAAGTGGGAACTTTGTGACTATCTAAATAAGGGTTATGCACAAATTCTTTCTTCAGAGCACATACAACCACTTGTGGTTTTAATCATTTATTAGGAAGAAACTAGTGAATCCAAAGTATGACTCCACTTTCACTGAAGTAAGTAGAAAATTCAATGGGAATATTTTGTGTGAATACTGACTGTTATGGAATTAGATAAGGTATATTATCACTGAGTCATAGAATATTTTGAGTTGGAAGGGACATTTTCAATGTCATCTAGTCTGACTCCTCTGCAATAACCCAGGACATCTTTAACTAAATCAGGTTGCTGAGAAGCCCTGTCCAGCCTGACCTTGAACATTTCCAGGGATGGGGAATCCACCTACTCTGTTAGAATATAACAAGTTAGTGGGTGTGGCACCTAAAGGCAAAAACCCTAATAAGATCCTGCAGGCTTAAGCTTCCAGAATGAAGGAGCTGCATTATGGATATGCAGAGCATGGACAGCCACTGGTACCAATATCTTGCAGGATAAGATCCTCCCAGTACATGAAGGGAGCCAACAAGAAAGATGGAGAGAAAATATTTACAAGAGCCTGGAGTAACAGGACAAGGGTGAATGGCTTCAAACAGAAAGAGAGCAGGTTTAGATTGGATATTATGAAGAAATTCTTTACTGTGAGGGTCGTGAGGCCCTGGCACAGGTTGCTTAAAGAAGTTGTGGTTACCCCATCCCTGGAAGTGTCCAAGACCAGGCTGGATGGGGCTTGGAGCAACATGGAATAGTGGAAGGTGTCTCTGCCCATGGCAGAGGGGTTGGAAACAAATAATCTTTAAGGTACTTCCAACCCAAACCATTTTGATTCTAGGTTTATTTGTATTAATAAAAATGATTTGTGATTTTCTTGTTCAAAGCCCTTACTTCTTCCTATAAGATATGCCATTGTATCCAAAACAAACAACAGTAGCTGGTGCTTCAGCATCTCTATTGAATTTTACTAAAGTTGTGACAATTTTCTGAATACTGCTATGTCCGGACTCCTCAAATCCTGTCACTAAGGTTCCTTCCATTACTTGAACCCACGTAGTTGCATAAATGCAACTGATAGATAAGAAATAAATCTTGTATGTATAAGTGGTGTGACACGTTAGGCACCTTTTGGAAGACCCCACAAATGTGATGTTGACTTCCCTGGGAGCAAGAGCTGCTCCCTGCAATGCAAACAGGCAACGCTAGAGGGGATTTTACTACCACTCTATGTGAGGCATGCGCCTCTCCCAAAAATCCTTCCAAAACATATGTTCTAGTTCTGCCACAAGATGTTGGCTACAGGCTGAGCGAAATCTATGTTTGTATGATGCAAAAGGTCAGGAAAGATTATGATAATTGTCCCTTCTGGCCATGAAACCTCTGAGTGAAATTCTGGTCTGGTCAAAGTCACTTGCAAAATTGCCATTGATTTCACTGGGGCCAGGCTTCATCCTTCGCAGGGGGAAGCAAAAGTTTGTGCCACCAAGCATCCAGCACTGGCAGCAGGAGCAGTTTTATTGCCAGAGTCACTAATATATACTGTTAGAAATGATTCTTAAAATATCATATGCCTCTTGTCTGCTCTGCAGTGGGATGAAATAGAACAAGACCAATTTTACCGGCTTCTTTTGATTTCTTAAAAGCCTCCACTAAATGCAGATTACACAATCTCCTTAGAAAGACTGTTTTGTGTTTCATTAGTCCTATAATTACGCTAGTTTTTTTCCCCTCTTAAATCTTTATTGTTACAAATTGAGCAAAATGCTTAATCCCATCCTCTGTGGGCATGAACAACAATGGATCATCATCCTCTTTGTGAAGCAGTCTTATACATGCTTGAGGACTGTTATGCTGTAGTAGAACAACACATGTACATCTCATCATCTTGTTGCTGTTTCCTGTAGATGCACAGACTGATGATTCACATTGTTTGTGATTTATGTAAAACCTCCTTCCCTTTGCCCTTGCCAGCTATTCCCCATCCTGCATGTGATTTTGTACATCACATTTTGTTTTTCTCACATCTTACACCTTGAGGTTTATTTTGCTGAATTTCATTTAAGTGATTTCAGACACTTTGTTCCAACTTCTTAGCATCACTTTGAGTCTACTCCTCTCATGAGAAATCTTGGTAACCTCTCTACTTGTTGTTGTCAGGAATTTTTGTGAGGTTCTGTCTGTTCCTTCCTCCATTTTGCTAATGGAAACATTAAATATGACTCATCTTGTCACAGACCTTTATGGTACCTCTGTTTGTTATGTGTTTATGCACTAAGAGAAAACTTGATCGTTGCTGCTCCATAAGTATTTTTTCAACTGCTCTTACAAACACTTTGCAGAGATTTAATGTAGGTCCTGTTTACCAATGTTGTTAATGAAAATGCAGTCTGGATCTGATGTCATAAACCTTACAGAGGTCAGCTTCCAGGTACCTGCTGTTTCTTTCCTACCCAAAGTGCTGGGAAACCTGGCAGAGAACAAAATTTACTTCAGTTAATTAATGTTATTTGTTCCTGATATGTCCATATTGTCTTTTCTTATCTTATTTTATATTCTTATAGCTTTAGATTTCCACATGCATTTGTGAGTTACTGTTGATCATTTGTTCTGGTATCTTTCTATATGTTAAACTTATATATCTGACATTTCTTGAGTGCTTTTCTTGTTCCTGTGGTGTCTCATTCACCATGAATTATTTATGGGTCCCCAAAAAGCAAAGCTTTTAAAAGCTCTTCTCTGAGGTCACATCCACTGGCTGATGTGGGTACCCAGGATCCTGTGCCAGGATCCTGGTGAGTGGTGGGAGTACAGTTGCTTTATTAGATTGGAAAAGGCTCAGGAAGAAGTGTAAAGGATAATTGTTATTTGTCCATCAAGCCAAGAATGAAAAGCCTGTATTTTCAGTCCACTATGTCCCGAAACACAGGAAATTTGTGCACAATCTGCTATCAAGAGCTATGATGAGAATGGCAATTTTTGGTAATGAAGAATTTCAAGATTGTGCTCTAAATTGCTCTAAGTCTAAAAAAACCATTTTAAAATACTCACAGCATTACAGACCAGAGGCTGTGGTGGGTTTTCTGTGAGGAGGAAAACTGCAATAGTAATCTTAAAAGTAAATTTTGGCTGCTGGGTGGGCTGCTGGGCAGCCAGGAGCCCTGTGAGTCCTGCTGAGCTGCACGTTGTGACCCCATGGCTTTGTGTGGTCCGAGAACCCTGCCTGTCCTCGGGGGCTGGCCAAAGACCACAACTCCAGGTGTTTCCCCAAGGTGATATGGCCAAAGCCTTCGTGCCTCTCCATCAGGTGTTTGTCAAATTCCAAGTGAGCTCCTGAAAAAATATTCTTCCAGTGGAGTTTTTATTTTTGAACACTCTGAATTTTTTGTCTGGTTGCTCAAGAAAATGAGAATCAGTGATACATCCCTCTTACTGAGGCTTTTAAAATCAGCTTTTCATTTTGGGTCGCTTGTAGCATGATTTGCCAAGTGTATAGAGTTGATACTTGTGAGGAGTCAGCTGTCTTCAAATTGTCTCACAAGATCTGAAACTGTTAGCCACTCTGAAAATGTCAGCCTGCATTTAGCACCCAACCTTTAGCTTGTATTTTGCTGACATTAAAAGGATATAAATTAAAGACATGCTCTATGTGATTTCTTTCTGCAGTACTGCTGATGTAACATAATGACTCTCACTCTTTTGTGGGCTTTTCCCTTAAACATCACCCTGTGAAAGTCAGTCTTGGTGTTCAGAAATTCCTCACAGCAGAGCAGGCTGGAATGTGGTCTCTTGGAAAAAAATATTTTGGTACCAAACTTTATATACATTTGTATATATTTGTATATATTTGGTGTAGGAAGTTTTGTTATAGTTCCCACTACCTCTGATTATCTAATATTAAATTCTCATTAAGTTGACCACATGCAAAGCTAAGTAACAAATAAAAATGAGATGAAAATAATATCATGTTTTAGGGTGTCAGACCAGTTTGTGCTCTTCTACTCTGCTGATATTTGTCAAGTCATGGAACTTTAGAAGAAAGCAGAAGAGGTGATGGAATAGCATGGAATCATTTCCATGTGATCAGACCATTCACCCATGTCTTGCCTGTAGTTTTCTTAATCCAAACTGCACATGACTGATTGGAGTTCTCAGACATCACAAGGTTTATTTTAGAGCAAAACTTACTTCATGCAACAAAAAATACGGTGGGCAGTGACTCCAACAAAGCCCTTAAGGCTGAGACCTATTTGTGCAGGTTGATCCCTGTGCATGCAGCTGTTCTTGGTACCAGGACCTCAGCTGATGTGGCAGATGAATCTGATCTTGAACTGTGAATATCCTAAGCCATCATGAAAGGATTCTCTGGAAGAATCCAGCCTCTAGAACTGATCCCTTCCTGCCCATGCTGCCCCTCATGTGGATATAAGAAGTTAAAAAATCATGATTTACCAAACCTACAGATAATATTTGTTGTGTCCTAACACATGATGCCCACAGGGTCTCTAACCTGCAGTTCCATCTCCTGAAAGTCCTGAATGTCTCAAGAGTACAAATACATCTGTTCCAAAGCTGCAGAGATCTGGGAGTGCACTGACAGCTCCCTGGAGATCCTCAGCCCTGCTGACGTGCTGCTCAGCTGGTTGGAACCCAGTGTGAGAAGCCAGCTCCCCTCAAATTGGCCAGCAGTGCAGACCAGTTCAGCTTATGTGCATCTAAAATATATGCCTGCATGTAATGCCAAACTTGGACAGCATTTTGGCTGGCTTTTGAGGAGCTGGCTAAAGAGTCTCACTGTTTCCTTTTTGTTTTTTACTACCCTGACAGTCCTTCAGGCAAATGCTCTGTTTTCATTTGACATATATGTACATGGTCCATTTCCATGTGTGTGTGTGCTTAGGAATATATTCCTGCTCTGTCTTACCCTCCCTTGGAAGGCTGCTGCCCACAGCTTCTCCTAGCAAAATGAAATATCAGGAAAAGTCCAATGAAGTTAAAATGCTGCACAGCAAATTTATTATTGTTTTTATAGGCCCCTGTTCAGGAAGGTACTTAAGTATGTTCTTAAGTCCTATTGAAATCAATAGGACTTAAGAACATGCTTAAAGTCAAGCATATACTTCCTCTGAATTGGGACTTATTTCAGCACATGCTTAAATGCTTTCCTGAACCAGAGCCACAGTGAACAAGACTGTCCTTTGATACACTGGGCTTGTGTGATGAGATTTACTTCTTACTTGAGACCTACCAGTGCTGCTCTATGAATGTACATTTCTTAGCTTGCCTCTCTGTTGGTGGCACTCCAGAAAGCTCACTGGCTTTTGCATTTGGACAAGAAGTTGGGAAAGAAAAAAAAGACAAGAAAATGGAAAAAAATTACCCTTACTAAAGCAATACCTTGGCATGTCTGATCTCATGTTGCAACCCATGGTTTTTCCCTCCAATGGAGATTTGTGCTATTGTGTGTGTGGTATAATTACTAAGACAGATTTTTTTTTTTCTTAATAGCACAATAAATAGGATATTTCCTGGCCTGCTTTGCGTTTCCAATAGGATTTTCACTTCCCCTTTGGGTTCTGAGTGTAAGGAGAGTAAGTGTCAAAAGGCAGGAGCTTTCCCAGTTTTAAAACAGAGAGGGTGTAACCATGTGTAATGTGAGCCTTGATTTTGATTGTAGGCATGATGAAATCAAATCCCTCCTTAATCCTTACTGGGAAACATTAAAGTGGATTAGTCTGCTTGTTTTTGTTAACTTGTTAAAATCCTTTTGAAAAAGAAATGTGTTTTAGTGTCATCAAAAATATCTTCCTGCTTTACCCCACAGTCTAACAGACCCCTGGACCACATGCAGAGTGACCTCAATGCAATGAAAAATGAAAGGAGAAGGAGGGTAGATAAACCCAAATGCATTATTTGCCTGGAAAAACCACAGTGCTTTGCCATATGCAATTCCTTCCAGCACTGCTGTTTTTAAGCTAGATGCTTAGTCATTATTAATGATAGTGTATTTATTTAAAGTTCTATATTTTGGGAAAAAGTCTTTTTTTCCTCCCTTAAGGTTAGTGAAAATAATATACAGTTGTCTGTGTGTATTGCAGTCCCTGTACATGTACCAGTTGGAGTATTTTTGGAGTATGTGAGGAAATTTATTCCAGTTATTTCGTTTATAGAAAAGTATTAGCTTGAACTTGAGAAGAGCTCCTTGTTCACATCATTCAGCTGTGCTGTGCAGTGGTTGGAGGCTTTTGATACTGCCATGACTTCACAAAAATACTTGAATGAAGTTCATAAAATTGCTGAGATTATATTTTCTCTGTCATGAAACCTCTCTAATTTTGTTAATTGATAATGTGTTCATGCAGCCCCCACTTGTGCACACAAATGTCATTAAGGTTTAATTAATTCACTAAAAATAGCTGAACTATTTAAGGAGGAGCACCTTATAATTAATAAAGGAGAACATGTTGTTCATTCTTGCCATTACTCAGATGGAGGGAAGCAGCTGGTCTGACAGTAGGCTTTTCCTGATGTGATTATACTGAATTCCAGGGCAGGACCTTGCATTGCTTGGTGTGAAGGACAGAAACAGCTGGAGATTAAGTAGAAAAACATACTTTTTGAGTAGGTAAAATAATAAAATTATGTTTGTGGGAAGCGATGGGAGCAGGAAGTGCTGTTTCCAAGATGGAGAAATGTAAGTCCCTGGAAATTCTGTCTCCACAAATTTCAAACATTTCTGTTGCTGGGGTCCATGTTCATCCCACTTAGAACTAAGACACTCAGCGGATTCAAAGTGAAATTTGGACAGATACATCTTTCTGATGTGCATCTTGGCCTTGCCCACAGAGGATGTAAATTAAACTTCAGTGGGGTGAGCCAAAGAATCTGGCCAGGACATCCACAAATCTGTTTTACTTTTCCATGGTCACCATGGGAATTTACCTTTTCAGGTGAGGCTCTTTGCAGTTGGGAGTGCACTATAACAACTCTATCTCCTTTATCCTAATGCCCACAAAGCCTCAAGTCTGTCCCTAGCTGCAATCTTTTATTCAGAATTGTCAGTACTGTCGCTAGCTGCAATCATTATATCAGAAATATCTGATATTACTGGCAGGGAGAGTGCATATGTCACCAACTTGCTCTGTTTTATAAGGCCTTCATCACTTACTGTGTTTCAGGGAAGCTGCATGAGAAAGCTTTTGTGAACCACAGCAGGGATAAATGGTGGTTCTCCAGCTTGTCAATTATTTGTGCTTTTCTTTCCATCCACTGCTTGAGTTCTTTATCTTGATGAAGGTATTATTTAATTCCTGCCTTTCTGAGCCCTTACTATTAGACAGATATGTAACAGCTTTGTATTTAGGCACTAGTGGGGTTCTTTAAGAAAGCTGTTTTTATTTGAAGCTCGGAGCGACTCAGCCTGGGAAGTTTTCTCTTCTTTCTCATCTCCTCCTGGTAGTTAATAGACTTCACAAGGGATCTCAAAACACTCTGATAAGCCTTTGAAGTTTTTACCTACTAAGGTTTTGCTCTTTCTGAGTGCTGAACATTGAATTACTGACTGCTGTTAGAAGCAATAGGAAAGGATTCACAAAACTGACAGCCTTGCCTATAATTTCCACAGAAAAAAAGCTGAATATAATGGATAAATTGTGTTGCTGGGAAGATTTTGATTTTGTTCCTTCCTCTGTCACCAGTTTGCCTTGTGATTTGTGGTAGCATTTTTAGTTATGCCAGTCACATGAGATCAAAACTCATGAGTCAGTCTCCACCCAGATCATGAGCCTGGCTTCCAGATCCCAGGGCTTTGAACATAGATCATAACATACTTTTTCTTTAGTTTATCTTTTGTTTTTGGAGTTTCCTCTGACTAGTCCCAATGTGTCTCTAGCAATAAATATTTCCCATTTCTTTGGAAGCATTAAGAAGGAATTTTGACCATTTGAGGCTGTTGGAGGCCTCATTTGACCTATACAATTAATTTTATTTTTGATCACCAAGTCAATCTTATTTCTTCCAGATTTCACATATTTTTCTTTTTCCCTATGAATCCTACATCTCTTAGCCCCACACAGTCCATCACTTCTGTTTCTTCCTTGCCGTTATCATTCTTCCAGGCACATGGTGTAACTCTTGGGGATGTCCTGTGCTGAGAGTTGGACTCAATGATCCTTGTGAGTCCCTTCCCCCTCAGCAGATTCTGTGATTCAGCTGATTGTGTGATTGTGTGATTCAGCTGCTCTGTCTACCCTTTAGTCCTCTGGTCTGGAGATGGTTTTTCACCATTCCCTTGATGGACAGAGAACATACAAGAAGATGCAGGTCTGGGTAACCCTTAAACTTTGCATGAGAATAAACAAATGTAGAGAGCAGGGAAATTGTGTTCCTATGTCTTTCCTGAAAAAGATGAAGTTGTGATTTATGGCTAAGATGGTGAAAAAAAATCAAGGGGAAGTTTTGCGTTATATCACTGTTTTCTCCCATAGCATTTGTCTCTTTTCTGGAAGGGTAAGAAGTTGAAAGCTCCTGGCAATGGTTTAACAAGCTAAATCCAAATCAGAAAATGTGCCTTTACAGTAATTATGGCATGCACTGTGGTGGTGCCTGGTATTCCCATGGCGACATTGTTACTGTTGCCATGAAATTTGCAGAACAGAGCTAATGATTAAATTTATGAAATTTTGCAAAACCAGGCTACTCACACCTCAGGTAGATGGGAAATGCATCTTCTCTTGCTCTCATTCCCTGCCATTCTTTCAACCTCATTGTTTGTTGATCCTTGCATATGCCATGTGCCAGACATATTGCAGATCCATAATTTCAAGTAAAACTGCAGCCAGAATTATATCCAAGTACCTCTAGGGTCTGAGCACATGAAACTGAATCTGAACCTGGATCAAAACTCTTTACACAGCTCTAAACTTTGCAACAGGTTGTCTCCAAGCCTTGAATTCACACTCTCCCCATAGTTTGGTAACAGGAAATGTGGAGTTTGTTTTTAAACCCAGAATCATGAAAAGCTGCATTCAAGGCGTGAGAAAGATTCTTGATATCCACAGGTAAATCTTTTGGCTGAACATTCCACAGGCATGGCCTGAATTTGTACCAACTGGACATGTCTCAAAATGTTTCTAATTGTGCTGGGGATGTTTCACAATAATTAGAAGAGATTAGTTCTTTAAGACAGAGAAATGCTACCTCACAGCTTGAATATTAATAAGAGAAAATTTATGAGAGCCAACAGAGTAATATAATATTGTCTCCAAGGGAAAAGGGCATTTATTTGCTTAGCTCTTTCATCAGCCATTTTCGGACACACACTGTGCATAAAATACAGTTATGCAACCCGTGTGGGCCAACAACGGAAGGTTGGTTGCTTCACCAGGATTATAAGAATCTTTTAAACACAATGGTACCACAAATTAAAATGGAAATCTATCAAAACAATTATAGTCCTGAAAGCTTTGGCCACAATCATAATTATTGTAGAAGGATGTTGTCCTTGGCCGCCGCTTTGGCTCAGTTCAGCTGGTGTTATTTGTATTCCTCCATGGCTCAAAGGATTTGTATTCCTCCATGGCTAAGGACCATCAATTTTTAGAGGAAAAAATAGGCTGTTTCCCCAATGCTAACACTAGCAGTTTTGTATTGTTATGTAGTGGTTTGTAGGCTACTCATTAGATACTAGAGATAGGAACAGACTGAATGTGGTAGCTGAAACCTTGAACCTTGGAAGGATTCACATGAAGATTTCTGTCTGGACCTGCCTGAGTCTGAGTCTGTTTGTGTCTGAGGCAGTTGGTGATGTGAACAAGAATGAGTCAATGTCCAGAGTTTTTGGGTTTAACTCTAAAGTACGTCTTTTAGACAGTAAAACAGTGAAGCAGATATAAAGTGATATAAACTGCAGTCCACAGACTTAAATACAGCAGAAAAGAGGTCCTAAGTTTGTCCACTCAGGGACATGTGTCAGGCAGTCCTGTAGGGATGAGAGTAGTTGAAAGAACACCCTGGATGTTTCTTGCCATCAGCAAGGGACACATCTCCTTAGAGCTGTCCTCAGGAGAGGCTCCATGTTGCATCCTTGAGCTCCTGACAAAGGCTGAATCCTGCAGTAACTCCATTCCTGTGTTGATGAGAAAATATATTAAATAACAGGCAGTGCTGGTTACTTTAAAAAATGCTTATTTTTCTTTCAACATTCAATTTTCTGTCTTGAGGGAGGTAAATGAGTAAGAAGTCTGAAAATCTGTTTTTTCTCTCTTTCCTTCCCTTAGGCTGGTATAGATGGAGAGAGCATTGGGAACTGCCCATTCTCCCAACGTCTCTTCATGATCCTGTGGCTCAAAGGAGTTGTATTTAATGTCACCACTGTTGATCTGAAAAGGTAAAATTTGTTCAATTTAATTGAAAATAGGTGTATGATCCAGTGTTTGCACTATAGAAAGACGCCTCCAAGTTAAGTCAGATTTTTATCTGGCCTAGAGAGCCTGTGGTGCACAACAAAATAGTTGGGATTCAGGTTTGGTTGCTGTTTTTTTTTCTTCCCCTCACTTGTGGAATGTTTTTATATTAAACAGGGTGCTTGGGGTAGTTTCAAAGTCTTCTAACCACAAATTAAAGGACAGGAAAAAAAAGGTAGACTGATTTTGTAGGAACTATAAATATCTGTGCAACTACCCGACCATAAAGATTAGTGATTTCATGACTTTTTCTCTGCTTGCAGAAAGCCAGCTGACCTGCACAATCTGGCTCCTGGGACCCACCCACCTTTCCTGACATTTAATGGAGAAGTCAAGACAGATGTTAACAAGATTGAGGAATTCTTGGAAGAGGTTCTTGCACCTCCAAAGTAAGACCTTCAGATTTTTTTTCAGTCAATATTCCATTTCCTAGGAATGAAAGATGTCCTAAGAAGAGTTCCTAAAAAGCACTCCTTCCTACAACCTTTACTTACAGGAGAAATATTTATTTATGAAACTTCCTGGCTTCAGTGAGATGACTTTCATGTGTGAAGGTTACTTGTGACTAATAACTGCAGAATGTTTTCTCTGTACACATTTCAGGATGGCCATGTATGCAGAATTAAGGAGACCAGTACCAGAAAAATTTTGTAAGGGTCTCGTGGCCGCATTTTGCAAAGTTAAAAATAACTTGGAATAGATGCTGAGAATTGCCACACAAAATATCTGTGCCAGGAAAAGCATTTTACAGTGAAAAACTAGAGGTTTCTGATCTGTATGGTGTGTTCAGAAGGTTGGAAGGGGAACTGATTACAGAGGACGAGAGGCTCTGGAGGCAGAAAAGGGCTCATTATTCTAGTCAAGAAATGACAAGAGCCCATGACTGCAAGTTACAACTAAACAATTCAGATTAGAAATAAGGCCCAGATTTTTTCAGTATGAAAAAGCTACCAATGAAAGGTTTAGATTTACCAGATATGCCTTAGTCAAACATTTTGGACTTAATACAAGGATAATGGAAAAAAGAAATAGTTGGCTAGTGCATGGGACCTTAGAATCTATGAATCCATCAAATTTGGCTTGGTTCCTTATGGAGCATTTTACCTCCAAGTGAATCAGCAGCTATAGGCCAGTCCTAAGGCAAGAGATCAAGCATTTAAATTTTCTATGCTCTGCTCCAAAACCACTGAAGTCAGTAGGAGTCAATAGTTTGTGTTTATCTTTCAAATCAATATATTCCTTTTCACCAAATGTCTGTAAAAAGCAATGCAGAGACTGGAACATTTATGTTCCTTCACCTGGTTAATCCTGACAGCCCTTGCTATTCCATCCTGGAGTACATTTTCTGAGTAGAGGATTAGACATGACTGCCAGTCATGGAGAGAGCTGGCTGCCAAACTCCCCTGCACGTTTCTGGAAATTTATGCTTCCTTCTGATTTAAGGCTGATTTTGGATTGTGGTTACATAAAGCACAAGTGCAATTACTTTTGTCTTGACCCCATCCCTGTGTAACTCCCCACGTGCCTGCCTTGACAGATAGACAACAGATATGGGTAAGGGTCTTGCCAAGGTGTGGTTTTGAGATAATGTGTGTTAATTACAGTTCTTCACACAGGAGGCTTTTCTCTCTTCTTGTAAATTATATCTGTATCCATGACTGTGATGTTGGTAACAAGGTGTTACTCTCCACTTTTGCCTTTTCAGGTACCCCAAGCTGGCTGCTAAGCATCGGGAATCAAACACGGCTGGAATCGATATCTTTTCCAAATTTTCGGCTTACATCAAAAACACCAAGCAGCAGGATAATGCTGGTGAGTATGACCATTGCCAAATGTGCCAGAGAGCTTGTGTGCTTAGAAGTGGAAGAATTTTGCCACCCTCTCATCATTTTATTGTAAACTCTGCTCATATGATATCAGGTACTGCTGCTGATCAGCTTGAGGGGGTTGGTTATGTAGACTCAACTCACATGTCCACAGCTGAATTAATTACCTCTGTACTGGTAAATAAAAGAGCCACAGAGTGTTTAGTAGCCTCTTTACCAACAGCCATGGCATGGCTCCTGTCCATGCAGCCCAGTTTCCTCACCAGAACAGGATCCCTAACTCTGCTAGAAGAGACTGGTGGCCTGTGCTGCCTCCTTCTCTGCCCAGGCACTGCTTAGAGGAGTGTGTGTTGACTGGACCCAAATCAGTGAGAGCAGCTCATGCTTTATTATATGTTGCCATCAGGTTCTTGGCCCTCTTATCTTATGATTATGTTATGCTGTTACAGCTAATTTGCTCACATAAACCGAGTTATATCAAGACATTCCATGTAACATAATCAAAATAAAGAAGTGAATTTAAGAAATCTAATGGCACTCTGTAAGCTCCAAATTTTTCTTCACATTTGTTTATGAAAAGAAGGAGTCCCCCAGGAGCCAGATGCCATTCATATATATATGCATCCCACACTATCTTCTTAATAAAATTGCTGTTCTTCTCCACATTCCCTTCCCCTCAGAGTGGCAAGATTTCAGCAAGTCTGAGCTCCTGTTGCTCCATAAAGCTGTGTATTTACACATCCCTATCCCTTGAGATGACCTAGTAGAATATTTGCAGTCATTCACTGATGTACCTCCTTCCTTATTTTACTGGTTTCACAGAGAGAGACCTAAGACATGTTGAATACCATGGGCTCATATCGTATCATTCAGAAAAAACTAGATTCTGCAGGTTCCAGCTCCGCCACACATTTCATCTGTGCAATTATATTTCATTGCCTGGGGCTGACCCATGAGATGAAAGGGGGTAAATGATGATTTATGTCAGATAACAATCTCCTCTGAAATATTTTTTTGTTGTTAACAGAAGGAAATAATTATAGTGCTTCACTTTCTCAGTGATGCTAGTAACTTGGGGTTTTTTTGTCTAATGCTAGTGGGATGCTCAGCTAACCTCTGTAGGAAGTTGTAAAAAGAAGATAAATTAAGAGTTAGACTAAATAGATGTAACAATGGAAGTAAAATATCTTGGCCATTTACAAGGAAGTTTTATGGTGTGCTGTACAACTGTAAATCTTCTGTGCTGCCCCACATGCACAGTCCCAACTCTTGCTTCTCAGTGACTGCAGTATTCAAATCCTTGGGCTCACAAGGGCTGGCATCTCCAGCCAGGAATAAATGGCTGTCCTAGAGGTTTCTGCATCTGGCCATAAGCAGAGCTGGAATTCAAGGTCTGATGTCCACTACAGTGAAATAAGGAATCTAATCCCACAAAGCACTCCACATTTTCAGAAGCTGCAGTATGATTAAAGAGAGCTTTCCCTAGTTCTGCATAACAAACTCTTGGTTTAGGTGCTCTTGCAAATGACAATTAAGCACACCAAGGTTGTAGAGACAGGAGCTGTTAAGCCACAGGAGAGACATAATCTTTGCTCCCTGCAAACATCCTCACTCCATTTTTGTTAGCTGGTTCCTGCTCCTGCCTAATCCAGACACTGCAGTCTCTGAATGTACTGATGCTCAGCTTTCCTCTTCAAAGTAGAGAAAAGCTTTTAGCTTAATTTTATTACAGCTGGAGTGCTGCACTGCAGGGAAAATAGAGCAGAGATGGGAAGTGTAGAACTGGATCTTTCTATCTATATCTATGTTATTTCTATCAGTGCAGGTCCCTGGGACTGTCAGTGCAGACCTCAATTTCAGCAGAGTAATTGACTTCCATTTTTCAAGGGCTAAGGAAGAATAGTTTCTCCCTAATCCCAGGGATGTTTTACTCTCTTTCTATCCAGTTCATCTGAACAACAGCAGTTTTTCTGAAGGCTAATTTGGATGGAAGAGAATGAGTTAGTCAAAAAATAGTTGTGTAAAATTTCTTGAGCAGTGAAAAGACTGGTGCAAAGAGGAAAGGAGAGCAACACCCATGTACATTATTTCCTAATGAACCTATTTATTTTTGATTGGTATTTTATAAATTTTTGTAAAATTGCAACACTCATTCAAAAGGGATCTGGGACTCTAGCCCTGATCTGATGTGTATCATTTTACAACAGGTCCTGCTGCATTATTCAAAATAATGAAATAGAATCATAGAACCCCAAAAGCTGGAAAAGACCTAGAAATCATCAAGTCCAACCTTTGATCACGACCCTGTCAATTGAACCATAGCACTGAGTGCCATGTCCAGTCACTTCTTGAACACTTCCAGGGATGGTGACTCCACCCCTTCCCTGGGAAGCCCATTCCAATGCTTAACAACCCTTTCAGTGACTAAATTCTGCTTGATTCCAGCCTGACCTTCCCTTAGTACAGCTTGATGCTTCCTATTGAAGTAAATGATTTTTATGTTGTGTTAATATTATAGCCTATTATCTTTATATGTTAAATAAATTTTATACATTTAGTTTTTTATATTGTAATATTATATTTGCATTATATTATATTATATTTTTATTTTTCCTATATAACAGAAGAAGTAGTCGTATATAGTTCAGTGACAATAAAAAGCATTTTATAAACATAAAGTATAATTACATAGGAAAAGTCCCTTTCCCTGTCTCCACATGAGCAGGTTAGATCCAAAAAGCATAGAGATTGCTGTTTGTGGTTATCATAAATGGTAGCTCCCAGCTCTGAGATAAAGGTAATATTTGTCCCATAATCATCCTCTATATCTGCTCCTAGGCCCAGCTGGTTCCAGAGCTTGGGTTAATCTGGAAAGCCACACCAGTGAGTGGAACATCAGTTGCATGTGATCAAAACACAAATAGAAGAAGAGTTATTAGTACATTGAAAATAGGTTATAGAACCCAGATAATTATAAAACAATATTTTTTATTTATTTTAATTGGCAATGGTGGGGGGGTGGTGGGCTGGGTAGCAAGGTGGCTAAAGCACCAAGCATCAAGTTGTTTAAATTATGTTCTCTTAACTCAGGAACCAGAGAAGTGAATTCAATAATGTGTGGGTTATCAGGCTAGGAGTTCATGGCATCAGCCTGTGTCTAGCTATCAGAAGTGTAAGTTAGGTATAATTATGTGTGACCATTCCTTGTAGGGTACTGGTTTAGGAAAGGTCCTGTGATCTGTGCTATGTGAGCTCTCACCCCAGCCTGGGGCTGTTGCATCTCCATGGAAAAGTGGCACGAAGTGGTTGGGATAATTAATGATATTTATGCAGCAAGAGTGTACTGGATGTGAGAATTGATGAGAATCTAATGCACACCGAAGATAAGCCCAAGCTGCTCTTCCTCCCAGCAGAGTTTGCATCCAGGGCCATGCAGAAATGTCACACTACGTGTGATGCCACTGCTGGCCGTGTCACTGAGGTATTTCCTGTCCTGAGAGCACTGGCAACATGGCCCTGCTAACACAGCCTTTACACTGCTCAATGATTTTTGTTTTCCTGATAGTGGAAAAGTCACTGAGGGCAATAAGAGGTTGGTAATTCCTTGTTTAGTGTGTCTGAGTCCTCGTATGTGAATGAACAGATGCAAGCATACGTTTGTAGGTCTGTTTCTAAGATTGTGACACCCTCTGCTGGCAAATATGTGAATGTATCAAACAGCTTTGCACAAGCAGCTTTGCAATAAGGGCCAAAACATCGCCTTAACAAAACAGGGTTCTTTCTGTCAAGACAGTTTCCTCTTACAAATGCAACATCGTCAAAAGAGAAGTGTTTCATAGTGATCTATCAATTTTGACGACGTTTTAATGGAAAAAGTTATGTTTTTTCTGGATGAGTTAAATTTACTTTGAAGTAAAATTGCTTTAACATTACAGAAGAAAACAGTGATTTTTTTTTTTCTGGAATCATGCAGTACTTCATTAGCCACACACCATTATGTTCTATGCCTGGCACAGAAGCAGGTGATAACTTTCTCCTCTAAGTCTGCATGGCAATATGTTATTGATCATGATTCATTTACTTAGCAGAGGTATTTGGCAGCGAGGCTGCCCTGATTTAATAGTTCCCTGAATTTCTGATTCTTTTTTTCCATCTTTGTTTTCCTAACTTTTCTGTCTTATAATATAAAAACGTTGAAAGTTTTGGAATGGGCTGGCAAGGGCTGTAAGCCCAGAAGCAAACATGCTCATGCCATATCAAAGTCCCACCACTTTTAAGCTTCTTGAAAGGGAAGGAATTGATTCCAGATTCTCAGGATGTGGCAAGCTGTGTTTAAAGAAAGTGTGTGCATTTATTATTTCAAGTCAGTTCAATCAGAACTTGATTTCTTCCACCCCCTGTGCCACTTGATAATTTTATAACAGTCCTGTTTGAAGGAGTCATCTCCTCATTGTGGGATTAGATCTGTGTCTCAGTAGCAGCACTGGATTATTCAGTTCCCAGGATGTTGTCACCAGGCTTCACCTCTTGTGCCTGCAATGACAAGTCCTCATTCACACATGGACAGGAGTCCTTGTGAGGGTTCAGTGACAGTAGTCTTGAAAATTATTTCCTGGATACTTTTGCTCAAATTTTAATGGCCAATTTGAGAGTTTTTGGTCGCCTAAGACAGATTTAATATCAAAAAGGAGGTCTTGTCTGAGCACAGGCAAGTAAACTGAGGTCTTGTGTGTTTACTTTCGTTCGTCTTGTTGGTGCTGAGCAAGTCACTCACACTCTGTGAGTCACCAGGGAAGCAACGATCTATATATTCATTGGAAGAGGATGAAATCTAATTAATTGGAATGCTGTGTACATAGTCAGCATCCTGGTTATTATTTTTGCTTGCAAGACTGTGTACTGCAAACCAAGGGGACAACCTGGACTAGCCACCCATTAACTGTCCTGCCTAAAATTGTGAGTTCTTTGGCTCACAGAATGAGCCCTTTGATTTCATGTAGGAGTTTAAGAAGTTGTTCTTGAATGGAGTTCTTAGGGGGCAGCAGCTCCGGTGTGGGTGGGCGCATTCATTAGTGGTACGGAAGGATATTTCACTGTACGGCTCCTCAGAAGGCGCTGAGCTGGGAGACCACCAGCACGGCTTCAGGCAGAGGAATTTCCAGCCGTCTGACCAGAGGACTCCGCTTGTCTGCTTTGGATTTACATCAAGAGGCCAGAAATAAAAGCGCGTTTAAATCATTAACTCACATGTGATTAAATGCCATTCACCTCTTTCAGTAGCTCCATCACACTTTGTGGTTTGTTGTGTGAGGTGGGAAATGTCTCTCTCAGTGTGCTGTGTATGTACACGTGCAGTAGAAATGCACACGCACGCACAGGGCTGGAATTAAAACTGCCCTACATCAGTTTGACTCTGTGGAGTTACTCCTGCTAAGCAGAGGGTCAGACCCATAGCACAGGTATGTGCACAGGCTGAAGGGTGCACGCTGATCCTTCCTAGAAGCCATGATGTGCCTCTTGTAATAAGCAGAAAATCTGTTCACTCCAAACCCCAGCTTAGAATATTCACAGAATACCAGCTCCATGGTCAGACCCTCTGTGGCACCTGAGCCAGGGAAAGGAGCTTCTTGTCATGGTGGGGCAGCCTGGGACATCCTGACAAGTGTGGTGTGGTCTGGTTCCAGCAGCAGAAGAGCAAAACATCTGTCCCCAAAGCATCTCCACCCATGGTGGGGAAGGACAGGGAGTCACCTCCCTTCCTTCCAGCCTGGCTTCTCTCAGCCAAAGGGGTCAGATTATAACTAACTCTGATACAGCTTCTCCTTAGTCTTTGGTCCTTCTGACCTGTTCTGTGCCTGAAGGCTCCACTCTGTGCCCAGCAGTGTTCCTAGCAAAGCTGCTCTTGAGTTTACCAGGGCAAGTTTAGAAACCTGTTGGGATGCTATTGTATTGATGGAAAATTTCCTGTAACAGAGATCTTGGATCAGACTCTAATTTGGGACCAACATTAATGCTTTATGCTTTTCAAACAGATGTTCAAGGTGCCATATAAATATATAGGTATAAATATAAACATATAAATATGTGTGTGATGTCTGTGTATCAACTTGCCATTACATTTTTTTATTCTTTCTCTTTAGTTGAAGAATTTCCATTTTCTACTACAAACCCCATATCGGTCCAATGCCCAGTGCAAGCCACAGTTTTTCCTGTGCTGTGACAGTACCAAGTTTCACTGTCATACAACCAGGAAGGACTAGAAAGAGCTTTTAAAATTGTTTTAGAGAAAAGAACTTGCTTTGTGATGGAACATGTCAGGATGACAGCTCTTCAAATGGAAGGTGTCCCTGTCCCTGGCAGGCAGGTTGGAAACAGATGACTTTTAAGGTCCCTTCCAACCCAGGCCATTCCATGATTCCATGCTGATTCCATGATTCTTTAATTTTGGCCTTTTGAAGCACAAAAAAATAAGTTATTTCAGAACATTTTAAACAAGTTTTTATTACTCCCCCTGAGCTGAATAATGTTGGGCTCAGAGTAGCTAAAGTGCTTGGCAGCTTTACAAAACCAGCCCTAATATAAAAAATACCCAGACTTTAAAACATATGTAAAATAGCTTTTCTGCAACATTTGTGGCACATAAAGTACCAAATACATGTTGGTGAGTGTGATATAAAGCTTTTATTGCTGTTCATTTGGGATGACCCACATAACTCACTCATGATATGTTAATAAAACTGTTCACTCTGTCTCCTTATAAAAACACACATATAAAGACCACTAAAACTGTGGTGATAGCTTTGTGCTAACTTGTTAAGAAGTGCTGTAAGTTGCATTTATCATCTGTCCCAAATTGCTTTATCTGCTTTCTGCCCAATAATCAAAGACTAAAATGCCAAGGAACAGCAGTTTGCAAAATAAGTTTTCTTGAGAAATAACTTTTTGAAAGTTCTCCTCAAAATCATGCTGGCTGGAGGCCGAGAGCCATCAATATTCTGTCAGGTACCAGGGACTGTTTAAGAACCACTATCTTTTGACCTACCAAAACTGAGAACTGAAATTTAATGCCATTAGTAGGAAGAAGTTTTCAGTTTTCTAAAATGATAACACACCATCAACTTAATCTGAGAAATATGTACCTTACAAGGGAATATTTCTGAACTTTTTGTCTTCTAAGACCTTGTTAATTGAGGTATGAAGATTTCCGGATGGAAATGTGAAAAACACTCTTTGAAAACAACACAAAAGGAACATTTTCTGTAAGTTCAGATGTGATCAGACTACTGCAAGCTCTCCAAGGTAGGGACTTGATATACCTGGTTAACAGTCTTAGATGCAGCCATTCCAGGAATAGTAAATATTTGCAATAAATTTACTAACAGACACAATTTTCTGACACGTCTGTGCTGAAGCAACTTTGAAGACATGGAATACCATAGGGAGGAAGAGAAAAAAATATATGAAAGAATATGTGTGTTTATATAATTTTAAGTTATAGAACATGCTGAAGTCAACAAGGTTAATGACATATGAAATTAAGGCACGATCTCAAGCCTTTGCTGAGTCAGGGCCTATATGCATGGCCCTGACTAAAGCACTTGCAGTGGGAACAGTAGTTGGCAGACACTCTCCTCTAGGAGGGAATTATTTCCCCCGTGTGTTTGAATATTCCTCCAAGTGCTGCTGGCTTTACTGGGATACTTTGTTCTGTTTCCCAGCTGAGCTCCCATGCTCACACACAGGAGCACAGCTGGAAGTGGATTAGAGCAATCTGGCAGCAGCAGTCCTGGGAGGAATTAAATGCCTTGCTGCTGGAATGGGAGGCCTAAATTACATTATTATTTAGAATTGAGCTTTAACTTCACTGCTCCATGGTTTTGCCCTGGTGGGTAACTCCATTTGTTGTGATAGACTTGGTGAACCTCAAGTGTGTTCCCCATAGCAAGGACTTAGATGAAGTTATGGCCTTGCTCAGTGCAATGTCCAAATCTTATATAACCAAATGCTCGGGTTTAAACACCCAACTGGTGTTGATGTCCTGACAGAATTGTTCACAGGCTCATATTTAGCCATTGCGAGCTATCACATGGTAGAGAGCCCAGTGTCTGGCTCCTGGAAGTCAGTTTGCAAAACCGATGATGACTTCAAAGGGAAAAGAGTTGGCCCAGGATCTGTTTTTCCCTAAACAGATTTTTTTGTTTGTTTTGTTTTCTGCATGCAAATGTTCTTCATAAAATGACAGGGAAAAGAAAAATGAGATGTAAATGAAAATCAGTGTTGCTAATTTTCTTTATTAGATAGATCTTAAATAATTGATTTTCAGCTTGAAAGCAGTGCTAGAAATGAGGTGACAAAATGGGAATTAGAGAAATAATTCTTGTAAAAATATCCTGGTTCTTCTGATTGCAGAAAAAAAGTAATTTGAATGTCATGAATTTTGAGGTCAGAAGGATCTTTGGGTTATTTACTATCATCTACAAATCACATCCCAGTCAGTTTTGCCCATTGAGCAAACATGTTAATGTTCTATCCTTAAAAGGATTTGATTTGATTGAGCAGAGAACAGGAGAAACTGAAATGTCCTTGGTGCACTGAAGTATCTTTGGTCTTTGAGGCTTTTTTCCAGTCCTTGAGCAATGTCTTACTGTTTTCCTTTGACCTCTTGCTGGAATTCCCAATGCTTTTTTTTTTACTGGGGACACCAGAACTGGGAAGAATGTTTTTAATACTTGCCACAACAGTTCAGTTGCAACAGAGGCAACAGTGACATCCCTACTAATACTCGAATTATTTTCATACATACAGACTTAATTATAACTGATTTTGCTTCTGCTCCTTTCAGGGAGGCTAAGTTGAGCCATAATTAAGATGATCCCTGTCATTTCAAGGGGCTTGAAACAAAAAAAGTCTCAAAAGCAGAGAAACAATGGGAAAGAATTAAGATATGAGTCATTTGTTAATCTCATAGTCTCATGGTTTTTTGTGTCTCAGTAACAATTTTGAACACAGAGGACATAAAATTCTGGAAATATTAAATGATTCTATTTGAGACTGAGATTTTCCAAGTTAACTGAGGGATTTGTGAACGTAATAGTTCAGTTTAAAATTTCATTCTCAGGTGCTGCTAGCTAGGCACTGCTATGTCTCCCTCTCATGTGTCTTTACTGATACTGGAATTAAATAACATAGTTGAAATCAGTGGAATGCAGTTGGGATTATACTGGTGTAAACAGAAGCAGACTTTATTCTTCTACATGCCTGGAATTGGAAGAAATTGATATTAGAGATTCAAGCACCAACAGCCTGTACAGAAACAAATTTCTTTGCTTAAATCTTGGAACACAAGAGGTCCCCACAGCACTGCTGCTCAAGGCCAGCTGCAGTCACTACCAGAAGCTCAATTTACTCTTGAATGCAGACACATGAAGTTCGTTTTCCTTTGTTAGTTCTAGAATCATCTTATTTGCTCTTTGGTAGCAAAAAAAAAAGTTTACACTCTGAGTGAACACACTTAAAAATCGAGATAGCAGAGTGATAACCTCATACTATAAATAATGTGTGTTTATAATCTGTGGGGCTTGATTTTATTTATTTAATTTTTTCCCCCCAGGTTTCTGATGCAAATCAGCTGCTGGTTGTCTGCAGTTGCTTTAGGGACACCTGCACAATACTAACATGACAGAGGTCAGGATTAGGCCCTGGGGGACGTGCCCTAGAAATTATATTTGTCACCTACGTGCTGCTACAGGGTCATGATGATTTGTGAAATGCAAGTTTGGTGCTGTTCTTCCTGGGGCACTTGTAGGCCAGTAGTTTTACATTCACTTGCTTCCTGCCCTTAGGGTCACTTGGACTCCTAAGAGACTTGGGAATGAAGCTTTCCTTTGGTGTCATTTGAACACCTGGATTTTCTTCTTAAAAACCAGCATTTGTAGGTGCTCTGACCACATTCTTCATGATTATATTACAAGTGCTGCATTTATTTCTTGCCTCCATTGTAAAACTGGATAAGAAAAGGGAAGGAGGAAACCTGAGTTTTCAGTAAAAAATAGAAACAAGTAAAACCAATCTTACTAGATGCTTGAAAAATGTCTTTAATTTACTTTTTAAGTCATTAGTGATTCACCTGCTTCACTAGGTTTAATTTGAGAGTAGGACAGATGGTATCACAAAAATAGGAAGATGCCAAGATACCTCTTCTTTTTCTTACATTTGCTGCTTATGCCCCTCTAACCTGAAACATATGCCCACAGCTGGTGCATTGCTGCTTTACTAATGTAAAGTTTGTGGCCAAAGAGTATTTTTATTTTGTATATAGGAAATTGAAAGACAATTTATTTAAATTATTTTTATAAGGTCATATAGAAAAGTTTGAGAAGAAGAGATTCACGTCTCCTAAATCCAGGTAACCTCTTAATCCTTGGTTCATTGTTCTCTGTCTTAGGAGAAGGTAGCTGGGAATCAAGCTCTTAGTCTCTCTCACTCCTTCTGTGGAGGTTTTGAGACATGTCTGTCAAAATATCCCAAACTTTTTGGGTGAAGCACTAATCAATGAATGAATCAATCAATCCCCATCATCAGTCTGTAGACAGGGTGAGAAAGGAAGGGAAGAGAGATGATAAGGGAGGGATCATCTCACCTAAATCTGTCTAAAAGTTATACACTGGTCATTCAAAAGTCCTGGTTTACTTCTGATCAATGGAGAGAGACATNTTTCTTAAAATATGAGTCTAAAGTTGGGAGAATTTCCTTTGGAGATGCCTTTCTTTCATTGCTACCTATAAGGGACACTTGAACAATTAGGTTGGACTAATTACCTAACAATTAAATGGCTGAAGTTAGGCTAGGGGAATCTTACTCATAAGCAAACCAACAGATTATTGATGTATCCAGGTTTCTGAGAGTTCTTGGGATATCCCTCAGCTGTGTCAGCTCCACGTTCCTCTGAGTTCTGGATGAAGTGTTCCTGGGGCTTAGCACCTCCATTTCTCTCACTGCACATACACAGAACAACAAACATGTGCCTACATGTATGGAAAATATGCCCCTGTTTATGCCTGGCTCAGACCATGTCTGAAAGGGGATTTGTGGCCACAGTTATGTGGCTGTTTCCATGTGAGCCCCTGTGTTTGTGTGACTCACCCCACTCGCGGTGCTCACTCAACCCAACACTGACCAGGGATAAAATCCCCTTTTCCAGTCCCAGCTCTGACTTGTCTGGAGGATGAACATGAGCCCCTGCCCGCTAAAACAACCCCAAACCAGGAGAAAGTGGAGTTGAGGAATAAGACACACTAATTTATTTCTCTGCTGTGTACATAAGCAGGTATTTGTTGATTCATTAAGTGGGTAGAGACAGACAGATCACAGCTTTTCCACATGGCTATGTGGGCATTCACCTTTATTGTGGGAACATGCACAAGTCTCTTTTCCAGTGAATATTGAATTATTTATCTGGAGTAGAACATCTTTAATGGGAGAGCTGAATCACCCCAGAAACTCCCTTTGGCCCAGACTTAGGCATCTAAATACCTTGGATGCATGGGAGCACACAACCTTCATCCTCCTCTGCATTTCCAATGGCTCTCTCAGTGACCTCCCACTCCTTTGCTGCTCAGAGCTGGGGATTTCATGAGGCAGAAACATGCCTGGTAAGGATGCTGCAATGCTCAAATAGGCAATGTATTTGCCCTGTGGGGAGTAAACCCTAATATTTGAGTAACTTTTAAAAAATTGGAGGTATTATCCTAGATCGCTTGGGTGAACTGTGAAATTATATTCAAAGGGTAGGATTCATCTTGCCTGACTCCACCTCCCTGAAAGTGAGGTGTCTAGTCTGAGCTAGTCCTTTAGGTTTCATCTGTAATTCACACAGCAAGAAGGGCATGTGTGGAGTGAGTCACTGGTTTGAATCAGGTGTCTCAGGCAGTTGGATGGAATTACCCTCTGGAGATGCTCAGTCCTTCTGAGCAGAGAGGGAACCTACAGAACGAGCTTAGAAAAGGCACCTGATTCTTACATGGCTGAACAGAAGAAATCAAGGCAGCAGTCAGATCTCAGTGGTTTTATTGAAATCACAGTGGGGGAAGATAAACTGTTCAATATGGAGTACACGTCACGTTTATGGCAGTCACAGCTCCTCCATGGAGAAGAATTAATCTATACAGACTATTGTTACAATATTCTGTTGAGCAAGCCTGAAAAAAAAAAAAAAAGAGCAGGATGGAGAAAAAAGAGAGTGAAAATATGAATCCTTGGTTTTTAATCAGACTGTCAGACTAGTAGAACGATACTGTTTTCTTACCTTAAATTGCTGTTCCATAGCTGGTTCCCCTCTCCTACCAGAAAACAGTATTGGGTCTCATATAATATCAAACCATGAATCTGGAAGTGATCAGGAAAGGTGGTTTGTTTTTTTAAAGGAAAAATAAATCTCATATTGTTTGATTGAGACTGTGAATATTTATGTGCTGTTGCCCCTTTTCCCTCATTGCGTATTTCACCAAGTTCATTTGCGTGTGTTACAGGATAAATCTTACAGAAGGGCAATGGAAGAAAGCAGTAAAAAGGGAAAATATCAATCAGTGATCCAGGGTAGCAGCAGGAATCGCTCATTTTTGTACATGGATCATGGTTTGTTGAACTTGTCTGGGCTTGACAATTAAGAACCTTGCAGTTGTGCCGAGATCAGCCTCAGGTAGTTTCAGATGTTGTCTACAAAAG
The DNA here is from genome assembly GCA_013400775.1 of Chaetops frenatus. Classification (NCBI taxonomy): domain Eukaryota; kingdom Metazoa; phylum Chordata; class Aves; order Passeriformes; family Picathartidae; genus Chaetops; species Chaetops frenatus. The sequence goes on along the minus strand of VZTR01033455.1, from coordinate 937,076 downwards.
ACAAGATGTTGCTTGGCTTCGATGACTTTGAAGCCTTGTTGTCACAGGGATAATCACTTAGAAAGAGGGCCACATATATTTGTCCTTGACTTGGAAAAAATGTTTTGTGACAAAAGCTTTATTTAATAAAAATGCCATGGGTGGCGTGAGTAACCTGGTTTATTGGCAAATGTGGATGGAATTTTGTGCATAATAACTTGCTCTGGAAATTAAAAGTATTTTCTGTCAAACGGTTTGAAACAGAAGGTTATTCTCCTTTTACTTTGAAAATGATATGGTAATTTTGACGATTACCAACATTTAAAAAGTGATGCAAAAGTGATTGGATGTCTAGGCATGACTTACTTAACCAACCATCCCCAATCATGACTTTCTTGTTTTCATGTTTGTTTGGAAATCTTCCAGTATTTCACTTAAAGTTTGTTTTAAAAAATTACTATTTTTGATTTCTTTTCACATAAATCATACAGTTTTTATCTTCAACTTGCTTAAAAAAATCTGTTGTTCTTACTACTTTAATTGTGCCCTCTATGCCTTGCATCTCTTTCCATAATAACTATCAAGTGAAATCCTTATCCTGCAAGAGGTTCCACACAAACACATTTAAAAAAAGTCATCTCATCTCATTTTAGCTATTTTAAACTTAGGTAGCCAGTCTGCCTATGAGAGAGAGCGAGAGGGAGAGAGAGGCAGAGAGACAGAGTGAGAGAGAGAGGGGGAGAGAGAGAGGGATTGAGGCTTCTCTGGTGGTAATTCAGCTTTTCCTAGGCTACTATTTTAGGATGGAATGGTTTGCCTTCCAGTGGCTCGTTCAGGCCACAGAGATTGGTGTTTATGTGCTTTGTCTGCTTTGCTATTTCTCCTTGTCCCAACATTAAACAAGGAAGGAAACATTTGGAGTTCAAGGAAGGGGAAAAAGAGTCCTTGCCTGACCTCTGCAAATGCTGTGGGTGTGGGCAGCCGGAATTGGTTTTACTTTTTCCGATCCATTTTTCTTTTACTACTTTCTAGTTACTTTCCATTTTGCTTCAGCCTTATTTGACCCACAGAAGACAGAGATGGAAACGACTGATGACGCTGGAAGTTTTATGGCCGGTATTATTTCAGGGGTCAGATTAACTGATTAAAATAGTCTCTTTTGGCTTTAAAAGCTGCTGAAGAAATCCTAACCCCACTGAAGTCAACAGCAAAACTTCCATGAGTTTCGGGATGGCCAAAATTTCACCCTGAGTACCTATTAATGAATCTTTGTCATCTGGCCCTCTGCTTGACTTGCAGGATTGCTCCATGCATTACATTTTCCAATGTTTTGTTCAGATGTGGTGTAAGTACTTCAAGGCACAAGGATTTCTCTCCATCCCCTGGAAATAGTTGCACAGGCTAATAGTTTAAGGAAGTTTTTGCTTGAAGATTTGAGTAACGGAGCCAAAGTCTGTTCTTGGTTGAACTGGAGTAAATATGGAATAGCTTGTTGACAATGCAGAGTTACTCCTCTTTTATGTCAGTGTAACTGAGAGCACAGTTTTGCCAATTATTAACTTTTGTTACATTATTTGTATTTCTGTGCATGTCAGAATTTGTTAATCTCATTGTTCAACATCAAGTAACCTTCTGCTGAAAACAGAACGTCATTGTGAATTAGGTATCATCAGCTAAATTGAACCTCACCCTGTGCATTTGACAGATGGTAATACATTCATTAAGTGTTCTGTGGTTGCTTTGAGGTTGGAAAGTGCTATTTTTCTGGCTTCTAACTCAGAATTCTTAAGTAAAATTGTTTAAAATCCTAGTTTTGAAGGGAGAAGAAAAATCACAAAAAGCTTGTGAGGTTTTTTTATTAATATTGTTGTTTACTATTGGTAGGATGATAGGGCAGGACTGTGATTGCTAAAAGTTGTCTTTGGCTGCATAAGTAGCCCAGAATGAAATACAGAAAGCTGAGAGAGATGGTTCCACCATGGATTTTGTCTATACATGGGTAGAATTTCTTGGAATTCAAGGTTATATTAAATATATCCCAGTGGAGGCAATATGATGCTGGTGCCTTTGTGCTTGGTGATTCCACTGTCCAGAAAAATGGTTTCCAGGAGTTCAGACATTTCAGCTGTTGCACGGATAAGCTGATGACAGGGCTCCTCTCTCAGAGCTGGTCACATTCAGGATTTCTAAGTTTCTACTGAAAGTCTGCAGGGTGGGGAAGCAGCTGGAGGTAGAAATTTCAAAAGCAGCACAGAGCCACATACTCAGGCCTGGCTCTACTTGGTGTTGTAATTTTGAATCCTCCACCCTGACATTACCAAGACAATGCAAGGGTGAGATTAGACCCTTCAGGAAAAGTTCTCCCCACAGCTCATTTAGGAGTCACCAAAACCAAGCATAGAAGAGAAAACTCCACTGAACAGAGAGGAAGCTCTCAGGGTATTTAATTCAAATCTATTATTTTAATTTTACTCACTTCAGGAAAGATTAATCCCACCTATTAGCTGTTATCAGCAAACCTAGTTATTTAATGATGTTTCCCAGAGGAAAAGTTGCCAAGGGAATTAGGTGCTTAGCCACTTCTGAAATTCACTGTGGGTGGTACTCTCACAAATGGGAATTAGTAATCTTTTAGATCTTCACATTTTTTAAAATGTCTTCATCCAGTCTAGTGCTGTGACTGATGTTCACATGGCCACTGCCCTGGTGAGTGCATCCTCTCCCCTGTGTTCTCAGCGGAGACAATATAGAGGGTCATCCAGATTTTCTTGAAATAGCCGAAGTATGGGAAATTTGGAATTAAATCCAAATTTAAGGAATTAATCCAAGCTGAGTTTGGTCAGTAATATGAACCCAGACAGTTCTTTCCTCAGGAAGAGTCCCATAACATTCAGAGCTGTAGGCTATTCTGCAGAGGTCATTTCCTGGTCTCTATTCACAGTTTTTCACCTTTCACATAATGCTCAAATATCTACCAGGTAAGAGAGAAAATTAGATTTTTTTACACATCCTCCTACTTTGAGTGGGGATTTCCCTGACTAGCTTCTCAAGGAGCATAAGATTTCAAATCATGTAGATAAATCTGAATGTGTCAGGGCACCTAGAAAGTAGGATTTGCAACATGGATATTTGCATATGGATTTCAAAAAATGCCTTGGAAACCATTGACAGGCTTTAAAAATCTGGCCCTGTGCACCTAAAATCCATTTGATATGGCACTTTTTGGATTTTAATTCTCTTAGTATTTCAAAATGTTTTCACTGTTTAATTGGAAGGAGAGTAGTTCTTTCTTATTCACTATTTTTCTGTTTTCCAGGCTGTTCTGAGAACTTTACTAGGATCGGAAGAGTTTTGATTAAAAAAAATGGGGTCATTGGTGTCACAAGTAGTGCTTCAGTTCTTGACTACCAGGATGGTCCTGACCATGTGGTGATTTCATTGTGAGATGCCAGGATCCTGTGAGCTCCAGCAGAGCCTGTGAATTAGGTCACAGATGTACTGAACCCTGAACATATGCTTATTTCTGGCCTAAAGCTGCCGTATGCAAGAGCCAAGTATGAGTCCAGATAGTTGTTTTTCTCACTGTCACAAACAGGCTTCACTCCAGGCATTGTTTTTGGGACATCCATGACGCACTTTGATAGAGCAATGAGAGCAAAAAAACACCCCAAAACCTAATAGGTTCCAGAAATGTTACATAAAAACACCTCACCTGCTGCTGCTGTCTCCATACACACACCTGAGTGACCCCATGGGCTAACACAAAGCATCAAACATCCTCCTGATACTGGAATATTGCTCAGATGAATTGGAGAACCAACAATCCTACTGGGTGAAGCGAATACTGGAAAATGATCAGGGTTGAGTCAGTTCTCTACAATCTGGATGAACAAAATTGAAATAAATCAGAGTAATTCAATTCCATTTTCTCTACATGAACACGCTGTGAGAAGACACAGTCTGAGGCTGACCAAGAGAAACAGAACTGTCTATTCAACAGGTGTTACAGGTCAAACAAAAAGAGATTGCTAAATCCTTAAAGTGCTGCCATACTCCACAGTTCCTACCCTCCCGTGGAAGTTGTAAAGCAGGACAGCTGCAGGCAATTAAAGGCACCACTGCCAGCATCTGACAGCAGAATGTCAGTGTCAAAATTCAATTTGAATTGATTAAATAAGGGATGGCAACACTTTTGTTTTATGGATGGCAGCACTTCAGTCGCTTTAGATGCTCTACTTTCAGAAATAAAATTCCTTCCCTCCCCGCTATGTTTGTGGGGGTGTTTTCAGTTGGATTGCAGTCATTTCTCCAGTCAATCAATTAAGCCAGGGTTTGCCACTGTGTCTCAGAGTCAGCCACAAAAGAGCTGGTATGGTTCCCTGGTGCTGGGCCAAGAGGCTTCAGTGGGAGCAAGGCATCAAGCAGCTTAATCTGACTTCCACTGCTGGCACAGGTTTAATGGATGTTAGGGCAGCAGAGAAGTCATGTTCTGTGGTGTTCAGCTCCTGCTCTCTCAGTGGCCCTGGACACGCTGCCTTTCTCCCTGTGCCAAAAGCACAGGGGCAGCTGCAAACAGAGCCTGTGGGGCTACCTGTGCCAGCAGGCTCTCTGTGAAGGGTGATTGCTGCAGCCCTTTGGACCCCCTGTTGTGGTCCATAAGTATATTTAGGACCATGGAATTGTATAATGGTTTGGGTTGGAAAACACCTTAAAGAGGATCTAGTTGCAAACCCCCTGCCATGGACATCTCCCACTAGGCCAGATTGCTGCAAGCCCCATCCAGCCTGGCTTTGAGTCCTGCCAGGGATGGGGCCACAGCTTCCCTGGGCAGCCTGTTCCAGTGCCTCACTATTTCACAGTAAAGAATTTCTTGCATATAATTAACCAAATTCCCCTGTTTCAGTTTGAACCCGTTGGTCCTTGTACTTTATCTCCATAGGCCTTGTAGTGCTACATCACCTGAGTAAGTCTCCCCTAACTTCAGTGGCAGTAAGTTACTCAGAGATATAAGATTTTACAGTATTAGGCCATTAATACTGACTCCAGGCCACATCTGCAGCAGGTATAAATCACTGCAGGTAATTTTCACCAGCTGAAATTCTGGCCTTAAGCCCATGAGTCATGTTGTTATTTTTTCACATTGTAAATTCTTGCTGTTTCTTATTTATGTTGCTTTAGCACTTTGGGGCACTTGTGAGGGACCAGGAGTCCATCATGCTTTTCACCCTTCAAACAGAAACATGAAAGACCCTTTTTGCCCCCCAAGTGTTTGCAGTTTAAGTAACACACAAACCTGCACAGAGTTATCTGGCTTTTTGTAAGTGCATTATTGCAAGCAATCTTTTCTATTGTCCTGACAGTGAAGCATAAGAACACAAATTCCTTGCCTGGGTGAAAAATTTGCACTCTGCTGTAGAGGTCTAGGTGGCATTTGAAGACTGGAATTTGTTGGAGCCAGCAGCAGTGGGGGACATGGTCTTTGGTAACTGAACTAAGAGGTCTGGAATCTCCTCTCCATTGGGAGACTGTTTGAGATCTCTGAAAAAGAGCATTTGCACCCAAATTGAACCTGAGTTAAATAGTAATTTTAACACAGGCTAATGTCTCATCTCATTTCTAGTATATCTTTCAGCTCTATGGAGCTCCGATTAGCATCTTTGGAATTACTGCGGTTTCCTTTAATTACTCTGCAAAGGGGTTGAAAGAAGTAAAACTAAGACTTGATAGAAAATTCTGCTTCACTGCAGTCCTACATGGCTGGTTAGAAAAATGGAGGAGCAGTGTACAGGGTTCCAGTTCCTGTGTGATGGCTTTCAAAAGACCAGAAGAATATCATAGGCAATATGTGGAGTTTTGGTGTATCATACTGGCAAGCTGTTTTTTTGTTCTGTGATATATTTCATTGCTTTTTATTGTTTGTCAGGAGAAGACATGGCACAGAAAGGTCCTTGTGTCCCTTTTCCCATTGCAGGATGAGCTTTATCCTCAGGCAGACATACCTTGCTGGGCTACTCTGCCATTGGGTTGTGTCAGAGCACAAATTAACAACAAAGAAATTAGCTCTTGGATTTTTTTCTAGGCACTACCATAGCCATTGACAATGAGTGCTTATAAACAATTCTTATTATACCCTAATCACTTATTCTTTGCTTTTTTTTGGCAAAGCTCTTGAAAGGGGCTTGGTGAAGGCTCTGAAGAAGCTGGATGACTACCTGAGAACTCCCCTGCCAGAGGAGATCGATGCAGACAGCACTGAAGAGGAGAAAGTGTCTAAACGCAAGTTTCTGGATGGAGATGATCTGACACTTGCTGACTGCAACCTTCTGCCCAAACTCCATGTTGTCAAGGTAAAAGATGTCATGAGATGGTCAAAGAAGCCTTATCTGACATGAGGTGCCTTGCTCTGATAGCTGAGTGCCAAAGCCAATGTGTAGTTCAGCAGAGAGCTCTGAAGGCCTAGAGGAGCAGTTTGAAACACACTTTTGCTCTTCAGTGTTTCCTACAGTTTAACTAGAGGAACTTTTCATTTAGTACATGGCAAAAATGTCCCATCACTTAGTAGTGGTGAAGACGATATTAAGTTCTAGGTGTCTCTTTATTTTTACCCTGCTGCAAGTAACAGCAATTAGTTCCTAATGCCCTTAAGAAACATGTCAAAACTTTAGTCAGTTCCCATCCATTTGTAACTTAAGAGCAGCAGTCCATCTCTTTGGGGAATATTTATTCCATCTGTTATTTCATACAGAGAGATTAACAAATCAAAGTCGTTGCCGAGGTCCAGGATTTAAGATGTACTATGGTTGCTGGTATAGTGCAAATCATGTACATCATCTTGACTTCTAAATGTTGCATTTATTTAATTTATCAGATGACATGTTGCTTTAGAATAACGCAAGTACCTGGCAGACCTTGGCAAGCGAGTGACTGAGCTAGGAATTAAAGCCAAGTCATGAATCTAATTTGGCTCTGTGAGCCAAAACATAAACTGAGCCTGGGAGCTGACTGCACACATGCAAAAAGAAAAAAAAAGTAAAAAGCACATAAGTCACCAGGTAAGAAATGTGATAATATCCTCACAGGTTTAGCACTTTTTCTGGCTCGTCTTCATTGGTGACATTAGAGTCAGACAATGCAAGATGAATGTGTGGCCCCTCACTGGTTCTTGTCTCCTAGGGATGAAATGAAAGATGTCAAAAGAGAACCAAAATTTTTCTCAGACAAGCACAGCCATCAGATATTGCCTGAAAAGCATTTTACAGATAGAAGAAAAGGATAAATTATTTTTTCATTTGATGGAAGATGTGTGCTGGAAATTTTGAAAATGTTGACTTAAGTTGCCCAGCAGGTTTTATCTTCCCCATATGTGTGTGAAGCATCATGGAATCAAGAATGCTTAATTAAATGCAGTTTAGCACAGGATTTGGACTTGCATATACCAAGTGGATCCTGGTAATAAAAACAGATCACAGTCGTTTCTGAGAACATGACTATCCTAAGAAATCTGAGATGGAAAACAGCTCTACCATGTGCTTTAAAAATAAAGGGGAGCTCTGTGGCACATATGTATGTAATTTATGCCCAGGAACAATTTTGTACTGTCAGAAAAATTAGAAATTGGAAGCACTCATAAATTAGCTAATCCATCCCTTCCTATCAGATAGTTCACTCTGTCACCACAGGCTTATTCTGTATGGGATATTCCTACAGGGAAACTGAAATACCCCAATCCAGCAAGGTACTTAACCAACCAACTAGCTTTAAGTACAGATTAATCCCATTGACTTCAATGGGACTGTACAGGTGCTTAAAATTAAGTATGCACTTAACTATTTTCCTGAATAAGGGCCTGAGTGTTTTTAGAAATTGAAAATTTGCCTTGATAGACAATTTCCTAGTCTAACAAGTCTTGAAATAACCATTTTCTCTCTCAGTTTATCCCAATGCTCCTGTTTCTAATATATGCTAAATCATCTCGGTTTCCTAATCACGGTACTCGTACCACCCTGAATTTTTCCTTTTCATAAACATGGATACAGCCTTCCAACAGCTGTAGGTGGTTGTATCCTCTGACATCATCCACCAGGCAAAATATATTACATATATTAGAAATGTAATACCATATATGTATAAAATAATGTTAAATACAATAATTACTATGAAAATATGTTATAATCATTACTAATACCTTTCTCTTAAATCTGTCTTGCTTTTTATGATTCAGCTCCTTCTCATGTGCTGTCTCAGCTTTAAGTGGTGTACTTAAGACTTGTAAAAGAAACAACCAAAACCCCAGTGTGGTAAAATCAACGAACTTCAAGTACCATAAAAGTTGCCACTTGGTGATAATGGTCAGGTCATTGCTTTAGAGTGTCCTTAGGCCAAGCAGCAGCCTGGCAAGATAGGGGACAACCAGCAGTCACTTCTCAGGCTTTTCAATAGTAAGTCCCCAACTCTCCAAACATTCTTATCTTTTGCTATCAATTATATGACAGAAAAGAGCAAGAGGCTCCCTAAGAAGGAGATATATCGCCAGTGAGATGCTTTTTTCATGTGTTTTACTTTTTCTTCAGATTGTTGCAAAGAAATACCGCAACTTTGAGTTCCCGGCGGAGATGACGGGACTGTGGCGGTACCTGAAGAACGCCTATGCCAGGGATGAGTTCACCAACACCTGTGCAGCAGACAAAGAAATCGAGCAAGCCTATGCAGACGTGGCCAAGAGGCTCAGCAAGTCCTAACTGCCCCCAGCCATGGCTCAGTATCCCCTTTTACAGACTCTGCTCCTTGTTGCCTTAAGATGTACTTTATCTTTATGCTATCTGGTTGGCATTTTTATGACTTCACCTGTTTAAAATGTATTGGGCAGGGACAAATCTGCCTCTCCCTGGAGAAAAGAGAAGGGAGCTGTAGTGGGGGGTGTGGAGACCCTTTGAAGTCTAACCCAAGATCTGGCTCAACTAGTATTATTTGCAATCAGTATTGGAAATGAGTCCACTTGAATAGTTTCTTGTTCTGTGTAGGGGGTACATAATGACCTGGATTCTTTAGAATTTTAAAAATAGCTAAATTTCAGGTAATAGAACTTGTTCTTCTCTAGGTTATTTCAAGGACGCTTTTTCCACCAGTTCTATTAAGATCTTTGAGGCATGAACAAAATACAAGAGAGAGAGAGAGGAAAATAGGAGTTTGACCCTAAAGCAGAAATGCTTTTAGCAGTTATATTTAAATAAACTCTCTGAATGCATCTTCTGTCTTAGCAGGCCCAGGAGTTTATAGGGTATTTATTTTTAACTTGGCGCAAGAGGGGGAAGCCTGAGTGAATATGTCAGACTTGCAGATGCTACTCTGCATAAAATTTGCATGTTGTTGTCGGATCCTAATGTTTGAAGCAAAAGAGAGTGAAAGAGCAATTGAGCAGGCAGCCCCTGGAAGAGCAGGCCCTGTGCCAAAATGCCCAGTGGATCTGCTGGTTGGTAGAGACAGACAGACACAGCAATAACAGGGGCAGCAGATTGACTCCAGCACCCACAGAGGGAATTGGCACAGCAAACCAAACCACGTAGGATATTGTTGTCTTGACTGTATGGTTGCCAGTTCCCCTATAATTGCTATCTTGGGAAACTTGGATCAGCAGTGGGAAGCTGTCGCTGCACACGGATTCCAGGCAGGGGAAGCGCTTTCGTCGCCTTGGGCTCCAGATGGGTCACTTTCAAACACTCATCATCTGCCCCCAGGAGGAGTTTGCTGTGAGAGCCTCCAAGAGGACAGGCTGGCACAGGGAGGTGCACGATTCCAGCCAGGAATTCAACAAGTGTGCTAGCAGAAATCCATGCATGATGCCTCAATTCCACTTATCCAGACTTTACCCATCCAGGTTCCACAAATCTGAATTATTTTTTTTTCTAAAAGAGATTATTTTGCTTTGTCTGCAGTGCCTGCCTGACACATCTGCTTTACACTAGTGATTATTTGCACGTTCCTTCAGCAAATGCAGAATGACAGCTCTTTCACTCGAAACTCGTGTGCTCCACCATGTCCAGCAGAGCACATGGTTCGTGGTTTCAGTTTGGGGGGGGATTTATTGCTGTTTTAAAAGATAAAATAAAGCTGAGCTGTGACCTGATGTGGCACCCACTCTGATCAGAGCTGCTAAAGCTGCACTGATTTGAGGAGAACCCCAAGCTGGTGAGCTGTGACCAAGGGGAACCTCACAGCAAACTTGTTTGCAGCCAGAGAGCCAGGAAAGTGGAACAACATCGAAAGCAGGCTCTGCTGTGTGATGCTGATGAGAATCTGAAACCATCCTTTTGCTTTGGTGGGATAATTCCACTTTTCACATTAACCCAGTTGGGAGCAGAACATTGCTCATAGACTCAAGAGAGTTTGCAGTTGTCTATTGTTTCACATGCAATGGTCAATTTGTTCTGAACTTTCAAAACCATGGAAGAAAATCCAGGAACTCCCAAGTCTTCTCCTAGAATGGGCTATTTTAGCAGTGGCTAGACTGGAGGGCAAAGGCTCACACTCTTTAAAATATTGCTGAGAAATCAGCTGGCTCAGAGAACACTAATAACAGCCAGAAAGATTTGATGAGATTAGAAGTGTCTGCACAAGCACATGTGGCTTGTTAAAAACATTTCTTCATGGGATTGGAATTATTGTGATATTTTCTTTTTTTTTTTTTTCTTTTTAAAAAAATGCCATCAATTATTTATTTATTTATTTATCTTAATTGACTCTATCCTTTCTTTCTGTGTTTCTGGTTTTTGTTTTCCCTGAACATGTGGGTCAGGATGGCTCAGTCAGTTTAGAAAACTGTTATTAGCAGAGCTCTGCAAGTTTGTTCCTAGAGAAAAGTCTTCTATCTGATCAATGGTCCTGGGGAATTTTTCTCTCAGTATGATCCTGTCGATCAACTACATTTTTCTCAGTTGTCTTTTCCCAGGTTTGCACTTCAGTCAGTAGCTTTGCTTAGTCAGAATTGCAGTGAATCTTTGAATAAAAGATGCAGAAACAGATGCAGATTCTTTCTCTCTGCTTATTATATTTAGCTCCATTATATTTATTATATTATATTTAGAAGACTGTCCAAACATGCTGCAGATCTCAGGCAGGTGAACTAGAGCCTGCCCTGATTTCCATCTCAGTGTCTTCACCATTTTGCTGAATCTCATAGTTCTGAAGTGCTTTTAATATGTTTGTCTCTATTTTCCATAGAAAAGGGCCAAATCACAATCAATTGATTTCAGTGACCTCAAACTGTATCTGCTTTTTTTTTAAATAAAAAAAGTTTAAAAATGGTTGGGCTTATATCAGAAAGAAGATGATCTATGAATGCAGTGAGCTTTTTCTAAGATGATTTACCCATTATGAAAAACTTTTCAAGATATCATAAAGTCTGAAAGTCCCCAGGCTAATTTCCTTTTAATTAATTGCAAAAAAAAAAATCATTAAATGTCTTCATTTTTCATACAGTATTCCAAAATATCTAGATAAAATGTAATGATGGATGTGAGAAATTAGAGTAAAATGGAGCAGTTTTCAGCTACGGTGCTGCTTCTGTCTGAATTCAAGTCTCACTCTGCATCCTAACTTTGCATTTTACTCACAGCTCTATTGTGAGCTGATTCAAGATTATGGACAGGTTCAGGCACTCCCTGACCTTTGTTTGGGTTTGAAACCCAGACTTATGTTTTCAGATCTGTAACGTTCACTCACCTTTGTCCTTTTTGGCTTTATCCAGAGCCAGAAGCAGGAAATACTGGAAATCCTACATAGAAAAGGGTTTTGCTAAGATTTTGAGCTCAGTTCTCAAGACTCAGGATCCATCACCAATGAGATTTTAAAGGGCTCCAGACTCTTTTAGGGAGAGTATTTTTGGTGACCTTCCATTGTATTTAGAATTATAAGTAATAAATATTAATCATACTGGATTTTATATCTACATTGGCAAGGTAGCATTTCTGAAAAGAATCTAAGTGACAAGACAGACATTGCAGATTTACATTAACTTTGTTCATAAATTTTTTTGCAAGATGTAAAGAAAGACATAGTGCAGAGAGGGAAGAAGCCAACAATGTGGATTTAATCATCTACATTTCAGAAATGCAGACCAAATGTCTGTGAAGATGTCCATTTCATCCAAACATTTCTTAGATATTTATTTCAAAGCTCCCTGCTCAGTCAATCCAACACTTCATTCATATTGGAACGAATATTGATTTTTCTTCTATTAGCAGTGGTGTGGGAGTTCTTGAGGATCCCATAGATTAGTTACCCTTATTCTCTGTGAGACAGTTTGAATTGCCAAGCAGTCATTTTACAGCACAGGTAGGACTAAAGACTATCTGTTTAAAGTCTATTTAAACCAGGGCTTCTGAGAAACATTTTTTCCTATAGAAATCACATAATGATATTGCTTTATCAGGTCTGGTGTGGAATATAGAGCTACAGGTTACTCCTCTGCTTGCATCAGCTGAAAAGCCGCTGCTGGTGTGAATGACAGTCTACAGTACAAAAAAAAGTAGACAACTTTGTTTTCTACAAGAAAGTCCAGCTGAATTGCATATAGCATTTATTTTAAACATAAATTTATTTTATTTTAACCCCTAAGCATCTTTCTCTCTCTCTTGTCTGTGCTCAAATTCAGCTGCAAGTTAGCCATAACCATTTCCACAGTGATAAGTAGCAGGATTCTCGTGGATGGGCACAGGGGTAACTGTGTTTTAGTGTAACCCTTCATCTGGTGGGATGAAGCCCCCTGTCTGCATCACTTGAGTTGAAAGTATTGAAAAAATTTAGCCAGTGGAAATCACACTCCTATAAAACCAGAAGCACATGGAAGCATTATTTTTTTTTAAAAATGAATCGCTGTTTTAAAGAGAAAAACAACCCTAAAGTCTTGTGTCTTCCTTCATGTGTATTCTTTTAAGCATCAGGAAATTTGCCCTTGTTTATTACTCTTCTAGATGTATTCATTATTCTTGAATTGCTTTTGATATTAAGAAATATTTTTCCAGTAAGATTTTGCCTTTCTGCTGAATCTTTCATCTCTTCATTAATTTTGATGTCTGCAATGACTTAGTAATTCCAGAGGAGGCAGGAAAGCTATGAGGTTTGTACTTGTTGAGAAGCTGAAGGAGGCAATAATATTTTTTTTTTTTTGAGAAAACAGTATTAGAATAATTTTTAAAAATGTGTCTTTTCATCTGAGATACTTAAACAAAGAGTGATAAACTGTTTAATCTGGACTGTGAATTTCAGCACAAACATGAGCAAGGCAGCATGTTGAAGGTGGCTTTGCCTAGGGGTTTCTCTCAGGTAGTAGACATGTTCCCTCTGAGTCACAAATTTCCCATTTCCTTCTTTCAGGAGGGATGTGCTGGTTTGGACACTGAGCTATGACAGCCCACGCAGTGCTCAGCAGTGGAAAGGGGAGTCTCGTTCCCTTTTCTCCCGTTCCAGCTCACGTGCAGGGAAAGCAGAGAGCGTTAAGCTGCTTTATTTCCTTGCCCCACATTCCAAACAACACTCGGCCCCAGAAAAGCCCAGAAACCCATCCAATGCTGTTTTCCAAAGCTTAATCTGACCATTTTTTAACATAAAAGCCCGAAGAATGCCGTGTAACCCGTCAGGCACTCCCCACGCAGGACTCATCAGCCTCTTAGAGACCGCAGCAATTATCTTATTCCCCTGTTGCTCCAAATCATTCCCCTTTCGCCATTCTCTGGAGAGATGCTAATGGTGAAAACACTCCCAAGGATGCATTTGAATGTGGTGTATTTGAGCTGTGCTCATCAGCTAAGCAGCTCTGAATGGTGGCATTGTCGCAGCTCAGCGGGTCGTGCCTCTGCTGCCAAGGGGACCCACCACCCTCTGGAGGAGCCGAAACTGCTCCACCAGTGATGGTGCAACCATGATGAAAGGTTTGAGGGCCACCTTTCGTCCTGCCCGGCTCCCTGGCTGAAGTGTTAGGGCTCAGCAGGAGCCACGATCCAGGGCTAATGAGCATTTCTAGCTTGCAGCATGTGAATAGGGACTACTGATGTGTTTAATGTCAAACATGTGCTTGCTTGCCTGCCTGCCTGCCTGCCTGGAGAGGGGCCTAAAAGTCATGACAGAAAAGCCTATATTAATGAAGGGCATTATTATTCACTTCTCTTTGAAATCTGGTGGCAGAATTCCCAGTGGGGGAATTCCCAATAGGAATTCCCAGTGAAGCCAAAGGCGGCATAAGCATGGGGATGTTTCGAGTGCAGAGAGAACAGAGAACGCTCAGGGAGAAGCGAAGGCAGCAGTGGTTTAAAGGTTCTTAGTGCAGAAGAAGGACATGAGGTGGCAACTGCAAGGACACGAGCAGCGCTGCCAGGCTCTGCTCTGGGCCCGTGGGGGGCTCAGAGTGGAGCTGGGACCAGGCTGTGCTGGCAGTGTGATGCCAAGGCATGTTCTGCTGCATCTCCAACCACACTCCCTACGGTGGTATCCCACAGCACAACGATGCCTCCATTGTGTCTGCCTCACTCTTATTATGAAGTGGCTTGTCTAAAGAAAACTAAGAAGGGTGGGGGAATTTTTTTTAAATGTATACATGGAGTAAAAACAATCCAAATATGCTTTAATGGTTCTCAACATGATACTGTCAATTCTCACCACAGGGTGGAATTTGTTGGTGGAAATTAAATTAAATTAAATTAAAACAGAAAAGCTTGGCTATTGCTAATGGGTACTACTGGGAGCCCTAAAAGCAGTTTGCAGTGTAGAACCATAACAGAAGTGAACATCCTTTAATTCCCAGAATTGCTTGTGTTTCACAGGGCCATTTTAGCCTATTCTGCTGCACTGCTGACAAGTTGCTCTTTCCCTGTCTCTCTAGGTCTATAAACTCTGAAGAATTTGGGAAATGGCTATGGGCACCAAATTAGTCTTTTTCACTCCTTTTTTTCCCTCCTTCATTAAATTAACTACTTTAGTTTGGAAGTAAGCAATAAGTAAGTAGAATTTGCAAACAGCAGATTTCCCTACTCTTTCATTAAGAAAGTTTTTAAGAGCTTTTAGGAAATGAGAGGTTATCCCCAGCTTTGAGAATAAACTGTGGTATAAAATATAAATGGAAGTGGGCTTCTGATTAAATTATTGAAGCAGAAAGATTGTAGTTTGTTTTAAGTAGCATGCTTAGGAGTAAATGAACAAAATATTCCAGATACTGCAATAGGGGCATCAGACTCAGTTCTAGTTTCTGGTTTGGGTTTTTGGGGTTTGTGTTAGATTTTTTTTAAAATTAACTATTGTACAACATAAAACCTATAAATAAGTATACATACATACATATATATATATATATATTCAGAGTATTTATCTGCATTATTTAATTCAATAATGCTGTGAAGTTTGTTGGGATAGAAGGTGGCATGAAGAGGAAAACCTACACTCTTGAAATAGCACTATTATTTCTATGTCTTTGATTTGGTTCCCACTGGAAAAAACAAGAACCACACCATTAGTTGTGTGGAAGCAGGATCTCAGCTTCACAGACCCCGAAAGTTTGGCAGTCCCTTGGAGGGCAAGGCTATTTGCTGTTTAGCAATCCGAGCCTTGCAGTGGGCACAGTGCATTTTGAAGGCATCCAGAGCCGTCGTTGGACGAAGGAGCGATGCTTGCAAAGGACCCCAGTGAATCCCCTGCTGTTTTAAAATGAGATTAAGCCATCATGAGATGTGGACTGGCTAACCCCAAACCAGACACATTCGCCTGCAGCGCAGCCGCTAAATTGGTCTGACATCAGGAACCGCAGCGAAGGAGCTTGGCCTCAGAAGTGAGTCAAAGCAGTATCTTTGTCACCAGTCATTTTCTATTTATAATGACACAGATCTATTTTATAATCACGGGGAGGCACAACAGGAGTGTGCTTTGTTCTGCCTAAATCGCATTTCTCGTGCGGGTGCGTTTAAACACAGCCCTTGGCCCCTTGCCCCACACCACACACACCCAGGGCGGGCACTTCTGGCACAGCAATGCACACCCTGTCGTGCTTGAATGCTCAAAGCCTCCAGTGCTGGAGCAATAAACTCCTGCTAAATGGCTTAAAAATGTTCCCTTAAGTGCACCGAGCTGCCCCGCTGCTGCCTCACTTCTCAGTTCCAGTGCTGTTCTATTTCTAAGCCTTGTGTTTCAAAGAAACCAGGAGTATGTTGTGTTGTTTAGTGATGGAAATTGCTGGGCATTATTCACTGTAAGAATTTGGGGTGAAAACCCCCAAACCCCAACCCAACCCTCTTTTCTGGTGCAAAGCCTGACAGCTTTTACTCCTGACTGTGTTTTTAGAGGCTGTGAACAAATTCCCAAGAGTTGCTTGGTTTGGTTCTTGGAGAATGGGTCCTCATCTTTGCTCCCTTTTTTTTTTTT